>OFHU01001505.1:0-369871 GCA_900245905.1 Lacerta viridis | reverse complement strand
GGTGTACTTGTACAATGATAATAAAGAAATCTTATCTTATCTTATCTTATGTCCGGTGTGAAAACATACTGTATTTTTCTGTGTATAAGATGCCCCCATGTAGAAGACGACCCCTATATTTTTAACCCCAAAATTAAGAAATTAAGTTGTTTAGCTCTTGGGGTGGGGGAGGTCACTTCCACCAGTCGCTCACCTGCCTGACCACCACTGCTGATCGTTTGCCCCAGCCACTGCCAATCGCGCATCTCGCCACAGCTGCCAATTGTCTGCCCGCTTGATGCCACCAACAGCCCACCCACCCACTTCCTGCAGCCACCAATCACCTGCCCGCCTCGCCACAGCCTCCAATCACCTGCCCAATTGCCACAGCCGCAACCAATCACCAACAGGCCTTGCCGCAGCCACCAATTACCCGCCCAATCGCTGCTGCCAATCTCCTGCTTGCTGCCACCATTATTTGCACGTCCCCTGTCTGCATTCACTATTTGTGTATAAGATGACTCCCAATTTTTGCCTTTTTTTAAAAAAAGCAAAAAGCATCGTCTTATGCATGGAAAAATGCAGTACTTCCTGTCGGGGAACTGTCCCCGGCTCAGCGCAGGGTGGTGGAAGGGCTCTTGGGATGCTACAGAGCGCCTCAGCCCCACCTGACCAGCAGCACCTCCTCGTCCAGCGGAGGGAGCAGCGAGGTCTCCAGTGGGGAGGGGCAGGCAGCTCGGGAGCTGGAGAGCCGAGGCTCTGGGGATGTTGGAGAGACCCTGCACTCCTCTCGCTCAGCGGGCAAGGAGGGAGACACGCTATTTCCGTTGCCCCAAGTAAGAAAAGGTAAACGGTGTTTCTGTGCGCTCTGGTTTCTGTCACGGTGTTCCGCTGCGCCTGAAGCGGTTTAGTCATGCTGGCCACATGACCCGAAAAGCTGTCTGTGGGCAAATGCCGGCTCCCTTGGCCTGAAAGCGAAATGAGCGCCACAACCACATAGTCACCTTTGACTGGACTTAACCGTCCAGGGGTCCTTTACCTTTACCTTTTTTTTTTTAATGGCAGGTGGTGGCAGTTGCGGAAGCTCAGACTTGATGACCTGGGTCTGCACTGCAATAGCCAAAATGCTGTGCCACTGCTGCAGCAACCAATGCTGCAACATTGGGGAAGCATCGCAGAACAACTGATCGAGTGGAACGAAGTGCGGATGGTCCAGCATAAACCCACCAATGATGCACTTTTATTGTGTCCACGACATGGTGCAGAATGCATCTGTGAAAGGATGCTGGCCAATCGGGAGGGGCCCTGGCTCTGCATTTTTGAATTGGCTACGTTCCAGCAGGAGGATGCCCGGTTCTGTCGGTTTCCTCAAGCAAATGCAAACTTTCACCTAAGAAAGCTTGCATTTTAAGCAGAAAATACTTTTTATGTACATGACGACAGCCGCACGGATGTTGCTAGCCCAGAGACAGAAAGAAGACAAGGCTCTTTACCTTTACCAGAGAAGGATGGCAAACTAAACTGCTGGATTATGCCAAAATGGCAAAACTGACCAGAAAGCAGGAACCAAGAGGACCAAAACTTTAACAAAGAATGGGAATTTTAAATTTTTTTATCTTGGAGACCACTGTAAGCAGGTGAAAACATTAGCAGGATTGCAATAACACTCGTAATGCAGCAAATATTATGGAAAAATGGAGTGATATGAAATCTGGACTATTGAATAATATGCATTTGAAAAGGTTAACAATAGGACCCATGGAGGGAAAGGTGGGAGTCCAAGATTTGGAGGAATCTACAAATGTGGATGCGTACGGTTGTATTGCTATAATTTTATACTTGTAAAATCAAATAAAAAATATTTTTAAAAAGAAAGAAAAGAAAGCTTGAATTTTATATTGTCCCCCTCTCCGCTCCCCCAAATTCTTCTGCTCTACCCCCCCACCCTCTGCTTTTGTAGGCTTTGCTGTTTTCTGCTACCTGGAGAGCCTCCCAGAAAAACATGGCATGGAGCCAAGACTCTGAAAAACTGGTATTTTCCAAGTATTTCCAGAATCTGGATAACTCATGCTTCAGAGTTCTCTCAGTTTACATAGAGGGAAGAGAAAGGGGGGAAAAAAGAACCGAGCTGAGGTAATGCTTGACACTGGGTGGCTGGCAACTGTGCAGACTGTGAAGCTGAAGGAAAGCTGTGTTATTTCTTAGAGAGGAGACTTAGTCTCCTCATCTATATACCGGTATATAAAAATGTAAAAGGTGGATGTTTGTGACCGATCACCTTTCTCCGTAACCGCTTGACCGATTACATTGAAATTTGGACACAACGTTCCATGGCCATATGGGAGTGTTTGTGCATACTTACATTGTACAGATAGCACACCTTTCACCGGTAAAAACGTGATTTTATGCAAAACAATATAGCGCCCTCCAGTGGACGTCAAAACCGCAGACGTCATCTCATTTCACCACCACACCACCACCCGCCCACCCGCCCCTCCTCCTACATCACCACCACCCTCCCCCTACTCCTCCTCCTCTACAAACTACCGAAGTTGATGCCCCCACCGCCTCCTCCAGAGCCAGGCCAGGTGTAAAAGCCGACTCCGCCGACTCCACTGCCACCTCAAGAGCCAGGATGGCCCCAAAAACCACCTCCGCCAACTCTGCCGCCGCCTCGAGAACTAGGCCGACCCCCAAACCCGCCTCTGCTGACTCCCACGCCGCCTCGAGAGCCAGGCCGGCCTAAAAAGCCACCTCCGCCGCCTCGAGAGCAAGCCCTGCCGGGAAAGCCGCCTCCGCAACCTAATGGATTGCTAATGGATCCTATTGGATCTCAGTCTTTGTTTCATTTTGTGGATGCAAGTGAATTTAATTTACGTTATCTGTTTCAGTAGAATCTCTCTCTCTCTCTCTCTCTCTCTCTCTCTCTCTCTCTCTCTCTCTCTCTCTCAGAATTAATTTTTATTTCTTCAAAACGTTGGCCTCAAGTACAACGGCAATCTATTTGATTGAGGAAATCGCGCTGCCAGCTGCATCACTCCAGCAACTGTTCTTTCTGAGCTCCGTTGTACAGTGATTCCCCCCCCCTTTTTTTTCTTTGCGCGGATATAAAAACCTAAGAACACTGTGCTTAGATTATTCTTTTTCGATTCCATGGAGCACAGGGCTGAAGCTTCCAGTTGCTAAGGCCTTAACACACGACACACAATCAGTGGGTCATTTTCGGGTGGCAGGATGAGGTCGCTTCATTCTTGCTGCTCATTTTGGACAATAGCAGTTTCAGATGAGTCACGGCCTGGTGGCATGTATTGCTATGTGGAAAATATAGCCTGCAAACGAGCCCTGCATTCTTTTAATGGAGTTTTGGCAACAGGATCATATCTTTTGGGGGGTTAAAATCATAGAATCACAGTGCTGAAAAAGACGGTTAAGTCCCAGAACAGGATTGGTATAGCTAGGCACAACTAAGAGAGAAGCCCAGACTGAATCAGTTTCCGATCCTAACTGTTTGCACCTGAGCATTTAGTACTTTTACAGGTACGAACGCTGCCTAACCCACACAACTGAGATTATAAAGAGTTTAAAACTAGTGATGGGGAGAATTTACCCCATCAGAAATAGTCATTAGCAGGACCAGATTTAGGCTTGAAGAGACCCTAAGCTACTGAAGGTAATGGGGCCCTTTATATGTCCAGCTGTCCTTTGTCGACAACAAATTGTCGCTGTTTTTCGTGTTGAATATATTGTTGTCGTTCAGTCGTGTCTGACTCTTCATGACCCCATGGACCAGAGCACGCCAGGCACGCCTATCCTCCACTGCCTCCCGCAGTTTGGCCAAACTCATGCCAGTCGCTTCGAGAACACTGTCCAACCATCTCATCCTCTGTCGTCCCCTTCTCCTTGTGCCCTCCATCTTTCCCAACATCAGGGTCTTTTCTAGGGAGTCTTCTCTTCTCATGAGGTGGCCAAAGTACTGGAGCCTCAACTTCAGAATCTGTCCTTCCAGTGAGCACTCAGGGCTGATTTCTTTAAGGATGGATAATATGCTATATGTATAAATGCTATATGGTAATAGGTATCTAAAGCCATTTGCACATAACCAATAGGAGCCTACAGAACACAAAACACTGTTGTTGTATGTAGGTTTTATTTTATTTGTTTTTTATCTTGTATTTTGGAAATGTACCTCTAGTGGTCCCCCCCTTTATATTTTTTGGGGGGGCCAAGAGAGCTATAGCTTGTTTAGCTTATACATAAATCCGGCACTGTCCAAGGGTCATCTAGTCCAACCACCTGCAATGCAGGATCTTGTGACAAAATGATGTACATGTTCTTGTTTTCCTTCCCCACTTGGCTCTGTTCACAATCCCAGGGTTTATAGGCAGCGGTGCAAACTGAAAGGGCAGCAGTGGCAACATTAAGATCAGAAAGGAAGATGCCTAGCAGGACTTAACGCAGTTCTTCAGAAAGATGCGTTTGCTGGAGGATTTCAGGTCCAAATTGTTCAATTGATGGGTTTGGCACTGAGTTATTTAAAGCCATCGCATAAGCATGTGAACCAGAGACGGGCCTTCTGCAGTTCTTTCAGAAAGCAAAGAGTGAGGCAAACAACAGAGAGCCAGTGTGGTGTAGTGGTTAGGAGTGGTAGACTTGTAATCTGGTGAACCGGGTTCGTGTCTCCGCTCCTCCACATGCAGCTGCTGGGTGACCTTGGGCTAGTCACACTTCTCTGAAGTCTCTCAGCCCCACTCACCTCACAGAGTGTTTGTTGTGGGGGAGGAAGGGAAAGGAGAATGTTAGCCGCTTTGAGACTCCTTCGGGTAGTGATAAAGCGGGATATCAAATCCAAACTCCTCCCTTCTTCTTCTTCTTCTTCTTCTTCTTCTTCTTCTTCTTCTTCTTCTTCTTCTTCTTCTTCTTCATCTGCGCATGCGTAAAGATGGTAGACTCATAGAATCAAGAGTTGGAAGGGATGCCAAGGGTCATTTAGTCCAACCCCCTCAGCCGTCTCTGGGTGGATGTTGGGTGTTTAGTTATGCTGTGTGTGCTACAACAGAAGCCTGTATATTGGAGCTTTTAAAAGCTAAATGAGCGTATCTTTGGCTAGATTGTGCCCATAATAATTTGTATTACATGGTTTTCGCTTTCATCCATTTTGCATGAGCCATCCAGTGTGTCTGGATTGGTGTACAGAAATCATGGGAACAACATCATCAGACGCCTTGGCTCACCATTATCTAAGCGCCTCTGCCTTTTATCTGAAGCTCTGTTTTAAGTAGAAAATAACAGCCATTTAGAAAATATAAATCTTGTGAGCTAGTCTTGTGAAGTTCTCCAGTGCATACAAAGTTCTCTCTGTGTGTGTTTGTGCGGTTGGTTTTTCCCCCTCTTTCTTTTCAATTAACAACAAAGGAAACCCGCTGACACAGTGAATTTTGATCTGGAAAATGAAACTTGACATAACAGGTAGTTAGCTACATTTTTCTTAATCTCTGGTAGTTGCCCAGAGGCTGCTTTTAATAAATCTCCCTCCGTCTGCACCTCCAAAGAAACAATCTGACCGCATTCACATTAATAAAAGAGCATCTATAATAACCCTCCCAAGTCTTATAATGTTGCCAATCCACATTCTGTGGTTTTGAAAAAACAAACCAAAAAAACGAAGGCTCAGATATTGAATGAAAAGTATATATGTTTTGCCATTGGCTTTGGTGGGGTCAGGAGCACTCTGTTTTTGTGTAGCGCTTTCAAACTGGAATCGTGTAACTTCCAGCACTTGATGGCTGAAAGTAGATCCACTCTTGCTACATCCAGAGCAGAGAGGGTTGCAAGTTTTTAAAGTATCCCCCCACCCTTCTGATAGTCAGTGGGTGCGACTAGGCAGGTAGACAAGGGCAGATCTTGGGAGGGGTACGTGTGCACTCTGGAGCAGAAACAAGATGGGACCACCTGGCAAAGAGGGACACTGTGAAATTTGGTGGAGCCTAGGGAGACAATAAGACATCATTTCCTACTCTGCCCTGCATTGGTTTTGTGCAGTGCTGTTTCCATTCTGCTGCGGTTCATCTTCTGCATTATTGGTCTCCCTGCCCACTGTGGTGAATTCACGCAACTTATGTACTTTACGTAATTAATTATCTAAATCGTGTAACCGCGTTGTCATTGTGCTGAACCCAGCATCCTGCTCTCACAGTAGCTAAATTATGGAAAGCCCAAAAGTAGGACTTGAGCACATCAGCCCTCTTTCCACCTATGGCTTCTGGCAACTGTAATTCAGAAGCAGACGGCCTCCAACAGTGGAGACAAAACATAGACACCATGGCAAGGAGCGATTGAGACCTTTATTGTCCACAAATTTGCCCAGTCCTCTTTTAAAACTATCCAGTTGGGTGGCAATCATCACCTCTTGTGGCAGTGAGTTCCATAGTCCAATGATGCACTGCATGAAGAAGTCCTTCTTTTTGTCTAAATCTTCCAACATTCAGGCTGATTGGATGCAGAAGCTTCTCTCTGGGTACCTAATGTTGGGTCTGCTCTCTCGTACAACCGCCTACCTAAATAAAGCAAATATTGAAAAAACTCAACAACAACAACAGCATCCCAGCGTGGGTCTCCTTCAGAGGAAACCAGAACCTTTAGCATGGTCCCTCGAGGAAGTGGCGATCACACAGTGCTGCAACAAAATAAAATACCGTCCATGTTCTCCTCTGGCTCCCACATTCTTGGGCAGAAGATAACCATCTTGTGTGAGCGAAGAAAAGGTCGAAGCAAATGGATGAACTCAGTCCTTACAGCAGGACTTTCCACCACAAAAAGGCAAAGCTGAAGCAGACACACACACCCCATCCAAAAAAGGGGAGTGAGTGCAACTTGCTGGAGGCCATGGAAGAGCTAGGGTTGGAACGCAAGTGCTTCCACTGGAAGGTCATATGCAGGAAGAGATAACTAGGCCATTCCTGTCCGTCCATCCACACCCTCGATGGGCGTTTTATAGAGTCACAAACAGATAGGAATTCCTGAGACTCTGCATCTCTAGGTATTTATGATGCTAATCACTCTAGCATATGACTGCCTCAGGGCAATGATATGCCTGCTTTGAGCAGCATTAAGGAACACGGCACAAGAGTCTTGCAGCACCTTAAAAAGACTGAGAAATTGAATCAGACAGAAGTTTTCATATAGAACCCTTGCAATGAGATGCACAAAAATATACCTATGTGTTTGTTGGGCGTGAGGGAGGAATTGTCAGGGATGGCACTGCAAGGATAGGCCAGTAATGCCGTTTATGACAGTTCAATTGAAGCCTAAGATTGATGCAGATGTTTTATGTTATTAAGGGGAAAAAAGCAACTGGGAAACCTCATATTTACTTTCATATAAGTGTGTGTCTGTCTCCTTGTGTTTAATGTATAGCTGCCTTCAGTGTAGAAATATATATTCCCAGGGCAGCTGATATAACAGACCCTCGAAGTGTCGCTATTTTCCAGGGACAGTCCTAGATTTACAGAAGCCGTCCCGATTTCTGATTTGATTCTGGAATGTCCCGCTTTTCCTTAGGATGTCCCTATTTTCACTGGAGAAATGTTGGAGGGGGTGGAGTTATGCGACCCCTGGGATTGCACCGCTCACCTCGCTTTCAGGCACCCAGGGATCCGGTGTTCATCTACAGACAGCTTTCTGGGTCATGTGGCCAGCATGACTAAACCGCTTCTGGAGCAACTGGACACCGTGACGGAAACCAGAGCACACAGAAACACCGTTTACCTTCCCGCCGCAGCAGTACCTATTTATCTACTTGCGCTGGCGTGCTTTTGAACTGCTAGGTTGGCAGGAGCTGGAACCGAGCAACGGGAGCTCACCCCTTTGCGGGGATTCGAACCACCAACCTTCTGATCAGCAAGCCCAAGTGGCTCAGTGGTTTAAGCCACAGGCATCTGATGATAGACAAGTGGCAGGGGAGAGATAATGCTTGGGATTGGACCCCTTGGGTCCCTTGCAACGCTACAATCCTGTGATTCTGTGCCATTGGCACACAATCCTTCCTGCCTTTAGACCTTATTCCTTTCAGTTCCCTCTCTGTCGTAAATCAACCCTGTACGACAGGTTTTCTCAACTCCCGCCCTCCCATTCCAGCCATAATATGCCGTGTCTGTTTTGGAAGAGCCTCCTTTAGAAAGCAGCCATGTATTTTGAAATCTACTGGTGCCATCTTGTCTGTTTGACAGCTTTTGCTTTCCTGGAATTTTTCCTGCGCTCGCCGCCAATTCTGAGACACAAGTTGAGTCATAATGATGGAATGACCAGCCAACTCTCCTCCTGCCCCCCCCCCACAGTCCAATTCAAGGTGAATCCTGATAGCTGGTGCATGAGGAGACTGGCCACATGCTGGAAATTCCTTGCTAAATTAAGTTGCTAGTTCATCAAAAACATCCTCCCAAGCATGCACAGGATGTATTAAGTTATGGTGCGGTAAGGGATCAGCTTGTCACACTGACATTTCGGCTCCTTGGCAGAAAGAGCTGAATCTGGTTATCTCTTTCAAGAAACTGGATCTGCAAAGGGTCACGCTGCAATAAATTGGTGTAACTAGAAACCTCTCTCCAGGCCTAGGGATGTCTGATGATAACTTTGCTGCCCAGAAACAGCGACATATAAAATACGCATTCTGTGATGGCAAGCAGCAACGAGTCTCAGCTTAATAAAATTAATCAGGAGGGGGGGGGAGTGTTGGGTGCTTGCTGGTTTCAGGGAGAGTATCTAAGGTGCTGTGTTATTGGCAGCGAATAGTCATCCAGCTTGCAATTTTAAGCCGCTGTGGTGGCGTGTATAATTCACTGGCTCAAGCTGTGGCATAATTTTAAGCTTGTGTGTGTTTGTTGACACTGGCTGTGCCTCCTGGCCCATTAAAACCCCACCCACTGAAGAGGAAGACGCCATCCCTCGAGCGAAATGTACCCTATCAAACAGGGAAGCACTTCGCTCATTAGAATTCCTGTGATAAAGCATACAAACGAGTAGCTATGCAGAAAGCGTGTTTGAAAAAAAATGTTTTTAGTCTGCCTTTAAGGGTAAAAACCCTTTCAAGGCAGCTTACAAATAAAATGGAATAAAATGCAGCTGCAATTTTTTTTTTTTAAATGCTCATAGAATCGTAGAGTTGGAAGGGAGCAAGAGGATCAGCTAGTCCGACCCCCTGCAATGCAGGAATCTTTTGCCCAACGTGGGGCTCATGACCCTGAAAATGAGAGCATGATGTTTCACATGTGGTGGAACTGTAAAAGAATTAAGGAATTCTGGGAGGTAATTTATAATGAGCTCAAAAAGATGTTTAAGGTCTCCTTTGCAAAAAAAAAAAACACCCTGCAACAAACAAGCAAACCCTGAAGCCTTTCTTTTGGGCATAATGGGCTCAGATATTCCTAAACAGGTGAGGAAGATATTTTCATACGCTACTGTAGCAGCAAGAATGTCAACAGCCAGAAATTGGAAAGGTGATTCAATTCCGACTAAACTGGAGTGGCAATCGAAACTGGTAGAGTATGCAGAACTAGCAAGGATGACGGGAAAACTAAGAGACCACACTGAACAAACGTTTATTAAAGAATGGGACATGCACAAAAAATATCCTAGGGAGCATTGTAAAAATCTGAAGTCGTTGGCAGGCCTAGAATGACTTTGGCAGAATAGTAGAAAATCTTAGGAAAATAAGACAATTGTGATATGTTATGATCGAAAATGAAAAGTGCATTATATCAAATATGTTATGGACCCATGATGGGGTTTCCGGAAGTCGCTATAGAAATTATGTAATTAATTAATTTTTGATAAGGTGTATTATTCTTTGGATGACCGTTTGTTTGCTTTTTAATTTCACTAAAGCATAAAATAAAAATAAAATAAAATAAAATGAGAGTTTCATGTTCTGCAGACCAAGCTATCCACTAGCTGTTAATTAAAAAAAAAAAATGGAAGAAAGCTAGTCATAAATACAGCAAACATCCGGCACAAAAAAATTACGAAAAATCCATCTCAGGACTTTGAACAAACCCATCAGCAGAAGAATCAAATCAGGTGAAAGCAGATAGCAACAACAACAACAACAACAACAACAACAACAACAACAACAACAACAAGGCTTTTGCCAACATGGTGACCCCCCCCCAAGATGCTACCAGGCTCCAACGTCCATCAGCCCAAGCCAGCATGGTGAATGATCACAGGTGATGGGAGTTGGAAACCACAGGATGGCAGGGTACTCTTGTGCTCAGGTTCTGCTTGAGAGTTTCCCACAGGCATTGAGAGAACAGGATGCTGGACTAGATGAGACATTGGACTGATCCAGCAGGCACTTCTTACATCCTTATGAGGGCATCAGGTAGGCAAAAGCTGCTTGGGGACTTCTGTAAACAACTGGAGTGATAGGGATGGTTGGAGCTCAGCTGGCAACACCTCCCAGAGAAGACAGGGAGTATTGTTTTCTCCATGAAATCAAATGTAAGTGACAACTGTCACCATTACCTTTAGTGACTCCCAAAAAAACAGTGGGAAGAACCTACTCGTATCTAATCCATTTCTGCAGCTTGACGGAAATGCACCCTACATCATTGGATAGCTCTGCTGGTTAGAGCATGGTGCTGATAATACCAAGGTCGCAGGTTTGATCCTCATATGGGACGGTGGCATTTTCCTGCATTGCAGGGGGTTGGACTTGATGATCCTTGGAGTCCCTTCCGACTCTCCAATTCTATGATCTCCCCTGTAATAGCAGCCATACTCCATGCTGGCATAAATGCTCATTAACTGGGTCCTTTTCTGTGCGTCATCCTGAAAAGCACTGGCCATACAGCCTTCTGACTCGATGAAAGGTTTATTGTGCACACCTGTGGATTATCCCTGAGCTATTACCAGTTTCAGGGACGCGGGTGGCGCTGCAGTCTAAACCACTGAGCCTAGGATTTGCCGATCGGAAGGTCAGCAGTTCAAATCCCTATGACGGGGTGAGCTCCTGTTGTTCGGCCCCTGCTCCTGCCAACCTAGCAGTTCAAAAGCACACCAGTGCAAGTAGATAAATAGATACCGCTCTGGCGGGAAGCTAAACGGTGTTTCTGTGCGCTGCTCTGGTTTGGCCAGGAGCGGCTTAGTCATGCTGGCCACATGACCTGGAAAAACTGTCTGCAGGCAAACGCTGGCTCCCTCAGCCAGTAAAGTGAGATGCGCAACCCCAGAGTCGTTCGTGATTGGACTTAACTGTCAGGGGTCCTTTACCTTTTTCATTACCAGTTTCGGTGGCTTGTAGCAATTGTGGTTCCTCCACATGGCCGTTCTGTGCACCACAGCAGTTGATTTACCACCAGAGTCCTGCTTTATGTTGACATATTGATGTAGCAGGAAGAGCTGTCAATAATGCCTCTCTCCATTTCCTGCAGCTTTGCTGAAGCATCATCCATCATTAGTCATGTGTCCCCGAGCCTCACATGGGAAGGCAGGAAAAGCTTCCTTCAAGAGGCTTAGCAAGTACCTTTCAGGAGGAGTATTGAGAGCCATTTGCCATAATGATGCCCTGGGTGTTTGTGGCATGCTAATTGTCAAAGCCTCCTCTTCCTTAATGTCGGTGGAGAAAGAAGCATGGGTCCTTCAGCCCTGGAGAGGGGAGGAAACACTCCTCTCAGTGCAGAAACTCTTCCGCACAAATATAGGAAAGTGTTCTTAGCATGCAGCACTCATGGTATCAACCATCTCTGAAGTGAGAGGGAAAGAACAAAGGGCCAGTCCAAACAGATAGCTTTTTGTACATCATCAATGCACTGAATCAGTGTACGAGACACACTCACAGATTATGGTGCTGTTGTTCTCCTGGCTTATCTGTGCTAGTTCAGACAGGGTATCATGAGCCCCAGTGGTGGTACAGTGATTTCCCCCTCATAGCGGAACAGTTACACAGGGAACTTTGCCCAGTGGAGGCATAACTCTAGAAAGATTAAACAAAATCGAAAATTCTTTCCAGTAGCACCTTAGAGACCAACTGAGTTTGTTCCTGGTATGAGCTTTCGTGTGCATGCACACTTCTTCAGATACACTGAAACAGAAGTCACCAGATCCTTAAATATAGTGAGGGAGTGGGGAGGGGTATTGCTCAGAAGGGTGGTGGGAATGGGTGATCAGCTGATAGGTGTAGAAAACCTGTTGACGACTCTTAATGGCTGTAATTAGTCTTGCAGGGAAAGGCAAGTGGTGAGATGGCTAAAGATAGCTTTGTTATGTATAATGAGATAAGAATCCAATGTCTTTGTTCAGACCAGGTTTCTCCATGGTTTTAAGTTTGGTGATTAGTTGCAATTCAGCCACTTCTCTTTCCAGTCTATTTCTGAAATTCCTTTGTATTAAGACAGCTACTTTGAGATCTTGTATAGAATGTCCTGGGAGATTGAAGTGTTCTCCTACTGGTTTCTCTGTCTTGTGATTCCTGATATCAGATTTATGTCCATTTATCCTTTGGCGTAGGGTTTGGCCTGTTTGTCCAATATAGAGAGCTGAAGGGCACTGTTGGCATTTGATTGCATACACAATGTTGGAAGATGAGCAATTAAATAGTCCTGAGATGGTATGTTTGATGTTGTTGGGACCAGTAATGGTGTTGTCCGGGTTTATGTGGCAGCAAAGTTGGCATCTGGGTTTATTGCAGGCTCTGGTACCAGTGTCCATGTTGAGTCCTGTTGTAGTATTATTGTGGGTGAGGAGCTGTTTGAGATTGGGTGGCTGTCTGTAGGCGATGTAGGGTCTTCCTCCCAGAGCTTGAGAAAGAGAACTGTCATTGTCTAGGAGAGGTTGTAGATCTCTGATGATGCGTTGTACTGTTTTAATTTGGGAGTTGTATGTGATTACTAGTGGTGTTCTGTTATTTTCTTTTTTGGGTCTGTCTTGCAGCAAGTTCTCTCTGGGTATCAGTCTGGCTCTGTTGATCTGTTGTTTAACTTCATCAGGTGGATATTTTAGTTCTAAAAAGGTTTGCTGTAGATCTCTTAGGTGAGAGTCTCTGTCTGTAGAGTTGGAACAGATGCGGCTGTAACGTAGGGCCTGGCTATATACTATGGATTGTTTGGTGTGTTTGGGATGGTAGCTAGAAGCATGTAGATATGTTTGTCGGTCAGTTGGTTTACGGTATAAGGTGGTGTCTATGTGTCCATCCTGTATTTTTATAGTAGTGTCCAAAAAGTGTATTTCTTGCATAGATTGGTTCATTGTTAGGTTGATGGTGGGGTGAAAGTCATTGAATGTCTGGTGGAAGGTGTCCAGGGTCTGTTGGCCATGTGTCCAGATAATAAAAATATCGTCAATGTAACGCAGGTACAAGAGAGGTTTGAGTGGGTAGGAGTTTAGGAAACGTTGTTCTAAATCTGCCATGAAGATGTTGGCATACTGTGGGGCCATGCGGGTGCCCATTGCTGTGCCGCTGATCTGAAGGAACAGATCCTCACCAAATTTGAAGTTGTTGTGGGTAAGGACAAAATGACAGAGTTTGGTAGCAAAGTCCGCTGTGGTTTTATCTGAAATGGTGTTCCTTATAGCTTGTAAACCATCGTTGTGTGGGATGTTGGTATACAGAGATTCCACATCCATAGTGACTAGAATAGTATTGTTAGGAAGGTTATTCAAAGATTGTATTTTTCTCAGAAAATCTGTGGTGTCACGTACGTAGCTGGGAGCACTGATGGCATATGGTTTCAGAACAGAGTCCATATAACCGGAAACCCCCACTGTAATGGTGCCAATACCTGAGATGATGGGGCGTCCTGGATTTCCTGGTTTGTGTATTTTGGGTAGAAGATAGAAAGTTCCTGGTCGAGGTTCTGCTGGTGTGTTCATGAGGAACAAACTCAGTTGGTCTCTAAGGTGCTACTGGAAAGAATTTTCGATTTTGTTTTGACTATGGCAGACCAACACGGCTACCCACCTGTATCTAGAAAGATTGTGACGCCAGGACAAGTTAAAGAGCAAAATGAAAGGGACTGGCCCTTCCGCTCCTCCCAGGGGCACTGACCATATATCACAAAGTCTCTGCTGTGCCTCATTTCTAAAGGAAACTCAAGCCCCGAACCAGCTTGGAATCTCACACCGTTTAGAGACTGGAGTGGCGTGTAGCAATACAATAGCTACAGTAGCACTGGGGGTAGGTTGTTTCAGGTTAAGAACGGACCTCCAGAACGGATTAAGTTCTTAACCCGTGGTAACCTGTACAGTGGTACCTCGGTTTTCAAACGCAATCTGTTTTGGAAGACCTTCGAGTTCTGAAACATTTGAAAAACCAAATTGAGAAAAATAACGTACACACTCAGCGGAAGCTGTTTGACTTCCAAGGTGTGTTTGAAAATGGAAGCATTTGTGTTCTAAAACTGAGGTACCATTGTATATAGTTATGGTGTTCCTAGTGGCAATATTTGGTATCACAGTGGCACATCTTTAAAGCTACTACAGTGGTACCTCGGGTTAAGAACTTAATTCATTCTGGAGGTCTGTTCTTAACCTGAAACTGTTCTTAACCTGAGGTACCACTTTAGCTAATGGGGCCTCCCGCTGCCGCCATGCGATTTCTGTTCTCATCCTGAAGCAAAGTTCTTAACCTGAGGTACTATTTCTGGGTTAGCGGAGTCTGTAACCTGAAGCGTCTGTAACCTGAAGCGTCTGTAACCTGAAGAGTCTGTAACCCGAGGTACCACTGCATGTGCATGTCATCCTGCCATTTTATCTGTGGAGAGGATGGTTCACTTCTCTCTGTGAATGTGTTTCTAGGGTCAGTCATGTGACATTCTTCTGTGATGTGTGAACTCAGGATGGGAGAAGGAAGCTAGAGTCGACCTTGAACAAAATTTTCCATAAATATCTTGTCAACAAGAACAGAGCAGTGCTTCATAGATTTCCCCTGCTGTGTGTCAGTTTAAGAAATTAAACACACTAAGGCATTTATTTGCCAGAGCAATCAATTCCCAATTATCCATTCTCATTAGCAGAAGCGACCCTGGTGATAAACTGTTAGGATAAGCCAAACATTTAGAAAACTTAGGTACATAATTCTAATTTGGAGTGTGCTAGGTTCATTAATAGTGTTTAAAAGCTGGATATTATTTAAATTGAAAGGGTTGGGTTTTTTTGGTTTGTTTTTACTACTCATGCATAATAAAACAGTATAGTGATTACATATTTCACCATTAAAATTTAATTCCACTTTTTAAAGTGTTTTTTAAGTCGAGCCAAACGCTCCAGTCTATAAATCGCAAGGAGAACTCCTAAGCTTGGCTTTTAGTTGGTATAATTTGAGTTACAGAGTGTGCTGGGACTTTGTCACCCTGATTGGTGATAATCTGGCAAAACAGAACCAGCTTTGAGAGTACTGGAGGAGAGGGGTGGGTGGTGGGTGGGGAGAAGGAATATTAAAAGGTCTGGCTACTGAATTATTCCTGGAGTTGCAGGTGGCTGCCGAACATCTACATGAAACTGCTGGGTGGGGTTATCTGGAGGTTTGGAGTACGTTGTCCGCAGTATGCTGATGACACTCAGCTCTAATTCCCCTTTACGTCTGCAGGTGAGGCAGTGGAAGTGCTGGACCAGTGTCTTGCCTCAGTAATGGACTGGATGAGAGCCAACAAACAAACTCAATCCTGTGGGAATGTTCAGGGATTCAGGAGAGGGTATATTGTTTGATTATATCGTTTCCAACTTGTGCTAACAAGTTCTACAATTTAGCAGAGTAACACTCCCCCTTTTAAACCTGCACAGCGGATTTGTTTGCTCAGGCTCGCTAAAGCCTCTAAAATAAGTTTCCTTGGTAATTTCCCCTTTAGTCCCTCATAACGAATGTGACAAATGTGGTCAGAGAGAGAGAGAGATGGCGGACTCCGCTGAGGTATTTTATTACCTGCATAGGTGAGGTCACGTCCACCTCTGGTCACATGTAGAGGAACTCTGTCCCAGCCTAGGAGGAAACAGGAAGTTCCAACTGGCTGGTCCAGACACCCCCCTTTTTACGTCCGCTCTAGGGATGTTGTACTTGACTGCTCTGTGTTTCACACCCCACAAATCCAGATAAGACTGAGGCACTGTTAGTGGGTGGTTCCCTAGACCGGATGGGTGGGAGGTTGCCTGGTCTTGATAGAGTTACACTTCCTCTAAAAGAGCAGGTTCGTAGCTTGAGGGTATGCCTGTATCCTTTGCTGTCCCAAAGTAGGTGTTCAACATGCTAAAGTAAGTTGCTCCTTCTTCTGCATAGCTCATTTGGAACGCAGAGGATTGGCAAATAGCACTCCAGGAGATGACCAGGTTGTCCCTGCTGACTTTCTCCATGACATCCCCATCTCTCTCCATGATGCCACCAATTCCTTCTTGCTTCTGTTTGGCCTGTTTTAATGCTCTCTAGCGTTTACCATTTAATTATCTATTCCAGACCCTCCAAGTGCCCCTATTTTCCAGGGACAGTCCCCGATTCACAGAAGCCGTCTCGGTTTCTGGTTTGATCCTGGAATGTCCCGCTTTTCCTTGTTGTTGTTGTTCAGTCATTCAGTCGTGTCCGACTCTTCGTGACCCCATGGACCAGAGCACGCCAGGCACGCCTATCCTTCACTGCCTCTCGCAGTTTGGCCAAACTCATGCTAGTCGCTTCGAGAACACTGTCCAACCATCTCATCCTCTGTTGTCCCCTTCTCCTTGTGCCCTCCATCTTTCCCAACATCAGGGTCTTTTCCAGGGAGTCTTCTCTTCTCATGAGGTGGCCAAAGTACTGGAGCCTCAACTTCAGGATCTGTCCTTCCAGTGAGCACTCAGGGCTGATTTCTTTAAGGATGGATAAGTTTGATCTTTTTGCAGTCCATGGGACTCTCAAGAGTCTCCTCCAGCACCATAATTCAAAAGCATCAAGTCTTCGGCGATCAGTCCTCTTCTTTTCCTTAGGACGCCCCTATTTTCATTGGAGAAATGTTGGATGGCATGGGGTTTTGTGTGACCCCCGAGCCAAGGAGATAAGCAACTATACAACCTTTAGAAGACACTTGAAGGCAGTCCTGTATAGGGAAGGTTTTTAAAAAAATGTTTAATGTTTTATTATTATTATTATTATTATTATTATTATTATTATTATTTTATATATGTTGGAAGCTGCCCAGAGTGGCTGGGGCAACCCAGTCAGATGGGTGGGGTAATAATAATAATAAATAATAATATATAATAATAATAATAATAATGACATTGAACATCCTTGATTTCATCAGATAAATGTTGGAGGTTATGCTATTCTGACTGATTGTTTTAACGTTGTAAACCAGCTTTGGCCCTGAATATAGAATGTGCACGTGCTAAAGAGGGGCAGCTGTAGCTCATGAAGATACCCAGTATAGTGTTGTGTTTTATGGCCTTTCTCTGGCAATAATAGTTTCTGGCCAAATGTCCCATTCTGGCACTATTGGGTGCAACACCATCATACAGATCCATCAGCACATAGATCTGTGCTGGACTCAATTGCAAGACGAGAGAGAGAGGCAGGCTATGATAAGTTATTGTTAAGATTACGGGGCTGGGTTTTGACCTGGAGCCTGTTACGGAATGTTGTAAAGTAATACAATAGTTTCTGGTTAACCGTAGCACTGTCTCGGGATGTTCAGCTGCTCACACAACACAGCAGATAACTGGACTGCAGAAACCCCAGGTGGTATCTTTGCTTTATAGGCAATCAGCTATTGGCATCTTTCCACATTCAAATGGAAGGAAGAGGCGGGGGGGGGGGGGTGGGTTTAAGAACTGCTATGAGGTTTTTCTATTCTTCTAACTCAGCATGAAAAGCCTAGAATAGTCAACAAACTTAAATCAGTTGGGGGGTGGGTGGGTGGGGGAAGGGAAGGGAAGGGAAGGGAAGGACCAGAATAATGGTTGCCAGATCGTAATTTTTAGAAGGTTAGGCTATTGTGCAGCTGGAGATCTTTTTATTTTTATTTTACTTTAATGGAGCAACGTTCCTCAAATCATATAAGGGGCCATTTGGCAGGCTTAGGAACCTCCAAAGCCTTCTACTCGCTTGAGCAGTGGGAAGGCTTCTAAAGGAACTTAAGGATGTTTAAAAACCAAGCTCCTCAATTTGCAGATCGCCATTAAAACTGGGGGCAATGGGGATGGGGCGGTCAATAGGATCTGAGTTAATTCCCCAAGGTTAGACATGAAACAAGGAAGAAATGCTAACCTTGAGTTTTGAGTCTCCTAGTGGCTGAAGAGGATTCGCAAGGCTCCGGGAAAATTGAGAACAGGCTTGCGTTGCTGGAAAAAATGTCTGCTACTTTGCAGAAGATTTAATATCTCCTTCACCTCCAGTGTAAATTAGCTCTGGGCACCTCAGGTGCAGCCAAGGAAATGTTTTCTGGCACTGATTTGTTGTATGTTACATCTCTGTCCTGCTTGGAGGAAGACCAGAGCAGACAGATAAATCTATCATTTAAAAGCTTGTGGGAGAGTGAAAAATATGTTTTGCTTTCTCCTGTTTTATTGAGAAGAGTACAGTATTTTCAGCCTATATCTAGTGCCTTCCCCTGTAAATTCACTTGTGGCTCTAACATGGTGCTGGAGAACTTGTGGTCCTCCAGTTGTTGTTGTTGTTGTTGTTGTTGTTGTTGTTGTTGTTGTTGTTGTTGTTGTTGTTGCTGCTGCTGCTGCTGCTAGACTGCACCTCACATCAGCCCCAGTCAGCATGGCCAGTGGCCAGGGAGAAGAGTTGGAATCCTGCAACATCTGGAGAACTAAACGTATACAAGCCCTGCTTCAGCAACAGCATATACTACAGGTGAAACCATCTGGGAATCCATGAATGGTATTAGCCAGGGGTAGGCAACCTAAGGCCCAGGGGCCAGATGCGGCCCAATCACCTTCTCAATCCAGCCTGCAGACAGTCCGGAAATCAGCTTGTTTTTACATGAGTAGAATGTGTGTTTTTATTTAAAATGCATCTCTGGGTTATTTGTGGGGCATAGGAATTCATTCACCCCCCCCAAAAAAAACAGTCCGGCCCACCACATGGTCTGAGGGACGGTGGACCAGCCCATGGCTGAAAAAGGGTTGCTGACCCCTGGGTAGTGAGGCCTGTGGGGCTCCTAGTAGGGATACTCCTGAGTGTTCAATTTTAATTTGAAACAAGCAAACAAGAACGCAGTCTGGTGTTATAAGAATTTTAAGCTCTCAAATATAGAATAAATATTCATAAATGCACACGTATCTAAATATATGAACCATGTGTCTGAAATAGTATGGGAGAGCAATCCTGAAGCCATTTTGACTCTCCCAATGACCTCAAATATTCCTCTGCAGCCTCCCCATTGTCTTTTCGCTTAGAAATCCTGTCTTAGGGGCATATTTGTGTATGAACAGGGTGAGCCTGTGACCTGGACTCAGGAACTAAAGTATTAACCATCACAAAAGAATGGCCAGGCTGCCCAGGTAATGCAATCAGTGACCATTATCAGGTATCCTGGCAGGCAGGATTTCTGCTGTAGACTGGCTTGTATGATGTTTTGGGGTGGTGGTCTTGGGCTACAGGGTGGGCAATTTCAAAAGTCTGTATAAGGGCTTGAGCACCACGGTTCAGGATTCTCCTCCCTCCTGCGTGTGGTGAGTGTGGACCCTGTAGCAACAGTTTAATAAAGATCAGGCTTACTAGCCGCTTTGCTTCTCAATATTCTCTGGTTAGCCTCTGTTGTTTTCTCCTACCGATAGGGAACCCACTTAAGGACTCTATACAGGCTCTGGAATACCCCATAAGGGAAAAGGAGCAGTTTTTCTTACAACACTGAGCAAAGTTAAACTGCTTGGAATGAGAGATAAGTGAATCTGTTGGTTTTGTTTCTTGTTTTACCAGTCTCAGGTTCAGTTCTGCACATGTGGATGTTAGGGACTGGCTGGGTGAGGAGGAGCGGTGGAAGTCGCCTGACCAAGAGCCCTCCCCCCCCCCGAGAAAGCACAGAGGGAGAGAATTTGGATCCTGGCTCCTGATGGTGGGAAAGCGGCCACACCCAAGAGGAGGGGAAGAGATGGGACGTGCTGGAGGCTGAGAGCTTAGAGGAAGATGAAGAAGAAGAGGAAACAGGCAGGTGCCCCAGTCCACAGGAATCAAAACTTGGCAATGGCATTTGCAAGCCCCCCCCCCCAGCGAATGCATGTTATCGAGCAGAGAGCCAGGCGAAAACAGAGAGGGGCTCTTGGGGCTCGCTGTAGACAGAGGGAGGGGCCTGACAAATAGAGGGTTAGAGAGGGAAAGGGGGGTTACAAGCCAGTCCGGGCAACTGCTTTTATCTAGATAGGAGCAACCCTTGGAAGTCCCCCATGTATTCTCTGTTCTGCTTCCTTAATAATGAAACTAACTGTAAGTTAGTCTGCGTTTCCCAGTCTTTCTCTGCTCTGCGAATGACCTGTTCTCCTTGGACTCAGCTATACGGCTGCAAATAAAACATTTTAAGTGTGTTTTAAGGGCAATATACAATGTGACACTAGATGAACCTTATGGAAAATTCAATGTATTTTTAAAAACACCTTTTTTATATATATAAAGCATTTTCAGAATGGTTTTTATATGTGTGTAGATTCCACCCTTGTCGGCTCCCTGACAGTGGGTTCATTCTGAACACTTGTGTGCAATTTTGTCCTTTTTTTGTTTTTGCAAAGCAACGCTTTCCCTAATTACAGGAATGCACGCTTTACTCTAGCAAACATTTTTGCACATTTTACTTGCCTGGAGTGCTGCGCTGCAAAATTCACAGAAGTGTGCATTCCAAAGGATGGCTCTTGTAGCATTTGAAAAGTGTGAATAAAGCAAGTTTGCTTTTAAATGTGAACCGAAACAAATTTATCCTCCGTCCTACTCAAACGTTTCTTTGTACTGGGTCAAAAGGAACCCTTGCTTCCCTGAGAAAATGACCACATCTGGGGGAAAGGAAGCCTTGAAGCTTCGAGCTGGCCATGCTAGCTTTTTAGGGGACTGAGTTTGTGGTGTGGAGGCCTGCAGCTACGTTCTCAAATGGTCCAGCCCCGATGAAATCTGTGCCACTCACTTCTTTCTGGCTGTGTGGCTCGACCGTGGGAAAAGCCAGTGTGTCAGACCCCAACCATATGCCTGTGCAAGTCATACACACAGCCTGCAGCTGTGTGGGATCACACCACGGGCAAAGGACTTCCATGTGGCTGTGGCTGCATTCAGAGAGCACTGACATTGGTAGCCCATTGATATATTGCTAAGGCTTCTTCATAGCACTACAACTGTCAAGGCTGTGCTTGCTATCCTAATCGTGTCTCCAAAATGATTGGCATGCTGTTGCCATGTCTCTTTCTCTGCTACCAGATTTTCTCCCGGAAGTTTGCTGGAATCTAAGTTCTCTCTATAAAATTCAAAAGCAGCTTGACCTTTGCGTTTCCTGTATTTTTGGCTAGCTCCAGTGAGGGCCCTGTCCGGAATCCACTGAAATGAGCGAAAAATAAAAATAATAAAGCTCCCACTGGGTTTCGTCGGATTCGAGCCAGGCTTTATATAATTTGAGGGTGGATGTAAATTAAACCAAAGTGGTGATTGTTTGCATATGTGCGCATGGTACTTGTTTTGAGAAGCTGTTTGAATAGAGTCCAGAAACGTCATCGCAAACGCTGCCATAGTGTCAGGTTCTTACGTACGGGTTCCCTGATTTGGGTGCCCTGGGTGTGCTGAGATCTGCCCACAAATCTCTTGCTTTCGTACAGGAGTGTCTGCATGGATCGTGTCATCCTGCAGCTTAGTCACTTGGTAGTATGCAGTGGAGCCCTGTTGCTGGTCTGTTCTCGTTTAAGAGCGACAATGAAACAACAACAACAACAATAACAACAACAACAATTTATTTCATAGAATCATAGAGTTGGAAGAGACCACACAGGCCATCCAGTCCAACCCCCTGCCAAGCAGGAAACACCATCAAAGCATTCCTGACAGATGGCTGTCAAGCCTCTGCTTAAAGACCTCCAAAGAAGGAGACTCCACCACACTCCTTGGTAGCAAATTCCACTGCCGAACAGCTCTCACTGTCAGGAAGTTCTTCCTAATGTTTAGGTGGAATCTTCTTTCTTGTAGTTTGAATCCATTGCCCGTGTCCGCTTCTCTGGAGCAGCAGAAAACAACCTTTCTCCCTCCTCTATATGACATCCTTTTATATATTTGAACATGGCTATCATATCACCCCTTAACCTTCTCTTCTCCAGGCTAAACATACCCAGCTCCCTAAGCCGTTCCTCATAAGGCATCGTTTCCAGGCCTTTGACCATTTTGGTTGCCCTCTTCTATTTATTTACACCCCACCCATCTGGCTGGGTTTCCCCAGCCACTCTGGGTGGCTCCCAACAAAATACAGTAAAAATACAGTTCAACAGCAGACATTAAAAACTTCAGGGCTGCCTTCAGATGTCTTCTAAAAGACAGATAGTTTTATATTTCCTTGACATCTGATGGGAGGGCATTCCGCAGGGCGGGCGCCACTACTGAGAAGGCCCTCTGCCTGGTTCCCTGCAACCTCACTTCTTGCAGGGAGGGAACTGCCAGAAGGCCCTCAGTGTCCGGGCTGATCGATGGGGTTGGAGACGCTCCTTCAGGTATACTGGGCCGAGGCTGTTTAGGGCTTTAAAAGTCAGCACCGACACTTTGAATTGTGCCCAGAAACGTACTGGGAAACTCTTGCTTCTTGACTGATGTGTCCTTTAAGCCTTCCATGACATTGCCCATTAATTTCAATTGAAGGAGCTGCTCTGTGCCTGCAGAGGGATGTTCATGCACTGCGACTTCCCTTCATTGAAACAAATAGGTGGCCAGTCCAAGAAAGGGAGATTGGGAGCTCCTACGCATACAGCAAATCATTGGGAAGTGGTGGTGGTGGTGGACGATGATGCATGCAACATTTCAGATCAATTGCCCGAGTTTTTAAAAGACACCCCAGTGTATAAAGGCATTGGGTATCCAAATTCCAGAGATTCTCCGACTGCAGAGTTACTTTGTTTCCAGCTTACTGTATAGTTCATTGCAGTTTGTTGTATACAATACAATCTAGAGATGGAAAAATCTCTCGCTTTCAGTTTCTCTTAGTTCATTTTTCCAGGCAATCTGATTTCCATATCAGTTTGCATTCCCCCCCCCAAAGTTCTCATGGATATTAATATGCATTTTCTTGCATGTTTCCCCCAATATTTGTATGCAATTTCACCTAACATGTGGATTTTATTTACAATACATTGGGGAGGGGGAATGCAGCATTCGAAAAGGTGACACAGCTGCAAGTATTCCTGGAGGAAACTGGTCCTCTTTAAATCCCCTGGGAGTGGCCCGCTCCCAAGCCCACCCGCGATTGACCAATTGTGTGAGCAGGCTGAATCCACTTCCCAAGCGGCAAGCTCAGTCCTAGCACATCCTTTGCTGCCCAGGAAGTGGCTGAGGAGGCGGGGCTTCTGCCACCAGAATTGTGATGGGCATTCACAACAGCACCCACCACAGAGGGTCAACAGATTCATGCACACTTTATTTGTATTTTCATACATATTGCTTGGCTGGAGAACTGCTTTGGCTTAGTCCTCCTATTGTTGTGGAAAGTGCGAACTGGGATAGTGTTCACTCTCAGTGTGAACTGAACTGCTTGGAGGTTTTGTTTTAACAAGTGGTGTATGGATTTTATGAAATAAACAAATACCGCCGTACCTCGGCTCCCGAATGCCTTGCAAGTCGAAACTTGCGGCTCCTGAACGATCGAAAACTGGAAGTGAGTGTTCTGGTTTTCGCACGTTCTTTCAGAAGCCAAACGTCCGACGGGGCTTCCGATTGGCTGCAGGAGCTTCCTGCAGCCAATCACAAGCTGAGCTTTGGAAATCAAAACATTTCGGAAGTCAAATGGACTTCCAGAACGGATTATGTTCAACTTCCGAGGTACAACTGTACTCAAATTTCTCCCCCATACCTAGCTATAGGACAAAAAGAGAGAGTTCTGCAAAGTGGGGTGGCGCTTCTGGCAGAACAAAATATACTCTTTCCTTCCTTTTCTCTCTCACACACTTCTCCCCAAACCATCCACACACCCGCTCTCCCCAGCCATATCCTCACTGTTGCCACACAATACACTGGGGGAAGAGAAGTGCCCCTCTTATTCAAGTCATTCATCACAATTCGCTCATTCCTAGCATGTTTGGGAAACTTGAACATGGTTTAGATGCTTAACCTGGAGGCACTTGTGTGCTCTTGTAAAGGAAACAAAGCAAGGACATTTCAGACTAAGGTTCAGAGTGCTGTAAAAGTTCTTGGCTATAATGCTATGTTGTCATCTGCCGCTATCTGAGCCCTGCAAGAATACAGTGCCCTTGTGAAGTAAAAGAGAGTGGCAAACCCTTTTGGCACAGGCCAAAGGTTCATGCACTGTGGACTTTGTTTAATGCACCCAGTGTCAGCCTTTAAATGGTACCTTTCAGCTGAGAACATCTCAAAGGGCAGAGTATTCTATTCTCTTTGAACTGCTTCTCACCCTCTCGAGCAGCCCATGTGAAATGTGAAGTGCCAAAGGGACTCCAAAAATTGCAGGAAAGTTGTTATTTCTTTTTTAAAGGGTCAAAATTCCAAGGGAAGGAATGTAGCGCTGTTGACATCAATGCAGGCATGCCACTGGAGAAGACTCATAATACTTGGCAGTGCTTTGTATGATGCTGGATCAATTATTTTTGTCTATGTGGAAGTTTGCTTGGTCTCCGGAACACACGTGTCTCGAGAGGATCTTTCCCCTTTTGACCTTTCAAGGGGAGATTCACACTGGAGCCTTCTGGGTGGGCAAGTGATTGCTGAATCGTCACTCTATTGTGTGCCCTGATTGATCTTCAAGGCATGATGTGCAGAGTGAAGAAACTCACCAGCTTAATGGCGATATGTAAACCACCTTTCCCTTTGCATATATATCCCGTTACTCTGCCCTGATCACATCTAGACTTCGTTATCTCTCGCCACTTCAGTTTCTAAAATTCATTGCCATCTCTTTGTGTCAGAGGCCTGCCTTTTCCTGGTGTTACTCTATAAAGCACCTGGAACATTGATGGCACAATACAACCTACTTTGTCAACATTGTCATTTGCAACTGAGCCAGGGCTTTTTTTTCCCAGCCAGAAATCAACGGAAATCAGTTCTCTCAACGGAAATCACCTCTCAGGTGGGTACCATTGTCGAGGGAGGCGTTCATGGTGATTTCCGGCACTTCTTTTTCTAGAAAAATAGCCTTGGTCATAGCCATATACCTACTTAGAAAACATGTCTAGTTTCCCTGAAGTCAACATCTACCCACTGACTGCTGCAATTTGGCTTTGAAAACCACACATACACACACACTCTTCTTCTTTTTCTTCTTCTTCTTTGAATTTATATACCATCCTATACCTGGAGGTCTCAGGGCGGTTCACAGAATAATATCAAAATATAAAACCACAAAATACTTAATCAAAATAAAAACAACAACCCAATAACCCCCCCCCCAAAAAAACACATTTTAAAAGGGCATTGGATCCTCACAACATTTAAAGTAAGACAATTAGCAAACCTGGACAGGAGCCACTTGTTGGAAAGATCATGATCTCAGGAATGTATGTGTCAACCTTTATTGGCATCCAAATTGGCCGGGTGGAACATTACTTAATTATCCTCAAAGTTCTAAACCTGTGAGTTTAGGGCGGTACCTAAATTAAATAAACTGGTCAGTGAGGTCATTCATAATTCTTTTATATATATATATATATCTCCCCCCTCCCCGCACACAGATGGAGGACTGGGGTTGAAGGATAGGGTGACACCGTTAGATCTGTCCACTGAGCTGAAGTCCGGCTGGGTGTACATCTAATTTCTGTGAGTGCACCCATTTTCCGCCATCCAACTCCTGTTCAGATCAGAAGGTGCCTCCCAAAATCTGCAAACAGCAGATGAAAAAAGCAGTTGGGGGATTTGCCACAAGAACATTTCAAATGTTTAGAGAGCCTGCTGCTGGGTCTTGCCTGATTATCTCTCCTCACCCAATATTTCACTTTAACCTACTCTCATGCCAAATCCCCGCAGTAGCTTTTTGAACTTGGAGGTGAGTGAAGAGAAATTTGAGGGAATCTTGAGCAGAGCAGCTTCCAAAGAGGGAAAAAACAAGCAAACCAGAGGGAGATAAGCATACATGTTCACAGAACGTGTGGTTTTAGACCCCTTTGGATCCTAGCCTTTGGAGATCACACTGGTAACGTGTTGGTAAATAAATGTTGATAAGTTTATAAAGTATGCTTTTGTACCAGGCCAAGCAAAGCTCTAGCCTAGCTTGGGTGAGGGCCATTTAATGAATGAATAGCACATCATTTCCTGTACTAATAAGAATAGGAATGTAATTAAAATTGTGTGTTCTAAATATTTGCTTGTGGTTGGTGAAAAATATGTAATTTTACTGCCTGGGAAACTGTTGGAATAGCTGTTTCACTCTGGATAATGTTCAGTCCCCAAAGGGGGGGGGATAACTAGCCACAGACCTGAAAAGTTTACATATGCACCTTTGATTCGACCTATTGGTTTTACAGGGATCACAACGCATGCAATTCTGGTTCATTCTGGTGCAACACGCAGAGGAGAACTTCCTAGCAGATTTGTCCTCTCAGCGTGCATAAAGCAAGACACTTCGTTCTTTGCCGAACGAAACTGGCGTGCTATGAAAAGGATTGATTATCACTTTAAAGCAATTAGGTGTCACAAGGGAACAGAAGAGTATGAAACATTTATATGCAGGAATCGGCCCTGGAATGGAGATGAAACGCTCCCTTCAAACACAGTCTTTGCTCAATGTGTCAAATGTGCAAGACTGCGGCTTGGTTTTCATCATTGCAGAGAGCGATTCTTTAACAACCTTCTTAATGAGAGAGTGGAATAGATTGTGGCTGGCACCACACGCGTGGTTTAGGAAAGACTTGAGAGGTGATGTACTGTACTTAGATCCAACCTTCTGAATATCAAGAGAGAGATGGGGAGGGGGTGCGTTCTGTCTGAGCATGAGCATGAGCAAGGATGTAGCCCAGGAGGGAGGGAGGGAGGAGTAGATTGTACTGGGCATTTAGGGGGCATCCCTGTGCTCAGTTCTCACAGCAGTTTCTGAGCTGGTGAAATATTGCTGCTGAGACATGAAGCTACTATTTACTGAAATTTTCTATTTCACATCACTCAGTTGGTGGAGCATGAGATTCTTAATCTCTGAGTCGTGGGTTTGAGCCCCGTGTTGGTCAAAAGTGTCCTGTATTGCAGGGGGTCGGACTAGATGACCCTTGCTGTCCCTTCCAACTTTACAATTCTAGGGTGCTCTTCCTTCAATCCCTACACTGCCTTCAAGTGAGACCATCAGCCCAGCTAGCTCAGTATCATTTACACTGATTTACGGTGCTCTTCCAGTGTCACTCAGCGATTGAACTGAATGCACCATTTGTGCTTATATTCATAATACCGACGATATCTTGCCACCAGTCTGTTAAGTTTGCCTACTCTGCTTACATTTAGGATGGCCAACTTTCTGATGAGTGCCGACTCCTTGTGATGTTGATACCAGCTGGATTTTGAGAAGACAATATAAGATTGCACTGTTGAAATCATGAAATTAAGGGACGTGCCTTTTACATCCTTTTAAGTTAAAGATCTGGAAGTAGGGGTGAGGGGGGAATTTGATTCCACTTGTATTTAAAGCCAAATCCTTTCAGATTTTCTCATTCCAAATAGATGAACCAAAGCACAGCTCTCTGTTGAAATTCACACTCAACCGAATTTTGTAATGCAGTTCTCCAAACAACCAATGTTTACCAAAATGAGTGTATTAGGTAAAAGTGTACATAACAATAAAGATATCCATGGAAAGAAGATACCAAAATGCATATTAGGGAAATTGCTTGTTAACACGTGTACATTAGTAAAAAATGTGTTTATTAGCATAAATTTGCACTAAAATGCTGATGGTTTTTTTTTTAAAAAAAAATCACAAATTGCTGCAGAATATGGTTACAGGTGGGTAGCCGTGTTGGACTGCCATAGTCAAAATAAAATAAAATAAAAATTCTTTCCAGTAGCACCTTAGAGACCAACTAAGTTTGTTCTTGGTATGAGCTTTCGTGTGCATGCACACGAAAGCTCATACCAAGAACAAACTTAGTTGGTCTCTAAGGTGCTACTGGAAAGAATTTTTTATTCTATTTTGCAGAATATGGAGCACTGAATTTTAGATTGACAAAATGAGAAGCAAAATGGGCAGATCTTTCCATCTCCTTTTGGAAGTGATCAGAAATTACTCTCTGTGTTCGTAGCTACAGTATTTGTGCCGTTAATTTATCTGCGAAGCAACCCGAGATCATGACGCCGATGCACTTTTGCGAAAATAAAATTAAAAGACAGAGAAAGGAAACTGCTAGGATGATGACAGAACTGCTTGAATGGTTGCGGAACAGAAAGCATAAGATGCCCTTTACTGTAGGGTTAACCAGGGAGCCTAACATTTCAGTTTGTGTGCCTGTACAGAGAGGGAGTGGTGAGTTATATTAAAAGGTTTTTATGTTTAATCAAAGCAGACAGTTGGGTAATTAAAGCTATTAAAATTGATAGGGCACTAGGCCTAGATAAATTACATCCTAGCGTTCAGGCAGTTAGGAGGGCCTCTGGCAATTATTTGGGTGGGAAGAGGAAAGTGTAGAACAGAATTCGAAGCACAGATAAGCGCCAAAGTACATGTTCAGATATATCACACAAAGCACTTAATTTACAGTTGTTTTTTTAAAAAATAAGTAGCGGTGGAGGACGATGGTATATCCCCCAAAGGAAGGAGCATAAAGAACTGAAAGTCTTTCCCCACCCCACAGATCTCCCCGCTTGGCATTTATTATTGAAATTACATAGCACCTTCAGTGGGGATGGTGCTTGAAACTAGCATCAGGGTGGAGAACACATATTGCTGCCCTGAGGTCTTACAATCCCAAGGTGTTGTTTTCTTTTTAAATCAAATCAAATCAAAAGAAACAATAGAAGAAGGGAAGGAAGGAGAGATGATAGGGACAAAGGATGAAGATAAACATGTTTAGGGGTATCTCCACAGGCTTCAGGCCAAACCATGTGGGCTGCATCAATAGGAGTATAGCAGGATCAAGGGAAGTAATAGTACCACTGTATTCCGCTCTGGTCAGACCTCACCTGGAATACTGTGTCCAGTTCTGGGCACCACAGTTCAAGAAGGATACTGACAAGCTGGAACGTGTCCAGAGGAGGGCAACCAAAATGGTCAAAGGCCTGGAAACGATGCCTTATGAGGAACGGCTTAGGGAGCTGGGTATGTTTAGCCTGGAGAAGAGAAGGTTAAGGGGTGATATGATAGCCATGTTCAAATATATAAAAGGATGTCATATAGAGGAGGGAGAAAGGTTGTTTTCTGCTGCTCCAGAGAAGCGGACACGGGGCAATGGATTCAAACTACAAGAAAGAAGATTCCACCTAAACATTAGGAAGAACTTCCTGACAGTGAGAGCTGTTCGACAGTGGAATTTGCTGCCAAGGAGTGTGGTGGAGTCTCCTTCTTTGGAGGTCTTTAAGCAGAGGCTTGACAGCCATCTGTCAGGAATGCTTTGATGGTGTTTCCTGCTTGGCAGGGGGTTGGACTGGATGGCCCTTGTGGTCTCTTCCAACTCTATGATTCTATGATTCTATGTGCATGTTTGGTTATAAAGTGGGTGCATGTTTTTATTTTTCTTTTCTTTCATTAATTGGAGCAGGTAGGGAACAGCCGCGAAACCCTCCACAGACTTACTTCGCTGTGCTCGACTGCTTTTATGTGTGTTTTCCCCAAGCCCAGTTCACTGAGCTGGGTTGCCTCTCTGTGTGGGAATGTCTTACAGCAATCGAGTTTGGACAGGCAGGGCAGGGAAGGTGTAGGTTTCACTCTCATGCCTTCTGTGCTTCTTTCAGTATGAAAAGTTCACCTCACCCCCTGCTGAATAGCTGGAAAAGCTGTGTAATAAACACATTCACCTGTCTGGCTTGGGCCTCAGCGAGAGCTATGGGGACAGCAATTTCGTAAGGTACGTTCCGATTACAATCCCCGTACTGCAAGTAACTGGAATGGGAATCAAAGTGGAAGTTCTGCACGAGCATAGGAGCCAACTCCTAGGGGTCTTCGGCCCCCCAATAAAATATTTGAAGGGGCCAGCTCCCCCCTCCCAAGTTGATGGGCATTGCCATTCAAATGGTGTGTGCGCGCCGTGTCATGTGATTGATTATGTGGGGCTAGGCTTACCTGACATTCCTCCCTCCCAATATTTTATTTATGCTGGCGCCCCTGCGCACAAGAAGTATATTATCCAACAGTGACTCGCAGATAAGCCACACTAAGCAGAGGTCCCCAACAATGTTGATTAAAGGTTTCCCACTTGAAAAGACAGCTTGTTGCTTTCTGATGAATGTGGATGTGAAATTAATGAAGACTAGTTTATTAGTTGCCTCTTTAATAGCCTATATTATCTTGTGAACTGCCCTGAAATGATGATGATGATGATGATGATGATGATGTGACTGCCTTTGGGTCAGTCTTTGTTCTGGGTGGAGGCGCTAATTATTGATTTTTCTCTCACCCACCCCTGCTTTTAACTAGGGACATGGTGGCTGCAATGAAGTAGCAACCATTAAAAAAAGAGACGGCGTGCCTCCTTCGTTGCAACTGGGCCTGAGAAATGGAAGGTGCTAAAATATGCTTTAGCATTAGCAAGGCCATATTCACTGCTGCTCTCAATTAATTCAGTCATATTAAAAAGCAAATTGGCACCCAAAGAAACTCGACACAAACAACCAAATGGCAGGGACTCTTTCCCCCAAAGTAAACACTGAGATCTACGGACAAACCAGGAATGGCTCCCTGGACTTCAGGCTGTGGCCAGAAGGTATTTTTAGATACAATTATTCAGAAGTGGTGGCTCAAGTTCATGTTTAGGCAAGTCACGGAGGAACCACGCGGAGGCTGACAAGCCCATTTGACTTGGCGTGGGATGCAAACTCCGTCAGGTGCTAAATGCTAGCAACCTTTTATGAACCACCATGAGCTGTGAGAGTGTAAACAGACTGCTGACAGACACAGATGTAATTTTTTGAGATTATTCCTGTTTTAAATTTCCTAAAGCGGTGTTCATGCCTCAGTAGGACTTTTAGGTTTTATGAGAGAAAGATCTCGCTGAGATACTGTTACATTCTGCAACAGTTCCTTTTAAACTTACTGGATTCCCCACCCCCTGGAAAGTGCAATTCTGGCTTAAATGGGAGGAATGTGGGTTGGCATGGCGATGACATCATGCAGATGCTGAAAGAAAACCTGAATGCATAAGGAAGAATGTCTGAATCTGTCGATTTCAGTTTCCCAGTTTTCCAACCCAAAATTCATTTTTCTACCTTTCCGCATTAGTTCATGGATTTCTTTTTTTTTTTAAAAAAGTTCCAATTGAAATTTATCAGGTTAGTCTTAATTTAACCTAATACAGACATTTCTGTATGCAATTTCCCCTAATAGGCACAGTTTTGCCAAGCAATTTCCCTGAATATGATGCTTTTCTAGGTATGTTATTTTCACTGATATATGCATGCCTATGCACACTTTATTTCAGTTTATCCTGCCCCCTTTTTACACAATAGTTGGCTGGAGCACTGCATTGCAAATAATAATAATAATAATAATAATAATATAATAATAATAATATTTATACCCCGCCCATCTGGCTGGTTTCCCCAGCCACTCTGGGTGGCTCCCAACAGAATATTAAAAACAGATAAAACATCAAACATTAAAAACTTCCCTAACAGGGCTGCCTTCAGATGTCTTCTAAAAGTCAGATAGTTGTTTATTTCCTTGACATCTGATGGGAGGGCGTTCCACAGGGCAGGCCACTACCGAGAAGGCCCTCTGCCTGGTTCCCTGTAACCTCACTCTCGCAGTGAGGGAACCACCAGAAGGCCCTCGGAGCTGGACCTCAGTGTCCGGCTGAATGATGGGGGTGGAGACGCTCCTTCAGGTATACTGGGCCAAGGCCATTTAGGGCTTTAAAGGTCAGCACCAACACTTTGAATTGTGCTTGGAAATGTACTGGGAGCCAATGTAGATCTCTCAGGACAGGTGTTATGTGGTCTGGGCGGCTTCTCCCAGCCACAAGTCTAGCTGCCGCAAAATTCGGAGACATGCGGATTTTGAAGACTGGCTGAGTTTTGGTTCATTTAATTGTTTTCAGAAAGTATGAATTTGGGGAGTTTGCCTTTCAGTTGAACTGAACTGAATTTCTCCCCCATCCCTATTGCATGAGTAGCACTGACCCTACGATAAGCAGCCCTCTGGAGTGCTCTCAGTTGCAAATCCCACTCTCCCCATAGCTCCTCACTCCCCCCCTCTTTTGTTGGAGTTTCTATACAGCAGCAGAAGCTGCTAGTGTGCACAGCCTCCCCGTGTAGCTCACTCATATGCCGGTGCCAGCTGGAGAGCCCCTGCTGACTTTTTGCTGACACACCAGAAATATATATATGTTAGGAGGCTTTCAGTATTATTATCACATTATATAGCGCTCTCCGGCTTTCTTGCAGAATGGTAAACAATAGCAGGGCTTCTTGGAGGTCATGAATCCATAAATACACACACCTCTGTGTGTGGTCTTTGCCAACAACCCGAGAGAGAGAGAGAGAGAGAGAGAGAGAGAAAGAAAGAGAGAGAGAGAGAGAGAAAGGTGAGTAAATGTGAATCCAAGCAACACGTGGACATGTTTTGACACCCTGACCTGTCAATATCCTGTTTACCATAATTTCCTAGAGTCGTACATCGGAATTCTGCTACTGACTGCATTAAGAGAACATCCATTGTGCGGTATAGGGTGTTTTTTTAAGACATTTGAGTCAGTTTGGCATAACCTTCTTTCTTTTTCTCTCCATTGGGGAATGCATGTGGAAAATGTTAGTCTGGAATGCAAAAATCCATACGCATTTTTGCAGGAGCACTCGAGAACTGGGGACTTGCTTTCTGCCGATTCCTGTTCATGGATATTCTCTGAGCAAAAAAAGAAAGAAGAAAAAAACCCTCATCTACAAATGAAATTCTTTCTTCATTCTGACATAATGCTTTGTAAGCAGATTCTTCAACATGCTTTCTCGTGCGGAGGAAAACTGCTCCATATAGGAACCGGCTCTTTGGGAGAAAGCAGATGTAAGAGTTTAACAGCAGTCGCTGCAGGTTTATTTTTGGAGAGGGGATGTAGTTCTGTAGCAGGGCGCATACTTTGCATGCAAAAGGTCCCTGGTTCAATCCCGGGTGTTTCTAGGTAGGGCGGGGAAAGCCTCCTCTCTGGAACCCTGCAGCGCAGCTGCCAGTCAGTGTAAACACTACTAAGCTAGATGGGCCAAGATGTGGCAGAAGGCAACTTTCTGTGCTCTGTTTGTATTATAAGCCTGGTTTTTCATTGCACTGACCTGACTGCAGCAAGTAGGGTGTTTGATCAGCTCCTGTCACTCCTTCCCTTCTTTCTGTGCAGACTTCGCCAACCTGGTGCCTTCCAGATGTTGTGGACTACAAAGCCCATGCTGGCTGAGGCTGATGGGAGTATTCCATAAATCCCCCTGTTGTCGCTGTTTTTTAAAACTTTAGGAAATATGGTTTATTCACCTATTTACACCTCCAGTTTGCATGGAGGGAGTCCAGATCTCACAACATGGTCATTTCAAGAGGGGCTTGTCCCACACAGCAGTGCAGCCCTGGAGTCCAAGACATCTTTCCCAGCCAGCCTTCAGCCAGCCTGCCCAAGATGGATCCCAGTCTTCCCCCCTCCCCTTCTTCTTCCCAGCACACCTTGCTAAAATACCGTACTCTCTTTTCCTACCACCTCACAGCCAGTTACCCTGGCAACCTCCCAAATCCCCAGTCTCTGTTCACATGTCAGGGCAAGGAGGGAGGCCCTGTATTGTGGCCCTGTATTGTTTCTTAATGGCTCCATCTTGGGCAGGTGGTTTTTGCATAGGCTAGCTTAGAAATTCCTTAAGTAGTCCATGCATGTGTTCCATCCTTCATGGCGCAAAATAAAATAAAATAACAAATCACAAACATTTTTTAAAAGTTTCTCTAGGTATTTAGGAGGAGGTAATGTCCCCATGGTGTTAGACAGTGGGCTCCTTTAATAGCCCCCTTTCCCCTAGTTCAGGTGTGGGGCATTTTTGATGTTCCCAGTTTTGCTGGTGTGCAACTCTCATCAGCCCCAGCAAGCATGGCCAGCACCCAGGGATGGAGAGAGTTGTTGTTCAACAACATCTGGGGTGTGTGTGTGCCTCGGGTTCCCCATGCTTGCCCTAATGGAAAGTGGTCAGTCACATTGCAGGTTTCCACTCCGCAGAACTCACCTTGAATTGAAAAAGGTATTGAATGCTGTCTTTGGTCACTTTCGCTGCTTGAAAGTAGATTACTTGCATCTGAATTCTCCCTTTGTTTCTTATTGACTATATCCAAATGCTGTACAGTGATTCCTCAAACTGATCCTCATGGTACTACAACAGCTAGAACCTTCACATTCAGGAGCAGTATACCTTAATATAATCAGGCACGTGGGACAAAGAACAGAGGGTGTTCATTGCTACCATGCCCTTCCCCGTGACTTTTCCAGGGGCATAACTCTGGCCAATGATGGAGTCAAAGCGAATATTGAATTCTTAAGGTGGTCACGGTGCTTTTAACTACCTTCTGTCGTTTGTCCCCAGTGCACTAATACTTGTGCAGCTTGGCACTTGACGGGATCCTGTAAAGGAGTCTTGATGTTCTTACCTGTCTTTGAACTTATGAATATCGTTAAGGTAATGCACAATAAATAAATAAATAGAAGAAGGCTCAGGGGCGTAGCAAGGGGGGCGAGGGGAGCGGGCCACCCCGGTTTCCATAATGGAGGGGGTGACAAATTATCAAGGAACAATTTTTGTTGAAATTTTTTTGAATTTTTTTTTTGGGAAAATGCCTGCTCTGAAGGTCTTATCTTACTATACTAGGGATTATATAGCTATATATGAAATTTCATGCATATCGGTTAATATCTTGACCCTCCTCCACCAAAATAGCTGTTCACTTGGCTGTTTTCCTATGTCATGAAGGCTGAAATTTCAGTTCAGAGAACACTTACTGTTCCCAACCCTAACCCTGTGGAAAGCCATCTAATTAGACTTTAATTTGATTTTGAGATGTTTTTAGGAGGTAATTTAATTATTGTTTGATTTTATACCAATGTTATGTATCTGATGTTAGCCACCCTGAGCCCGACTTTGGCCGGGGAGGGTGGGATATAAATAAAAGTTTTTTTATTATTACTTGTTATTATTCCTTTGTAAGAAAATATGAAATAACGTAAAACCATTTTTGCGGGGGGGGGAATCAATGGGGGGGTGACAAGAAATTTTTCGCACTGGGTACCACCTGACCTTCCCATGACTTGGGGGGTGTGTGACAAAAAATGTTTTGCCCCCGGGTACCAATTTACCTTGCTACACCCCTTTTTTTTTTATAAGATTTTATTATTTTCCAATAAACAGAACAAAAGAGAGAAAGATAACATTATAACAACCTAAAAACATTAAAAACATAATACATACATAAAAAACAAAATATATAACAAACAATACACAACATAAGAAATACAAACCTTAATAATCATCTATCTGTTTTCTTCTTATTCCTTAACTACCTCGGGGACTTCCCCCGTTCCCTCCACTGCCTTTCAAATCTCATATACTGTTCGGGTAGCTATATTTCTTTTTCTATTAACTTTTACCAAATACCTAGAAATATAAAATTTCTTAATCTACAAATCATATCTTATATATTAAATCTTATACCCTTCTATATCCCAAAATATAACATATCAAAAATTGCTACTGAATCAAAATTTCTAACATTTACCTGCTAAAGCCAATACATCTATATAACTCTGCACAAATATTCAAACATTCAGTTTAACACATTTCAATAAGTAGTCCTTAAATTTCTTCCAGTCCTGCGACACCTTCTCCTCCCTCTGGTCCCGGATTCTAGCGGTCAGTTCTGCGAGTTCCATATATTCCATCATCTTCATCTGCCATTCTTCCACCGTTGGTATCTCTTCTCCTTTCCATGTTCTTGCCAATAAAATTCTAGCTGCTGTTGTGGCATACATAAAAAACACTCTATCCTGACTGGGTATCTCTTCATTGGTTATGCTCAGAAGGAATGCCTCTGGTTTCTTACAAAAGGTAACTTTCATTACCTTCTTAAGTTCATTATAAATCTTATCCCAGAAAGCATTTACCACTGGGCACAGCCACCACATATGAAAAAAGGTACCTTTCGCATGTTTACATTTCCAACATACATCTGACATTTTGGTATTCATCTTAGCTATCTTAACTGGTGTCAAATACCATCTATACACCATTTTCATTATGTTTTCTCTTAAACTATGACAAGCAGTAAATTTGATACCTTTCTGCCACAATCTCTCCCAGTCATCCATCATAATATTATGTCCTACATCTTTCGCCCAATCTATCATTGACGATTTAACCAGTTCATCTTTCGTATGCCACTCTAGCAAAAGATTATACATTTTGGAAAGGTTCTTAAAGTTCGATTCTATCAGTTCTGTTTCCAGTTTTGATTTTTCTACTTGAAAACCAACTTTTTTGTCCATTTTAAATGTTTCGTACACCTGATGGTATTGCAGCCAATCGGGGACCTGACTTTTAACTTGGTCATAGCTTTTCAACTTAAATGAGTCCCCTTCCTGCTGCAATATGTCCATGTATCTTAGCCAATTTGCAGACATGTTCGGTCTCTTATAGGCCTTGGCCTCCACTGGAGAAATCCATCTAGGAGTCTTTCTCTCCAACAAATCTTTATATCTAGTCCAAACCTGATACAAGGATTTTCTAACTATATGAGTCTTAAAAGTTCTGTGGATTTTAACCTTGTCATACCAAAGGTATGCATGCCAACCAAACATATTATCGTGTCCTTCCAAGTCCAACACATCAACATTCTCTAATTTAAACCAATCCTTTAACCAGCAAAAGGCCGCTGCTTCAAAGTAGAGTCTTAAATCCGGCAGGGCAAAGCCTCCTCTCTCTTTAGAGTCTGTTAGGATCTTAAACTTAATTCTAGGCTTTTTGCCCTGCCATATAAACTTCGATAGGTCCTTTTGCCATTTCTTAAAACAGTCCAGTTTATCCAAAATCGGTATGGCTTGGAATAAAAACAGCATCCTTGGTAGGACATTCATTTTAACCACTGCTATTCTTCCCATTAACGACAGTTTAAGTCTTGTCCAAATTTCCATATCTTTTTTTATCTCCATCCACAGTTTTTCATAGTTGTCCTTGTACAGGTTCAAATTCTTGGTTGTGAGATTGATACCTAGATATTTTACAGTTTTAACAAATTGAGGCCAGTGGCTTCTTGTATTCTTTGAATCTGTTCTGCACTCAAATTTTTACCTAAAACTTTGGTTTTCTGTTTATTTAGTTTGAAGCCAGCTACAAGTCCAAATTGTTCAATCAGTTCCAAAGCTCTGGGGACACTGCTCTCCGGTTCCTGCAGGGATAACATCAAATCGTCTGCAAAGGCGCGCAATTTGTATTCTTTCACTCCCACTCTAATTCCTTTTATCTGTTTGTCTTTTCGAATCAAATTTAGGAGGACTTCCAGGACCGTAATAAAAAGTAAAGGGGAGATAGGGCACCCTTGTCTTGTTCCTTTCTCAACTTCAATCTCCTCCGATATCACACTGTTTACTATTACTTTTGCTCTTTGTTCTGTATAAATGGCCTTAATGCCATTTAAGAATTTTTCTCCAACTCCCATCTTTTCCAAATTCTTTTTCATAAATGTCCAAGATACTTTATCAAAAGCTTTCTCTGCATCAACAAACAGTAGTGCCGCATCTGTGTTTATGTCTCTCTCCAGTTTCTCTAAAATGTCCACAATAATTCTCGTATTGTTACTTATTTGTCTTCCTGGCAAGAAACCTGCTTGGTCTCTATGTATATAGTCTTTCAACACTCTTTTCAACCTTGTAGCCAAAACATTTGCAAAAATTTTATAATCCACATTCAAAAGGGATATTGGACGATAATTTTTCATTAAAGTCTTATCTGTATCTGGTTTTGGAATCAGTGTGATAAAGGCTTCTTTCCACGTCTCTGGTGCCCTATCTCCTTCTAGTATCTTATTGCAAATTTCTCTTAACGGCTGCAATAGCCAGTCTTTCAATGTCTTATAATATTTTGCTGTTAATCCATCCGGTCCTGGAGCCTTCCCCAATTGCATATTGTTTATTGCATCTTCCATCTCTTGTGTCGATATTGGGTGGTTGAGGGTTGTTAACTTTTCCTCTGGGACTTTTTGCAATCCATTCTTTTCCAGAAATCGGTCTATCTCTGCTTCATCTATCTTCTCCTCCTTGTACAGTTGCTTGTAAAATCTCTGAAAACACCATCTGATTTCCTCTGGTTTCTCTACATTTTTTCCATTTACTACCAAATTTGTGATGACATTTGCCTTTTGTCTTTTCTTTAATTGCCAAGCTAGTAGTTTTCCGCATTTATTAGCAGATTCAAATGTTCTTTGTTTCATCATTTTCACTTTCCATTCGATATCCTGATTCATGATATTTGCATATTGGGATTGCAAGTATTTAATTTCTTTTTGAATTTTAACACATCTAGGATGTCCTCTTAATTCTTTTTCCTTTTCTTTAATTAGTTTCAACAGTCTCTCCATTTCTATATTTTGTTGTTTCTTCTTTTTTGCTTTTTCACTTATGAGGAATCCTCTCATTACCGCTTTACTTGCATCCCAAGCAATCCTTTTCTCCACTTCGGAACTCCAATTGATTTGAAAGTATTCTTTCATCTTTTTCGTCGCTTTTTCTACTAGCTTGGTGTCTCTCATCAATGCATCATCCATTCTCCATCTGAAAGAGTCCTTGGAAATCATTTTTAAATTTAGCTGTACCGTACCTTGCTACACCCCTGAGAAGGCTTTCCAGGCAGCAAAAACCCTTGGGCTGCATCTGTTCAGGGCAGTGCCAGATCATTCCAACAGATTTCTGGAATACCTTGCTACACCCCTGAGAAGGCTTTCCAGAAATCTGTTGGAATGATCTGGCACTGCCCTGAACAGATGCAGCCCAAGGGTTTTTGCTGCCTGAAGCAAAGGGCCAGGAGTTGCCACTTCCCAGGCCTGTTCCATGCATCTTATTTCAACATCCCCTGTTGTGCCCCGAGAGCAGTGGCTTAGTAGAGTGGGTACAAGACTGCCCCTGCATGTCTGACACCTGAGGCAGCTGCCCCATGGTAGGGCCGGCCCTGGATGCAGTTCTGAAATCACCATCTTTACCACAGGTAAAGCAGCTAATTTGGCAAGGGAGTTGAAGGCACTGGTTAAGACTCCAGTGCCCTCCCCTAATGCTTGTTTCCAACTCCCTGTCAGAGGCTACTCCTTCATAGTACTTTTCTGTTGTTGTTGCTAGGGTTGGTAAATAGGGCCTAGGCGGTCAAATATCACCACTGGGGAAAGGGCTGGATTTCACCTTGGGGCTTCCAGATGCGGACCCCTGCCATAGAGAAGCAGTGCTATGTGGTTTTTCTTGTACTAGGTAAAAGGTAAAGGACCCTTGGACGGTTAAGTCAAGTCAATGGCGACTATGGGGTTGCAGCGCTCATCTCGCTTTCAGGCCGGGGGAGCCAGTGTTTGTCCACAGACAACTTTCTGGGTCATGTGGCCAGCATGACTAAACCGCTTCTGGCGCAACGGAAAACCGTGACGGAAACCAGAGCGCACGGAAACACCGTTTACCTTCCCGCTGCAGCAGTACCTATTTATCTACTTGTACTAGTGTGCTTTCAAACTGTTAGGTTGGCAGGAGCTTGGGACAGAGCAACGGGAGCTCACTCCGTTGCGGGGATTCAAACCGCTGACCTTCTGTGGTTTAGACCACAGCGCCACCCGCATACTAGAAAATGATAGTGTAAGGGTTTTCAGTGATTGCTCATGAGTAACCAGCCTGACGCCAAGGTTTCAAAAACTAAGTTTCTTTATTGTGCAGATATGTACAGTGCAGCAACAAAAGTACGTCTAGCTCATCCTTCGGCAGAGTCCGGGAATGACTCTTTCCGGTTCTTTGCCCAGCATAAAAGCCGCGGGATGCGGAACCCCCGCCTACCCCCTCTGCGTCCTTCCCCCCTGCGCAAGTGGGGAGATGGAAGAGGCGCCTCACCTCCAGTCCCTGCTTGATGCGAGGGCTCTCCTTCCCTGTCAGAGCCCTGACTCCTACTTCCCCTTCCCGTCTCTCCCTCCCCACTAGAGGGATCACTGCCTCCCTCACTGGAGGAAGATGAATTGCTGAGCAGGTGGGGAGGGGGCTTGCGATAGTGCGAAGGCCCTGGCAACCCTTTGCCGTGAGGTGAGGGCAGCGCCCTGACAGATAGGTATGGTATTTCTAAGACAGGTGTGGGGAAACTGTGACCCTCCTACAGCTCCCATCATCCCACGCCTTGCTGAGACTCAACTAGAGACTCATAGGTTCCCCACCTCACCCACAGTCTAAGAGAATGAAAACACTAACACCAGAACTTGTGTAATGATTTGGTCATGTAGTGACAAGAAAGCACTCGAGTCTTTCTTTTTGACAGCACAGCAGCACTCCGGTTTGGGCCTCCCGGCTAAACCTGATCCCGGCAACGGTCTTTATATATATCACACATTTTGGCTGCATCATCTCTGTTTGTTTGTTTCTGTACTTTACAGCTGCTGCCCTGTCCGTTATTCTAATGCAATTTCTAGCATTTCGTATGTTTTTATGGCTAGCTCTAAGAGCAACAACAGCTTCATCTCCAGACCCAAGCTAAACAAACCGGGCTGGAGAAGTTCAAAACCAAACACTTTGCTCCTGTTGATGAACTGGAGGCTTAAAAAAAAAAATCCTACTTAAGCTTGTAAATCAAAAAAGGCATTTGCCTGCTTCTTAGAAGGAAGCAAAACAAACAACACTTCAGATCCTTAGGGGGCCACCAACGGCTGGGATGCCGAAACGGCTGCAGATCGAAAGGACTGTTACCGATACAGGAATGGAAAGGAGCAGCTCTTATTGCAGAGGTGTAAGAGGACATGTGGCTGTAATAAGCTGCTCTGGTGGCATGTAAGCTCCACATTCCCTCTGCCAGGAGACAGAAGCCTGTTTTGCTTTCTCCCAACGCAGGCTGTTAACATCTCATCCTTCCCCATCAGTTTCAACCTTAAGGATGGGCTTTCAATTTCAAGCTTTCAGTTTCCATTGCTTTCTGTTTCTCTTTTTTCCCCAGCCTTAGATTCACTTCTCCACACTTCCAGGCAAACACAACACTTCTCCCCCCCTCCCCTTGGGAAGACAACATTTTTGTTCAGTTAGCGTGCTGCTTTTTAAAAGTACTCACAAACATCCACCGGTGCACTTTCGTAGTGTGAATTTCTCACAATACACGCATGCTTGCATGTAATTTTTGCCTAACGCACACACACCCTTGCCAAGCAATTTTTTCCTAATATGATGCATTGGCTTTCACCGGTAATAGATGGAATTTTAGGCACACTTTACTGCAGGATGTGCATTTTTGTATATGTTCTTTGGCTGGAGAACTGCACTGCAAAATCTGGAGGTGTGCACATTGCAAAGGACGGGCTGGGTTTTGGTTCAAATTTGACAGATTCTCCATTAAAGGTAAACTGAATCCAATTTCTCCCCAACCAAAGCAAGAGAAGGCTTGAAATACCCTACACAGAAATTATTTCCTTTCTCTTTTACCCCTCTCTCCTCGCTTCTCACCAAGTTTTAAACCCTAAGGTTTCCTCACAATTTCACCACTATTTGGACTGACACTGGTGTGTGGAGAAGCCTTGTATTTGGGTCTGTTTATTATTAGGGGTGTTAATAGTTGATGTGCTGAGGAGATGTGCTTGGAGGTCTAGCCTCATTGCCCAAGAGCTTACAGAAGTTGGGCCAATGGAAGGTATCAACTTACCTGTTTTGTGGCTCTCATTCTCCTGGATCGACGTCATCAACAGGTGGAGTGGGCAACTGGATCAGCACTGAAGGTCATGTCAGAAGTATATCACTGAGTTTCGGATGGCCCATCACAGCTGATTGATGTAATTTAGATGCCTGTGGGCTGGCAGAGTCCTCCTCAGTTTGTGTACCAGGGCGCTGTAGTGTGCCATAAGAGAACAGCTGCTAGTGTGCTGTAATAAGCAAGCAAGCAAGCAAGCAGCAAAATAAACTGAGGTTCCTTTAAGTCCAAGCACAAACACCCATACATGCCTACTGCAGCTCTGTATGATTTATCTTTCAGGTTTCGCCTCCTCCTCTCCCTCCTCGGCAACCTCTGCTGCATGGGATCGATTCTTCTGCATGTCTGGATCATTCAATTGTTCCCAATGTGAGGGCTGCAGCAGGTACCTACCCTCGGAAGATAATGCCTGTTACTCTTTCTTTGGGGGCCAACAGACACACAATGAGAAAAAGGATTATGGAAGACTGCTCCAATATATGATTACAGCAGTGAGATTGCTCAATAAACAAGATGGAAAGACACAACCCTACCCACTATAGAAGAATGGCTGATAAAACTATTGGACTTGGCGGAGGTGGCAGAGTTAACATGTTTAATTAAAGGGGAAAATCATTACTGACATTTGTTAAGGGTTGGAAATTTCCTACCAACTTTCTTGCACGAAAGGGAAAATGATCTTGTAATATCTGGATTTGAAGACTGAAAAAATACTGGGTTCTAGAAGATAGAATGGTTGGATCTTACAGAGTGAATATCGTATGTAGCAGCAGGACAGAGACCCGGAAGTCCTTTTATTGTTTTTGTCTCTAACTTTATTTTAAAAAAATCTTTCTTTTCCTGTTTCCTCACATTCTCTTTCTTTAGGTTTCTCTTTTCCTTGCATTTTCTTCCTTTTGACATTCTTCTGTTATAGTCTAAGTAGCTGGTTTATCTCAGTATATCATAAAAAAGATACATTGTAATGGATGTGTATTTTTTTATATCTTTAAATAAATCCCCCTTTAAAAACAGGGGGGGAAATATGATAGTGCCTGTTGCATATCTGTGTGAGTCACTGCTCTGGTCCAGCTCCCTTAAACCCAGGAGATGCTGAGAATGTTGAACACAGCGACTGAGAACCCTGCTGCATCACTCTAAATGTAAAACTTACGGAAGCGTAGGAGTGCATTGTGCCTGAAATTCTCATACAGAAAAAAGTACGCATCTGATACCAGAAGTTTGGGAAATGTATGATACATTAGGGATGTGGAACTGCTAACCTGTTGATTTCATTTGACCTTCTGGGTCTTTTCCTGCCCACTGGCTGTTCAGTGGGGAGCAGCAACGAGGGAAATTTTTTTTGTGACGGCTTCCACTAGTGGGATTAATCAGTTGAATTTGGCCCGTAAACCTCTGTATATACTGATGAAATGTCCGTAAGAAAATTATAAACTTTCCTTGGATCACCAGTTAGATTATTGCAATGCGTTATCCATAGGGCTGCCTTTGAAGAGGGTTCGGAAACTTCAGCTGGTGCAGAATTCAGCAGCCAGGCTGATCACCGGAGCAAGACGGTTTGAGCATATTACACCAATCCTGGTCCAACTGTACTGGCTACCGATTAGTTTCCGGGCCCAATTCAAAGTGCTGGTTTTGAACTATAAAGCCTTAAATGGCTCAGGACCGCAATACCTCAAGGACCGCCTCTTTCCATATGAACCTACCCAGACCCTGAGATCATCTTCTGAGGCCCTCCTTCATGTGCCTCCTCCTTGAGAGGTCCGGGGCCTTCTCTGCAGTGGCTCCCCGTCTGTGGAATGCTCTCTCCAGGGAAGTTTGCCTGGTGCCTTCACTATACACCTTGAAATGTTCCTTTTCAACCAGGCCTTTGCCTGACTTGATCTATATCCTATACCAGGGGTCAGCAAACATTTTCAGCAGGGGGCCAGTCCACTGTCCCTCAGACCTTGTGGGGGGCCGGACTATATTTTTTTGGGGGGGGGGGAATGAACAAATTCCTATGCCCCACAAATAACCCAGAGATGCATTTTAAATAAAAGCACACATTCTACTCATGTAAAAACACCAGGCAGGCCCCACAAATAACCCAGAGATGCAGTTTAAATAAAAGGACACATTCTACTTGTGTAAAAACATGCTGATTCCCGGAACGTCTGCAGGCTGGATTTAGAAGGTGATTGGGCCGGCTCCGGCTCCTGGGCCTTAGTTTGCCTACCCATGTCCTATACCCTTTTTAAAAATGCTGGCTCTTTGGGGGGTTTTTATTGGGTTGTTGGTTTTGTTTGGATTTTATGTATTTGATATTTTATGTGAACTGCCCTGAGACCTTCGGGTATAGGAACGTATAGAAATTAAATAATAATAATAATAATAATAATAATAATAATAATAATAATAATAATCTGCAGAAGAGCTACACACCTAAGCTTTCCAATAATGTTCAACCATCCATCCGCTTTTTGGTTTCTCACTTCCCCCCACCCCTCCATTTTCTTTTGCTCATGTTTGTTTTCCTTTCCAACAGCAGTGACAATTTTTTTAAAAAAGGAATTAAATTGTTTTGATTAGAATGCAGGCACCTTGTACAAAACCACCCTAAACAGGAAGTGTGCAATTAGTAGCCATTTTGCTCTGGTAATTTTGCGGCTGGCAGTGCAATCCTACGCACCGCCACACAAAATCCCCTCTAAATCCAGTAGGGTTTACCCCTAGATAAGTGTGCGGTTGAAGATGGCGTTTTCATGCGAGCCAACAATTCTGATCCACACAAGCAGAACTTGCTGCATTGCATCTGAACAGTTCAGACAACGGCTCTGTGATTCTTCTAAGCAGGGCATAAAATCTGTTCTGTTTGTTAAAGTGCCAACTTAAATCAACTTTTAGCACAGTACTTACCACTGGGAAATGTTCCTTTGAGGGGTAAATACCATGTTAAATCTGCAGAAAGGAGCTCGTGTAAATGGCATCCGTGATCGTCAGCATGCTCCATTAGCTGTGGAAGTATATTTACTCGGCATGTTAACGAAGTTCATCTCCAACAAATTACCTGCCAGGCATCTGAAAGCTTTCATTGCTAATTGATTTTTATAATGTGGTTTAAAGGACATTGTTAACATACAGCACCTCATCCTGCAATGGGAGAAAAAGATGAAAGAGTTATTTAAAAATTCCACTTCACTTCCACCTGTTGCTATGGGTGTTCCCTGCTTCCATAATATTTAGTGTAGCCTTTTCCTCATCCTAAAAATCAAGGTTATACAAAAACATTGACCTACAAGATGTGCTTGTACTCAGGTGGACTTGATTCCAATTCTGTTAATACTAGCGAAAAGCCAAAACAGTCTAGTAAATTAAGAGGGAGCTGAATTGGACCTGCTATTTCTGATGGAAAACGGGGGAGGGGGGAGCAGATCCGAATGATTAAGATGCTGACAGAAACTTGAAATGAGAATTGTCTATTGTAGACAACCAATTTTCACTAATGGACTGCTCTCCATTTCATTATCATTACAATGACTGCATTGCCTTTCGGTGCATGAATTAAATGTGGCATTATGGTTCATCCTCAAGAAATGGGAAGCGAGAGACAGGTTGCACGTCACTCTCCAGCAAAAGGAACTCCGCCCTGAGCCATTTCTCCCAGTAGTCAAGACGTTTTTACAGCTGATACACACAAATCCCGTAACATTAAATGGGTAGGATTTAGGTTTGGCAGCACTTACAAAAACAACACAACAAGACCCGGGACTGTTGACAGAATATTTGGGTGTGTTAGAGCCAGAAATGTGAGCCTCCTGCCAGAACTGAGGAAAGCCAGACTTTGGTATGTAAAAAAACAACAACCAGCAGCAGGATTTTCACTTGGTGTGCATGTGTTAAAACATGCAGGCTACACATGCATGCTGAGGTCCCAGGATCCTGAGCTTGTTGTCCTCAGTATGCTATTGTCACATCTACTTTTACTTCACTCTTAGGCTGAACAAGTCCAGACCCTCAAAGTCCCTACTTTCCAGGGACGTCCCTGATTTAGAAAAGCCGTCCCGGCTTTTGATTTGATCCCGGAATGTGTCACTTTTCCTGAGGATGTTTGTTATGTACTGAGCTGAATCCTAGAACAATAGGATCCAGAATGCAGCAGCCTGATTGGTCCGAGAACAATAGGATCCAGAATGCAGCAGTCTGATTGGTCCGCAGGAGCCACCCAATCCAGCTCCAGGTGGAAGTGAATCAGCGACCTGATTGGCCTGCAAGAGCAGCCAATCAGGCTCCTGGAGGAAGTGAATCTGCAACCTGATTGGCCTACAGGAGTAGCCCGGAATTAGCCAATCACGTGGGGCCCATTGTGTAAATAATGTATATATAGCAGACGTTTTGGGGGAAAGACTCATTCCTTGCTATTATGAGCTGAATAAAGAACATGAAGTTCACACTTGACTCCGAGTATATTTCAATGTCCTTATTTTCATTGAAGAAATGTTGGAGGGTATGGAGTTATTTGACCCCCGAGATGCTTGAAGGCAATCCTATATAGGGAATTTTCATGTTTTATTATATATTTTTTTATATGTTGGAAGCTGCCCAGAGTGGCTGGGGCAACCCAGGAAGATGTGGGGGGGTATAAATAGTAAAATGATCATTCTGGAATGGGACGTCCCTATTTTCATCGGAGATAATGTTGGAGGGTATGCAAGTCTCCCAGAGCAACTAATAGGACAGTTTTTGTTCTCAAGACACAACACAAAAACAAAAAGGTTTTGGGTGGAGGGGGCCAGAAAGCAAACAAACACACTAGATTTTAGTTACACACTTCAGAGATATGGCAATGGTTTCTTGTTTGAAAACCCCCAAATCCTGAAGCATGCCCAAAACCAAGTGGACATTAAAAAACCACAATTGCAACATATTTAAATCTTTCCTAATACATAGACAATGCTTGGAATAGAAATCTGAAAAGCAGGGGAGACAAACTATTCCTTAAACACTCCCTAGTAGGGCTGAGTGAAAAATGGCCTCCTAATAGTCTCCACACTGTTTGTTGTTGGAAAATGGAGGAGGCATTTTCCAAAAAATAAAAATATCTGGATGTGAAATTCTCCAGCAGTTTTTCCTCAGAAAATGTTCCTGCGAGAAATTTCAGCTCATTTAATGTTGACTGAAGGAAGCAACAAGCTAAGTGATTACATTATAAGGCAGTTGTGTTATATGTTTTACATGAAGCACTGCTGGGAGTTGTTTCTTTTTGTTTTCTAATGTATTTCTTATTGATAAAAAAAAATTGGTGTGGCGCGAGCAAATTTGTATTCTGCAAAGCCCATTGCTTTTTTCAACAATCTTAAAATGCTATTAAATAATATGAAACCTGAATCCACATTTGGGCCCCAAATTCACAGATGGTGAACCTCTGTGTGTAGTGGGGGGTTTCACCCAATATTTTCCATGGGAAGACTGATATTCTTCATCGGTTCAGAAAATGTTTCAAAAATGGGTTAGAAAAGTATTTCTGGGTAAATTTTACCTCAGCCCTAATCTAGTTGTAAGGCCCTCAGTATCACAGGGGAACATCTTCCACGCACGCAGTCACCTGCAGGGATATATATCTCTCTCCTCATTCTAGTTAAGACTTCCTTCCCTTTCCTCACTGTAGTGACACAAGCATAGTCAATTGATGCTGTTGCAAATGCAGCCCCTGGTTGCAAACACTGGCAAAAACGATAGGCCGTTTCACATTTGAAGCAGCGTTTCCCCCCATGTGGAGCGTTGCACAAGCCTGTGACTGCCTCTGGCTGCTTTGCGCAACTTCTGAGATTTTTGTCTTGCATCTCCATTTGACTTCCGCAGCCTTGCTCTGAGCTGCCACTCTGTGTGTCTTTGCAATTCTGTGCACACAGGGCTGGGTTGGCCTTGCCGCTTTCTCACTCTGAAATGCATGCCTTCAGAGGCTTGGCAAACGGCCTCTTCCAGTGTGAGCTCACAATCATCCAAACCGTCTCCCCCCCCCTGACTTTGGTGCTTTCCGGTACCAAGTAAAATTTGCTGTTGAATCATATTTCCATAATCACAAGGCTTGTCTAATTGCTTTTCTTTGGAAGAATGTGAGCCGGCGTGGCGTGGTAGCCAAGAGACTCGACTGTGAATCAGGAATTCACATGTTGCCTTGGCAGTGTGAATTCACAAAATGACCACATAGGCAACCCTCAGTTTCAGTCCCCTTCACCTGCAAAATGGTGGTGGTGGGGAGATAATAATACTGACCTAGCTTGCGGCTTAGGACCCTCGTACCTAAGGGACCGCCTCTCCTGGTATGTCCCGTGTAGGACCTTAAGGTCCTCAAATAATAATCTTTTGGAGGTCCCGAGCAACAAAGATGCTAGGTTGGCCTCAACTAGGGCCAGGGCTTTCTCAGTATTGGCCCCGACTTGGTGGAACAGTCTATCACAAGAGACCAGGGCCCTGCGGGATTTGGCATCTTTCCGCAGGGCCTGCAAGACGGAGCTGTTCCACCTGGCCTTTGGGTTGGTTTCTGTTTGATATTTATGCTTCATTCTTTTATTGGTGGGTTATTTGAAAATGAGACTGCAGTTTTAATTTTGAATTTTTAAATTTGTATTTTAATCTGTATTTTAAATTGATTGTTTTTATGTTTTTGCTGTGATTTTAATTAGTGTTAGCCGCCCTGAGCCCGGTTTTTGGCTGGGAAGGGCGGGGTATAAATAAAAATTTATTATTATTATTATTATTATTATTATTATTATTATTATTATTACAAAGGTTGCTATAAGGATTATTATGCATGTGAACTGTCCAATTCCAGAAGAATAAACAAGATCACTGTACAATATGTCTCCATCTCTTAACCATTGTCAAAAGAGCGGGAAATTTGTTGTGTGTTGTTTCCACCCTATCTCTAGCCCAATCCTCTTTTGCCATGGGTGAATTCCTCCAGCTTTCTCCCTGCTCCCCCCCCTATTTATTTAAATAAACTTATTTTTCCCCAATTATTATAGTAATTTAGTTGAGTCTCTATTTTAAAGATTTATCCAGAGCAACAAATTCATGCAGCACTTAAGGAAAACAAGAATGCATGGCGACAGGCAAGATCAAGCATAAAAGCAGCAGTTTCAGAGATGACGGAAACCACAAAAATCCCCAGAGTTCTGTTCAATCACAAATTGCAATATTTTCACCCAACATTGGAATGAGTAAAAAGGAAAACAGCCTGGTCTGCACACACAGCATACAGGTGAAACTCGAAAAATTAGAATATCATGGGAAAGTCCATTTATGTAAGCAATTGTTTTCATTAGCTACTGGAGTTTAATATATGAGATAGACTCATGACATGCAAAGCGAGATATGTCAAGCCTTTGCTTGTTATAATTGTGATGATTATGGCGTACAGCTGATGAAAACCCCAAAGTTGAAATTGTTAATTTGGGGTTCTCATCAGCTGTACGCCATAATCATCACAATTATAACAAATAAAGGCTTGACATATCTCGCTTTGCATGTCATGAGTCTATCTCATATATCTCATATATTAAACTCCAGTAGCTAATGAAAACACGCACACTTTTTAATATTTTCAAGCATTTCGCAGGATGCAACGGGAAAAAGAGCCAGACTTGCTCTTCCATTTTTTTTGTCTTAATTCACTTTTGGTTCAGAGTGTGTCTTCTCCTTCTCGCCCTCCTCTTCCTGGCTGGCAGCGGAAAACCTGCCAAAATTCGACACAGTTCACTGCTGCGAATAATATCCCAGCTGCCAATGAACACAGCGTTCATTCCCAAAGCTCCACAGATTCCCTTCTCGTGACACCACAAATCAACAAACCAGACTTCATTTCCGCAGAAAATGTTAAAATGGCTTTTGAAATGCGAAGTAATGGGCCTGTTCCATCTTCCCATGCATGCAAATGCATGCGAGGGAAAGTGGCGTCGCCATAGGGCTTAATGGAGCCCCTTCTCCATTGACCCTTAGCTGGATGTGTATACATCACAGTATATTTGCACATGACTTGCTGTGGTCCCTTATACCTGCATACCTCCCATATCCACTGGCTTGATCTTCAGGACCAGTCAACCAAACTAGCCATAGTGGTTATGAGCTCCATAATGGCTGGTATGTTGGGGTACAAAGGCATCTCTCTACCTGATCACAAATAAGGAGGTCAGGGCTATGTGAAACAGTTGGGTGTGCCTAGTGCTTTTTTCTGGGGGGGGGAAGCAGGGGTACGCATACCCCTAAACATTTTGTGAATCTATGTTTGGCCTCATTGAGGGGCAGTCTTTCAATATAAGTAGGAAAATGAGAGTACCCCTAAACATTTTTTTAAAGAAAAATAGGCACTGGGGGTGTGCCCAATATATTCAGAGAAAAGATTGCACTTTTGGCCAGTCTCCATGAAATGTTCACCTTGAGAATGTTTGCATTTTAAGGGTGTCCCATTTTGGGGGGGAAATAACGGAATTCCAGTAAAATGAGAATGACTCAAGCGATGGTCAAAGAACAATTTTTTTTTTAAAGTTTTATTACTTCTGGAGCATTTGAAAAGCTGCAGACCCTTCAAGTTCCCCTATTTTCCAGGGACAGCCCCGGATTTGCAGAAGCCTACCCTGGTCTCTGATTTGATCCCTGAATGTCCTGCTTTTCTTTAGGACATCCCTATTTTCACCAGAGAAATGTTGGAGGGCGTGCGACCCCTGAGCCAAGGAAATAAGTAACAATACAACATTGGGAAGACATCTGAAGGCAGCCCTGTATAGGGAAGTTGTTTCCGTTTTATCACTACCCGAAGGAGTTTCAAAGCGGCTAACATTTGCTTTTCCCTTCCTCCCGTACAACAAACACTCTGTGAGGTGTGTGGGGCTGAGAGACTTCAAAGTGTGACTAGCCCAAGGTCACCCAGCAGCTGCATGTGGAGGAGCGGAGACGCGAACCCGGTTCACCAGATTACGAGTCCACCGCTCTTAACCACTACACCACACTGGCTCTTTTTATGCAGGGTACGAATAATTAAATTGTTGTTGTTACAGGTGGGTAGCCGTGTTGGTCTGCCATAGTCGAAACAAAATAGAAAATTCTTTCCAGTAGCACCTTAGAGACCAACTGAGTTTGTTCTTGGTATGAGCTTTCGTGTGCATGCACACTTCTTCAGATACACTGAAACAGAAGAATTGTTGTTGTTGTTGTTGTTGTTGTTGTTGTTGTTGTTGTTGTTAAATAGGACGTCCCTATTTTCATCAAAGAAATGTTGGAGGGTATGAAGGTTTGGGTCATTTGTGTAAACTTATAAAAGCATTTAGTGATGAAGAAAGTCCTGCTGGCAGCCGGACCTCTCACTGATATCACAGCCCCGGGAAAGTTGGGCACATGCCGAACGTGACATGTAAGCAGCCCTCTCCTTCAGTGGGTTGGGTATTCACCGCTTTGGTCACCATAGATGGAGTTTTAAATTAATGGTCCCCAGCTGCAACTCTTAAGCAGAGCTGGGTGTGTGCTGCTCTTGGCAAGAGAACAGGATCCCCATTCAGAACTCTCCTATTATAAAATCCAAGGGCAGGGCCATGTCCAAGCGAGACAGGTTGGGCATTAACAGCACCAGCTGCATTTGACAGATGAGCCCTGAAAAAACGAGTCTTTATGAGATGGGCCATCCAATCCTCTGCTTGTTGATTCAGAAGGAAGTCCTATTTCATCCAAAGAGGTTTACTCCTTGGTTGGTGTGCTTAGGACTGCAACAACAGAGTCGCTGCTTTCCCCAGTTAACGTTCCAAAAAAAGGCTACTATTTACTCTGTATCGGAGGCCGACTTTAGGGTGACTTAGAAACACAGAATTACAGAGCTGGAAGGGAACCCAGAAATTATCTTGAGGCAAAGGAACAGGGTAGGAGAAGGAATTTCAAAAGGCGTGTCTCTTTTTATCGTTGGACACCCTATTCTCTTCACTGCAATTTGTCCTCATCTGATTTTAATATTGTGTTTTTAAATTGCTGTAACCTGACCTGGGACCTTATAGTGAAGGGTGGGTGAGTAGTCGAAATAATGATAATGATATGCAGATGGCAAGAGGAGAGAGGGAAGCAGTCCCCAATGAAATTCCTTCTTCTGCGCATCTATTTGTTTGACAAGTGATTATAATAGTTCTAAAGAGTTATTTGCAATTTTCACTACATTGCGCTCTCTCTCTCTCTCTCTCTCTCTCTCTCTCTCTCTCTCTCTCTATATATATATATATATATTCTCTAGACTTGTTGGCTGGGATGGGGAGCAGGCACTCCTCTGCTCAATTTCCCCACAATTCCCTCCACCCTCTAAAGAAACCCCCTGCCTCACATCCCACACACCCCAAACATTTGGCTTAGAGCCAACTGGAGCCAATAGGAGCCAAGCCAAATTGGTGTGAGGGGAGAATTTGGGGAGGGGAGGGGGTCACAACAGAAAGCCCCTTCCCTACAAGGGTTAACTTTCACCTCCTCATATGCTGTGACCCAGTGGTGTAGCTTAGGTTGCCGGCACCCCGGAGCCAAGTGGGGTTGTGCTGCAGCAGCTGCCTGCCCACATAAGGGGGAACCTGATCGGTAGATGCGGCTCTTGACAGGCAAATTCCTCCGACATCCATGGAGAGGAAAACTGGGCTGGGCCATGCTGGAGTCACCCCTTGCCCACCTCCCTCTGTCTGTGCCTGCTCACTGTGGGCCTGAGTTGCTCTGCCACCTTTGCCAGGGCGGGGAACCCTGTGGAAGCTGGTGCCGGTGTAGGGGCCCCTGCTTGCGCACCCCCCAGAATTTTGCGCCCAAGGCCATGGCCCTCCTGCACCCCCCCCACATTACGCCACTGCTCTGACCCCTGCTGCAGAAAATGCCTCCACCATATAGTTCCAGCAGCCTAGCCCCCTAAGTTCCATGCAAGACACTCCACAGTTTGTGGATTCAGGAAGCAAAATGGTTCTGAGAGGGGATCTACAGGCTGGATTAATCATGGATGGAAAGCACAGAATCCGATTGGTCCTTTTGCTGCCTTTGCCTATAAATAGCTAAATGCAACAAACCCTCTTTCGTCCCAGTGAGTAATTCTCACACCCTCCCTTTTGCCTTGCTGAGTCACAGTAGTTACTTACACGGTCATTGCTCTCAAAGGAAACTTTAACACATCCAGTGAATTGTCGGGGATTGGCTGAAGTTGAAAGCTATTCCACTGGCATTTCCCTTTCGCAGCAGCACATTGTGCCAACCCGTTAAAAAAAAAAAAAGAGGCTCTGAAAATAGGTTGAGGAAATAGCTGTTTGACATAGGTAGTGGCTAAAATATAAAGTATATAAAAGGTCCTTTGAGATATCGTTGGGTAAAGGAGAGAGCCTGCAATGACCTTTGTCATATTTTAGAACCCGTGCTAAGGCTGGTTTTGCTCTTTTTCCGTTCCTCTATTAAAGACTTTAACATGAGAAAAATAGTAATAATAATATCAGTTTCTAGTCTTTTGCCACAAAATTGAGCATGCCATCGATTCCATGCCAAGACATTATTTGCACAAAGCGTCAACTAGAAAGGCCTGCACTCATACATTCCTTTTCCTCCTCAGTAGGATAAATCTAAGACATCCGATAAAAGCCACAGCAGCAAGATGTGCAAAACATGATGCGCCATCCGCCTGCTTTGTACTGAAATATTACCGTCTGGGTGAGCACATTGCCGTCCAAGATAGCTACACTTTCGCAAAAGCCGAAATACTCTGATTAATCCAGAGATGCTTCAGTGCTTGTAATCAAAACAGTTTTGTTCCACTAGAAAACATCTGGAAGATGAGGAGGAATTCTCTAGAAAGGGGTGGGGGAACTTGGGATAGCTATGGGTTCCTACAGATCTGTCTGTCTCTGGGCCACATCACTGGTGCATGTTTTTTAACCCAGCATTCTGTTCTGTTTCTACTTAATTCTGCAAATGAATATTTTAAACAAAGAGTTTGGGATGCGAGTTTAAATAAGCTCTCGGAATACCTCGCTGAAATGTGTGTTGTGGTGCATTCATACTGCCAAACAATGTCCTACAGAGAAGTGCCAAATGGGATGGATGGCAAAGCTCAAACCCTCCAAGCGTCCCTATTTTCCAGGGACAGTCTTGGATTCACAGAAGCCATCCCTGTTTCTGGTTTGATCCTGGAATGTCCCACTTTCACTTAAAGGTAAAGGTAAAGGTACCCCTGGCCATTAGGTCCAGTCACGGACGACTCTGGGGTTGCACGCTCATCTCGCTCTATAGGCTGAGGGAGCTGGCATTTGTACAGCTTCCGGGTCATGTGGCCAGCATGACTAAGCCGCTTCTGGCGAAACCAGAGCAGCACATGGAAACGCCGTTTACCTTCCCGCCGGAGCGGTACCTATTTATCTACTTGCACTTTGACGTGCTTTCGAACTGCTAGGTGGGCAGGAGCTGGGACCGAACAACAGGAGCTCACCCCATCGCGGGGATTCGAACCACCGACCTTCTGATCGGCAAGCCCTAGGCTCAGTGGTTGAAACCTTATTTTCATCAGAGACGTATTGGAGAGGATGGAGTTATGTGACCCCCCGAGCCAAGGTCTTTTTTTAATGTTTAAAGCTGCCCAGAGTACATGTTGATGATAATGATGATGATGGTGGTAATAATATACCATATTTACTTGAATCTAATGCTCAACTTTTTTGGCCAAATTATGCGAAAATTAAGGTGCACATTAGATTCGATGGTACATTTACATTTGCCAGCAAATATTTTTTTTGGCTTCGAGATTCTGAAAATTGAGGTACGCATTAGATTCGATGCCTCCTTAGACTCGAGAAAATATGGTAATAATAATTAAAATAGGATGTCCCTATTTTCATCGGAGAAATGTTGGAGGGTATGAAAGCTTTGTTCTGCATGTTCGTCCAAGAGGTGTAGGTCAGATGATTTCCAGCAGGAATTTTCAAAGTTTCGGTTCCTTAAACACCCACTGCTATCCTTTAACAGATAGCAGACTCTCTTTTCCTTTAACATAACTCCCTGTGGTTTTCCCATTGCGACACGTGAGCCCAGCTAACCTCCGCTTCACAATGCACTTCTATGCCGGCATCAGTGATGTGGTTTGAACACTGCTCTCCGCTGTCTGTCTTGCTGCTCCCCCAATCTTCAAGCACGTTGTCCCCTTTTCAGGAAAGAGCTGAAAAAATTCTCTGGCGATTGGCCGAGATTATGGTTCATTCAACTATTTACACCTTCAGCCTAAATGGAGGGAGTACAGATCTTACAGCACAGTCATTTCAACAGGGGCTTGTCCCCCACCACAGCATTGCAGCCCCTGGAGTCCAAGTCTAGCCTGCAGCCAGCCTGTCCAAGATAGATTTCAATCATCCTTCCTTCTTTTTCTTCCCAGCAACCCTTGCTCAAGACTCTCTTTTCCTATCATGTCACACCCAATTACCCTGGCAACCTTCCAACCCCCCCCCCCCAGTCTCTGTTCACACCTCAGGGCAAGGAGGGGAGGAGAATTATCTCACATTGCCAATGCCCCTCAATGGCCCTGTATTGTTTCTTAATGGCCCTAGGTTGGCCAGGTCGTTTTGCATAGGCTATTAATTGCATAGGCTATTAATTAATTTCTAATGGGGATTTTTTTTGTGGGGGTTCGCCCTCCCAAATCTATAACAGTACAGTCTTACCTCGGAAGTCGAATGGAATCCGTTCTGGAAGTCTGTCCAACTTCCAAAACGTTCGGAAACCAAGGCGCGGCTTCCGATTGGTTTCCGATTGCGCAGGCATGCTGGACATTCACCTTCCACAAAAAGTTCGAAAACCGGAATGCTCACTTCCAGCTTTCGGTCATTCAAGAGCCGGAACGTTTGACTCCCAAGGTGTTTGGGAGCCGAGGTACGACTATATACAAATGCCTTAGCATTGTCAATGCAAATAAATCCATGGGAAAGGGGCATTTTTAAGGTGAAGAAGCATTGGGGCAAATGTAGAGATGCTTTAAGCCTCAGGAGTAAAAAAACAACCCCACATTTGATTTGATATTAAGGATTTGTTAGGTATGCATGCATCAGATACCCAATCAAAAGTGGCCTGGAGTGACCCCATTCTCACACTTCCAGCCTCATCTAATGATTCTTAACTTTTTGAGTGAGTTACAGGTAGGTAGCCATGTTGGTCTGCCATAGTCAAAACAAAATGTTTCAGTGCATCTGAAGAAGTGTGCATGCACACGAAAGCTCATACCAAGAACAAACTTAGTTGGTCTCTAAGGTGCTACTGGAAGGAATTTTTTATTTTGTTTTTGAGTGAGATTTGGGAATTCGCACAGAAAAAAAGAGGGAAGTCAAAACGGTCTGCTCATATATCAGGGCCATCACGACACATCCTCCAGATTAAAGCAAAGATTTTGGCAATTGGCCCTGTGTGGACATGGATACACACTTCAATATTAATCTCTCTTTTCAGTAGCAATGTGTGCTTGGCAGCACCAGGAGTGTCATATTTGCAGAACAAAGACTTGAGCTTGGTGACAAATGAGCACACACCACCCACTGATCAATTGTCAGCACCTCCGAGTATATTTAGGGGCTGTTAGCAAGCAGGAAACAATATCATCGCATTGCAATGACATGTTGCACATTTCTGGAGGACAGAGCTCTTGGGAAGGGAAGGCTTACTTGGAGCCAGGGATCACCTTAACTCACTGCTGGACCTGTCTGCAGCATCAGCGCCCAGATTTCCCATCACTCGAGTTTCTGTGCAATCTCCTGAATGTGGGAATGTTGTGGATAGTAGGCGAGGACACAGGTGAAACTCGAAAAATTAGAATATCGTGGAAAGGTTCATTTCTTTCAGTAATTCAACTTAAAAGGTGAAACTAATATATGAGATAGACTCATGACATGCAAAGCGAGATATGTCAAGCCTTTATTTGTTATAATTGTGATGATTATGGCGTACAGCTGATGAGAACCCCAAATTAACAATCTCAACTTTGGGGTTTTCATCAGCTGTACGCCATAATCATCACAATTATAACAAATAAAGGCTTGACATATCTCGCTTTGCATGTCATGAGTCTATCTCATATATTAAACTCCAGTAGCTAATGAAAACAATTGCTTACATAAATGGAACTTTTCCACAATATTCTAATTTTTTGAGTTTCACCTGTATATTGATTAAATATCATCCTTCCTAACTCATGCTAGTGAGTTACATATAGCAGAGCTTATTCCCGCTTTACACAGCAAGAAGCTAGTTGCAGTTGAATCTCTTTAGTTAAGCAATTCAATCTGGCATGCCCAGATTGGAGTATATTCCTGGTAAGACCCCTTTGATTCCCTCCTAAAAGAATAAAGACGCAAGAGTCTTCCTTGTAAGTAATGAAAAGTTTACTCACATTCAGTTCACAGTATGATCCCAGAAGGCAGGCTTTAGCTTGTGGTTACAGATACAATGTGGCTTACATCCTTGTAAGGATGGGCCCATGTGCAGTCCAAAAGAAGAAATGGCATCAAAAAGAGAGATGGCTGCATGACTGGACCTTTTGTTAGGTCTGCAAGGCTCACGCCCACCTACCTGGTCACATGCGGGGGGAGGATGCTCCAGACCAGGAAGTTCAACTGGCTAGATCAACATCCCCCTGTCTGTGTCCACTCTAGGCAAACAAGGAATGTTGTATTTGACTGCTACAAGGATTACATCCCACACTGGAATCTCCATGACTTCCAAAGTATTTGGCTATATTATAAGCTTTGAAATTCTATCATAGCACACATGGGCGTAGCCAGGAGTTTTGTTGGGAGGCAGAACCGACGTTATTGGTCAGTTAGTATTCCTATTGTTTTACTTGATGGGGGGCAGCTGTCCCCCCTACCCAACTTGGCTACGCCGATGATAGCACACATGCATTTGTAAACCAACCCAAAGTGCACAAAAACGTCCTTGCTCAGGAATTCCTCCTCCTCCTCCCCTTCCCTACTTTAACCCAGAGATCATATTCATACAGATAGAGGTGGATGAAGGTGTTATTGCCGAAGTCCATAAACAGGGCCGTCTTTAGCATATGTGCTGCCGGGGTGCCAAGATCCGTCCAGCACCCGCAAATTTAGTTCACCTGTAACAACGACGCAGCGGAAATAGCTGCTTTTGTTTCCTGACTCGTCGGGAATATTTGACGTTACAGAGTAACAGAGAGATGGAGGAGGGGGTGGGGACTTTCGCTCCATTGCTTTTCACTGCCGCCAATACATTTGGCGCCCTCCAGAATTCGGCGCCCGGGTGCATCGCACCCCTCTCACCCTCGGGTAAAGACGGCCCTGTCCATAATCGCCTGTAGCTGCAATGTTCAATCTGTTTGCTCCAGAGTAATATTATCTGTGCTTCAAAATAAGTGGATTTTTGGCCACAGCCTCTAAATGTCACTGAGCACATTTTGGAAACACCTAGTCCCTAATCAAGCAGTATTATCTACTCTCCAATAAATGTGCTTTGCATATTTATGATTTATCCACTGTAAAGGTGGAATTACCTTAGAGAGCACGCAGCTCCTGGAATTGTCATTGCTATTCTTCCTTCATGTAGGGAAGGACTATTGGCCAGTGGTACAGCACCCCAAACCAGCTCCTTGAGGCAGCTATCTCACCCAGCCTAACGATAGGGCCGGCCCACTTCTCCCGTGCTCACATTGTGAACCGAATCCAACCGTTTCATTTTCAGGAGCATCCACGCCTGCTTCAGTTTTAAAAATGAAGAGATGAAGCTCAGCAGCAGTTAAGTGACAAAAGGATTAAGCAACTGGGATTTCATCCCTCTCCCAAGGAAAGAAGTGCCTAAACTGCTAATGACATTAAATCTTCCTAAATAAGCCCATTTCCTCTGACGTGAAACCATATGCTGCAGCCCTCATCATAAAGAGCTCCTTTGAAATAACCAGCCGTCTCTGCTGTGAAATTTGGATATTTCCACTCACTGGATTAATTAAAATCATGTGGCATCATGAGCGTTTTCCATTCGACTGGAGGAATAACCTGAAATGTCATCAAAGGGAACGATAGTGCTGGGCTTCTGATCAAATAGAAGAATAATGGTTTTCATGCCTTTATTTGGGTTTCACTGTCATCAGTAACCATTGTGCTCAAATACACAGCAGGGGATGCAGTATTCAAATTGCCTCTTCCTTGTTCTTAAGGGCCCCAGGCCGTGGACTTTGCTTTCTTCAGTGATTCACTCCAGGACTGGATAAATTTCAGTCATTTTACCATTCGTTCCTTTCCCTTAAATCAACGAAAGGGTGAGGTGCTTTTGTTTTCTTTTAATGTTCTGATGAAAAAGCTTCACATATTACATTTCAAAGGGGAAGATGTAAGGAGGTGGGAAACATGTAGTGTGTTAATGCAGTAAAGAAATATTTGCAAATGTGGGTTTGGCAAAGACTTTCTGGCATGTATACATTGGCAGCAGAACACACCTATTGCATTTCTTATTATGTAGTCCCATAAAGGTAAAGGTAAAGGGACCCTTGACCATTAGGTCCAGTTGTGTCCAACTCTGGGGTTGTGGCGCTCATCTTGTGTTAATGGCTGAGGGAGCTGGTGTACAGCTTCTGGGTCATGTGGCCAGCATGACTAAGCCGCTTCTGGCGAACCAGAGCAAGCGCACGGAAACGCCGTTTACCTTCCCGCCGGAGTGGTACCTATTTATCTACTTGCACTTTGACGTGCTTTCAAACTGCTAGGTGGCAGGAGCTGGGACCAAACAACGGGAGCTCACCCCGTCACGGGGATTCAAACCGCCGACCTTCTGATCAGCAAGCCCTAGGCTCTGTGGTTTAATCCACAGCGCCACCCACATCCCCATGTAGTCCCATACCTTCCAACATTTCTCCGGTGAAAATAGGGACATCCTATTCAACAATAATAACAACAACAATACCCTGCTCAGCTGACTGGGTTGCCCCAGCCACTCTGGGCAGCTTCCAACATATTAATAAAATAAAATAAAATAAAATAAAACATTAAATATTAAAAACTTCACTATATAGGGCTGCCTTCAGATAGGGTTGCCATATTTCAAAATGTGAAAATCTGGACACAAATGTTGTTGAGTTTTTGGGGGGCTGGGGGGGTGAGCTATTGTTAAGGAAAATTCACCAAAAAAATTGCCGTACGCCCGGGTTTTCCCATTTTTACCAATTTTGGAAATTTCACCCGGACGCTATTTCCGACATACAAATCCCGGTAATGTCTGGGAAATCCCAGGTGTATGGCAGCCCTACCTTCGGAGGTCTTCTAAAGGTTGGTTCGTTACTTATCTCCTTGGCTCAGAGGTCCTATACCCTTCATCCTAAGGAAAAGCAGGACATTCCAGGATGGCTTCTGTAAATCCAGGACTGTCCTTGGAAAATAGGGACACTTGGCGGGTCTGTAGTCCTGATCACTGGGGGTCAATTTGTAACGGGGAGTTCTTGGTGCCTGCTACACCATTTCTACAGAGGCAACCCAAGCGCTTCAGGTCATATTTTAGAGATGCTCTGTGGAAGCTTAGGCTCAGTCAGCTTTGCAATCCTTGAGCTGTTGCTTTCTCAGACCTGTCCTTACCATTTGGAGGAAGGCAAGTCCTCTTCTGATATGGTCAGAAGATGTTGGGCACAGCCCAGATGGTGAGCTAGTTGACATGCAGATCGTCGCCTTCAGCTTTCACCGCCGGCGTCAAACAGAAATCATTAAATCAGCACTAGGCTTGAGCAAGGCATCTATGCCATGATTTCACATGACGTTCTGAACATTAGGGCACCTCCGTATCATTTAATCAGCGCTGTGTGCAGCCTACGGACGTGCTTGTGCAAAGTGTTGCTTAATACTCAAAGCCCTGCCTTATGAATTGTTGCTGAAATCCTCATGCAGCTAAGGAAATGTGTTTCAACGAGCCCTCCGCAAGATAGTGGCTTAGAGAGAACTAGCAAGCACATGCCACCTTGGCTGAGAGCCCTGGAAAACCCACTCCCTGTCCTGTATGACTTTTCCCACCTGGCCTGGGAAGGCAGGGCCCTGACTGACTCCAGCTACAAAACTTTGGGCTGGGGATTCGTTGTGGGGTGTGTGTTGCAGTTATCTATATCGACTAAAATTCCTGCCGTAGTTTAGAATACAACCCTTCTTCTCAAGGAACTCTGGGAATTGTAGCTCTGTGAGGGGAATAAAGTAAAGGTAAAGGACCGTAAGGTCCAGTCGCAAATGACTCTGGGGTGGCGGCGCTTATCTCGCTCTATAGGCTGAGGAAGCCGGCGTTTGTCCGCAGACAGCTTCCGGGTCATGTGGCCAGCATGACTAAGCCGCTTCTGGCGAACCAGAGCAGCGCATGGAAATGCCGTTTACCTTCCCACTGGAGCGGTACCTATTTATCTACTTGCACTGACGTGCTTTCAAACTGCTAGGTGGACAGGAGCTGGGACCAAACAACGGGAGCTCACCCCGTCACGGGGATTCGAACCACCGACCTTCCGATCGGCAAGCGCCACCTGTGTCCCAACAAGTCCTAACAACTCTCAGCACCCCGAACAAACTACAGCTCCCATAATTCTTTGGGGGAAGCCATTGTTGTTGTTGTTGTTGTTTTTGATAACATTTTATTAATTTTCCAAAATAACAAAATAGAAAAAAACCATCACCAAATTTTTAAACCATTATTTTGTGCTTGACTTCCCTCCACTCCTTCTTTTGGTTCCATTGTTTGTGCTCGTTCATGCATGTCCATAAAACCTCATATTCTTAACAACCCAATTTTAAAACCTTCTTCATCTTATGACAAGTGACTTTTAAAAGTTAATCTAATGTAGAGATCCATACACAAAGCTTAAAATATATGCATTAAACATTTGTTCCTTTTTTGAGCTCAAAATTCTTTGTTGGGTTTCAAATTATTTAATTTGTCCTGCATAGTTCAGTATTTTATTTTGCCAATCTTCTTTATCTTCTTCGGCGGTGGTTTCTTCCTTCTATATAGGCTAGTAGGTCTTGGCCTGGTGTCCACTCTCAAATACAGGAACCAAGTCTTTCGTTCCATAAGTCCATCAAGTCCTGTACATCTCAAAATCATAACTTCAATTTTTTTTAAAACAAGCGTCATTTTCCACATTCTCTTCAAATCTTTATATGTTTTTCCCCAGGCCTTTTAAATAATTTTACATTGCCACCACATATACAGTAGTAACCTCTTATATTTTTTATTCTCTCTTGTTTCTGCTCTATCACTTTCAAAGCCTCCCAGATAATTTCACACGAGGTACCATTTTTATCTGTCAAAGCCTCCCAAATCATTTCATAAGAAGTACCATGTTTGCTTTGAACCATTTCCCTTGCATTTTCCTCAGACCCCGTCCCTCTGAGAGTGCCACCTTGGTGGTTTGTGCATTTGCCTCTTTTAATTGTCCCACAGCCAGGGGCGTAGCAAGGGGGGGCAAGGGGGGTGGGCTGCCCCGGTTTCCATAATGGAGGGGGTAACAAATTATCAAGGAACAATTTTTTTGAAAAAAAAATTTTTTTGATTTTTTTTTTTTTGAAAATGCCTGCTCCGAAGGTCTTATCTTACTATACTAGGGATTATATAGCTATATATGAAATTTCATGCATATCGGTTAATATCTTGACCCTCCTCCACCAAAATAGCTGTTCACTTGGCTGTTTTCCTATGTCATGAAGGCTGAAATTTCAGTTCAGAGAACACTTACTGTTCCCAACCCTAACCCTGTGGAAAGCCATCTAATTAGACTTTAATTTGATTTTGAGATGTTTTTAGGAGGTAATTTAATTATTGTTTGATTTTATACCAATGTTATGTATCTGATGTTAGCCACCCTGAGCCCGACTTCGGCCGGGGAGGGCGGGATATAAATAAAAGTTTTTTTTATTATTACTTGTTATTATTCCTTTGTAAGAAAATATGAAATAACGTAAAACCATTTTTGCGGGGGGGGGGATCAATGGGGGGGTTGACAAGAAATTTTCCGCACCGGGGGTACCACCTGAGACCTTCCCATGCCCTGGGGGGGACAAATTTTTTTTGCCCCCGGGTACCAATTTACCTTGCTATGCCCCTGCCCACAGCCTCCGAAAGGAAGTTAGTATTTTTTGCAAATCTGAGAGGCTGCCTTATTAATGGGGGGAATGACGTTATTGTTTAAAGTGGTATTGTAGTGTTTTAAAGGTATGGCATGAACATGGATGTAGGCTCCACAAGATGGAGGCTCCCTTTGCTTACACAAGGTTCCTGATTGGGTGGGAAAGACCATGTGACCATAGCTGACTTCCCATTTAGATCGCTGCGCAGAGATGGGAGGTCGAAGCAGGCAAATGAGGTACTGCAGGGCTGGTGCCAAAAAGCGGCAGAGGGCTAATAATGCCTGGAGGGGGCTAAGGGTGTGACATGTTTAAACGAATTTAGACACCCACAAAGCAGAAGAGGACAGCGTGCTTACATGAGCTGCCAGTCGACCTGGAGGAATGAGATATGCAAAAGTTGCATAGGGCTGCCGTACGTCTGGAATAACCCGGACATAGCCAGAATACAGCAGCTGAAAGCAGTCGCTGAAACGTCAGGAGAAATCCGGACGTATGGCAACCCATGTTGGAAGTCTAGATTTTGGCGAAGTTCTTTAAAAAATAGCTCAAAAACCTCTCCCCTTTTTCGAGATTTTGCCAGAAAATCTGAACAAACAAAAAAACAAAAAACCCCCCACAACTTTTGTGTCTGGATTTTCACTTTTTGAAATATGGTAGCCCTATAGTGGGCCCATATACAAGAAAATACACTTTCAAAAAAGAGGACTTGCTACTGAGACATTGCAGGAGGGAAGAATGCACCCGGCCTGCTGTTTTCCCCCCCCTGTGTCTGATCCACACTTCAGAGATAAAACCAGCGACTTGAGTACACAGGCCATGAGAGAAACTCGAGGCTGTAGATTGAGAGGAGATATGACAGGAATTCCTCCTCGTCTTAACAGCCGTGCATGATTTATTGTCAAGAGGAAGCCGAGGAAAATCATTCCCACATAAAAACCAGCACACAAGCATTTCCTCTTTCAACCCCCTCGCCCCAAACAACTAGTCATCGTGGCATTATGATGCCTTAGAACAAGAGGATAAAAATGGGATCATGGAGAGAGAGAGAGAGAGAAGGGGCGACGGGGCGGGGTGGAGTGGGGGGGGGAACCAATCGCAAAATGTTTTTAGCCACAACAGGCCTTTCCTGTTTTGAGCACTAAAAATATTCCGGCGTAATCGCTTTTGGGTCTGCAGCCTGCTCCAGGGTGAGGTAATGCGCTCTCCTCTGTGTTAAAGACAACAATCCAAACAGAGATAAAGCTAATCATATCCACTGGCCTTGCCAAGAAAAACAGGCTCTCACCTCTGTACCAAGAGAAGACATTTCCATTCAGTAGTAGGTGGAGAAGCTCTTGGGAGTGAGAACATTTGGTCAATAGGCCGAGTTCCCATGGTGTGTTGTCAGAAGGCTGAGGGTGAAATATGGAGGTGCCCTCAAGGTACAATAGGGTTCATGCAGCAGAGTCAGGTGGGGAACATTCCCAACGCCCCAGTCCCCAAGCAAGTGAGGAAGGCTCCCCAGAAGCTTGTAGATTATTTCATCTCTCTCTGTCTCTCTCTCTCTCTGGCTTGGTCTTGGGAATTTGTAATCAGATCTTACCAAGTGACGCTGAGCCAGTCAATTCTAGGTTTACCACTGGGGCACATAAGAGTGCAGCAATGTTTATTTTATTTTTATTGATTGATTGAATTTATATACTGCCCTATACCCGAGGGTCTCAGGCATAGCTGTCAACTTTTCCCTTTTCTCACAAGGAATCCTATTAGGAATAAGGGAATTTCCCTTTAAAAAAGGGGGAAAGTTGACAGCTATGCTCTCAGGGTGGTTCACAGAATAAAATCAAGATATAAAACCACAAAATACCTAACAAAAATAACAATAACAACCCAATAGCACCTCAAAAAAAGCCTCCATGTTTTAAAAGGGCATAGGATGTAAATCAGATCAACCAAAGGCCTGATTAAAAAGGAACGTTTTTGCCAGGCACCTAAAGGTGTGTAATGAAGGTGCCAGGCGAACTTTCCTGGGGAGAGCATTCCACAGATGGGGAGCCACTGCAGAGAAGGCCCCGTTCTTGTGTTGCCACCCTCTGAACCTCTTGAGGAGGAGGCACACAAAGAAGAGCCTCAGAAGATGATCTCAGGGTCTGGGTAGGTTCATATGGAAAGAGGCAGTCCTTGAGGTATTGCAGTCCTGAGCTGTTTAAGGCTTTATAGGTCAAAACCAGCACTTTGAATTGGGCCCGGAAACTAATTGGTGCAGTCGCACCACGATCGGTGTAATATGCTCAAACCTTCTTGCTGAAGTTTCCGAACTGTTCTTGAGATCTTCCCCTGCAAAGCCTGAGGATCTTCCTCACGAGGTGTCAAAAGTGGCTACCTTTCCCCACCTTTGAAACTACTGAAGGAGGAAGCTGGAAGAATGATGCTCTGTCCCATTTTCTCTTTCAGCTCAATGTGTTTTTCCAAGGCTCAGATCGGTACCCGAGCAGCTGAACAGAAAGTGGAATGACTAAGGGGTTGTGGGAAATGGAGTGAACTGGGAGACTGGAGGAAGGGAAATGGACTGGTTGGGAGAGAGGAATGGGGAGTCGGGAGTTGTATGGGAAGAGAGAACAGAGTATAAGGGGGGGGGTTCATTGGTTCCCCTTTCTGCCATCAAATGACAGGTCTCCATTGACTACACTGTCAAAATCGTTGATGCTGCAATGGCACAGAAACACAGATCCAGGTCACAGATCCTTATGGAGTCTCAAAACTTTCACAGGGGAACCCCTCAAAACCACCATTGGATCATATGCTGTGTCACAGTTGTTAGGAGTGCTGTGAAGAGGGATTGAATGTTAAACTGCTCTGGGAAGTGTAGCACTGTGATGCGTATAGGGGTCCCCTAACAGCTCTTAGCACCCTTAACCCTTAAACAACTACAGCTCCCAGAATGCTTTGGGGGAAGCCATGACGGCTTAAAGTGGTATGATCCTGTTTTAAATGCATAGTGCAAATGGGACCAGTGTTTGTGTGCATGTTCTTTCTCTCTGTGTCAGAAGGGGGAGATGATGGGGGGGTGGGTTTGAAAGTGACCGAGGGGTAGCGAGAGAAGAAATTAGAGGAGGTGTGCTCTCTCAAAATTCCACCGGCCCCAAAAGTTTGGCAACCCCAATCTATCTCACAGGGTAGTTGTTGCGATGGAAAAAACCAAAACCAAATGACCCCAAATATGCGATCCCAACCTTCTTGGAGCAGCATCAAAGGTACAAATGCACGGGACAATGGCGTACATAAATAAAATTTATTTTAAATAAAAAGTAAAGAGTTATTTTGACAGCTGTACTTTCAAGCCATTTGGCACATGGCAATTGCCAACACTTTTGCCCTGTTACGGCTAGTGGTCAGACATGCAATGAAGTAGGTTTCTGCACATGTGTCCTGAGTCGATAATGAGTCATGTTGCGTAAGTGGTTCTCAAGTCCCTTTCCAGCAGCCCAGGCTGCACATATCTGGCCCTATCAGACAATCAGATATAGTAAAGGTACAGGACCCCTGGATGGTTATATCCAGTCAAAGACGACTATGGGGTTGTGGCGCTCATCTCGGTTTCAGGCCGAGGGAGTTGGCGTTTGTCCACAGACAGCTATCCAGTTCATGTGGCCAGCATGACTAAATTGCTTCTGGCGCAACGGGACACCGTGACAGAAACCAGAGCGTGCGGAAACGCAGTTTACCTTCCCGCCACAGCGGTACCTATTTATCTACTTGCACTGGTATGCTTTCGAACTGCTAGGTTGGCAGAACCCGGGACAGAGCAATGGGAGATCACTTTGTTGCGGGGATTCGAACCGCCGACCTTCTGATCGGCAAGCCCTAGGCTCAGTGGTTGAGACCACAGCGCCACCCGTATCCCCAGACCAGTTGTGTAGGAATGGTGGGGGACGGAACATGCTCCCTCCCATACCCCTCTCCCAAATAAAAACCTGCTTTGCAGCTTCTCTGACAAGATGATAGACATACAGTTCGTGATGCTGGCCAATGACAACAGTGATTTCTAGGCTAATCTAAAGTACCTGTTCTGAAGTGTTCTGTCGTTATGCCTCTGGAATAGAGTTGCTTTGATCTGTAAGCTGGCAACAGGAATAGGAATGCCCTATCTCTAGCTAATATGATGAATGAGCCACGAAGCACGGGATCCGTTCTGTGACAGATACTCCCTCGTTGCAACTAACTGCAGGACCCAAACCCCCGTTTTCAGACTTTAAAACTCAGTATACATTCAGTGGCATACAGAAAAGACCATCCCACATGCAATGTAACTTCTCTGGCATGGAGGTGAGATACGATGCTCCGCGAAGTCTCCCAGATTGACAATCGAGACACGTTTTCATGAGCCCTGCGGACCAACAAAAGGACAAAACAGATTAGATTCTGGGAAAAGCCTAGAAAGAGTCCCAAAATCATGTGCATTTTCTGGGACTTCCCGGCTAACGTTACATCATAAACAAGGCTTTATGCATCATGACCATGCAAATTCAGAAATGGTACTGGATAACGAATCTGACAATTTAAATGCTAAGGCTTTGCCCTTAAGTCTACAAAATTGCATGACAATATGCCTGGCAAAAAAGCAGAAGCCACAAGGGAAGAAATGACATGTGATTTATAAGCAGTCAGTGGGCAGGGCATCAATGTCCTGCATTGTCCCTCCTCATGACTAGTAGAAGCGGGGGGGGGGGGAAGCAAGCAAATCGAATATATGCAAACTTTTTAAGTGTTTCCATGATGAGCAAGTGACAAATCCCAATCCCCAGTAGCTATGAGGCACACACAAGGACTTCTGATGAGGAAATTAGGTCCATGCTGCATTCTCCAAGATGGATGTGAAGAGAGGGGGAAGGGGCACACCCCCCCCGGTTCTCCAATGGACCTCCTGCGACTCAGCTATACAGCTGCAAATATAATGTTTTAAGTGTTTTTTAAGCGCATTATACAAATGTGACACTAGGTGGCACTGGTGAGCTACTGGCAATTGCATATATATTTTAAAATGCTTTTTTTAAAAAAAAATTCACAGCATTTATATGTGTGTGTGTAGATTCAGCCGAAGTATGCATTAGAACCCCTTATGAGCGGGGTAACTATTTGATTAGCAGCACACTTGGCAAACTTAAGGCTTGGTGAGCAAGGAAATAAAGCTTGGGGGTCTCACATCATAATCTTTGGAAATCTGTGAAAAGCTTTGGGGAAATCCAGGATGATAATCAATCATTTGGGAAGAAGAAGAAGAAGAGTTTGGATTTGATATCCTGCTTTATCACTACCCAAAGGAGTCTCAAAGCGGCTAACATTCTCCTTTCCCTTCCTCCCCCACAACAAACACTCTGTGAGGTGAGTGGGGCTGAGAGACTTCAGAGAAGTGTGACTAGCCCAAGGTCACCCAGCAGCTGCATGTGGAGGAGCGGGGACGCGAACCCGGTTCACTTACGGACTCATAGTTAAAACCGTGTTTATGGAAGACAATCTTACTCGGCTACGAGTGATCACCAAAAAAGAAGAAGAAGAAGACTCCTTTCAATATTATATCTGTCTACGATTGAAAGGTTTTGAGAAACAATTTGGGGAGCGGGTGGGAAACTTGCACCAACAGCGAAGCATAAAGACAAAACTCGAGGATTTTTATTATTTTTATTTATTTGTTCTTTATTAAATTTCTATACCGCCCTGTACCCAGAGGTCTCAAGGTGGTTCACAAAATGAAAGCACAATATAAAAACACAATATGCATATTCAAAATAAAAATGGAAACAACTCAATAATCTCTCCCCCCCCCAAAACCCCCACATTGGATCTCAATCAGCCAAAGGCATGCTTAAAGGGGAACATTTTTGCCTTTTATTTGCTGTTAAATGTAGGATTGCTGCTCCTCTTTCACTTCAACGTCCTGGGGGCACCCAGTGCACATATTTGATTTTTTTACCAAAATTGGATACTCACCTTTGAAAGCCTCTTTCTGCTGACGATCACAGCTGAACATTGCAAGAACAATAAGGATTTTTAGGGGCATTATGACTGGGTTAGTAAAACACAGCTGCCCCTGAAAGTCCCTCATTTTTCTTGCTGCCTCTCATCCATCCATCCTGTCCCTGGAAGCTAGGAGAGTTGAAAGATTTTGCTTTCTTTTGGCATGCCAATGACGAGACCGCGAGTTTGGTATTTACCCAGCCATTTTGCAAATTGCCAGCCTGCATCGGAATTTAGCAATGAGCTGCAGCACGGGAAACTTGGCAAAGTTCAAGATCTTTTTTTATTTTATTTTAAGAATTATTGCACTTTCCCACCTCACCCAGTTAATTTCAAGGACTATTGGCAGATATCTGTGTGTGTCCCTTGTCCCTTCCCTTGGAGTAAGCAAACAAACAGGTAGACTACAAGAATCATAGAATTGTAGAGTTGGAAAGGACCACACATGTCACCTAGTCCAATCCCCTGTAATGCAGGAATCTTTTGCCCAAGGTGGGACTCGAACCCCAGACCCTGAGATTAAGAGTAACATGCTCTACTGACTGAACTATCCTAGGAAACACTACACTCTTTTCTCCTGCACATGGAATCTATTGGTTGCCATTGCTGTGAGCTTCCCAGAACCCCAAACTATATGTGAGTCTACACATTCGAAACATTGCTGAAAGTGCGCACATTGCATGTAACTTCCAGCAGTCCTAGGGATGTAAGAAGACACTGGTTTGTGTTCCAGCCTTGTCCATCGCACGCAGCGCTGTTTCCTTTCCGCTGCAGTTTCACTTCTCTCTCTTTTTTTGACGGAGGGTAGGAACCTTTTTTATTTTATTGCATTGCATTTATACCCCAGCTTTCCTCCAAAGATCAAGAGCCATGCTATTTGTCTCACTGTGGCATCATTTTATATAATTATTGACTGAATTGGTTGCCTTGCTGATATATTATTCGGCGCAATTTGTTTCGGCGCAAAGGAAAAGCAGAGAAAATGCACGGCGTTGTTTGCAGACAGGAAAACATAGGAACAGGGATGTCTTCAGCACACCCAGCTCAAGGAGGAAAAATGGCCGATAGTTTAATTCCTTATTGACAAAGCCTGAACTTATAGGAGCCCCTGAATGTAAATATGCACACATGCGTTTCTGGTGATTAGTAGCTGTCACCCTTCCCCAGACTTGCACCCTGAGCTGGACTGTTGGAGCCACAGTGTTGCCACTGCCACACGCAAAGATCGTCTGATGGCAAACAAACTGCGACTTCCCCTACAGGTAAGTAGTCACTGCGCTTGTCTCTTCGAGCCCCTCCTGACGGTGGGGGCAGAGACAGATGGGATGCTGCTGCTGCCTCCTCCCTTTAGGCCAGGGTTTCCCAACCCTGGTTCTCCAGCTGTTTTTGGACTACAACTCCCATCATCCCTAGCTAGCAGGACCGGTGGTCAGGGATGATGGGAGTTGTAGTCCGAAAACAGCTGGAGAACCAAGGTTGGGAAACACTGCTTTAGGCACTCTCCCACACCCCCTTTGCTCCTGACACATCCTGTCCTTCAGTGACGTGTGGTGAATTTTTTTTTGTTGTAGCGGAGATTTAAGGCCAGCGGCGCCAGCTTGCGAAGGCCATTGGGTGCGGGACGTCATGTGTGTCAGTATCGTGCCCCCCTCCCTCCCTCCCTCAGCCAGGCCTCTGAGAGGATGCTGGAGTAAGGTGGTGGACCTTTTTAGTAGAGAAGTGGATCTCTTTCCTGGTGAAAGGAGCACTCAGCTTGCCAAGTTGCAACTGAGAGTTGCGAGAAAGACCGGGCTGATCAGCTGTGAAACTGTAGTTAAAAGATTTGTTTGTTTCTTTGTTTGTTTGTTGCTCAAGAGCATACTAATCAGTCAAGGGTATTTGCTAATCACTTTTCTCTGAGCAGATTGATTTTTTTCCCCTCCCCCTTCCTGCAGGCACACATATCGAAATTACATCTGTACTATATAAGCTGCATTGCTCATCGCTGCAATGCAACCATCGGAATAAAATAATCAAGCTCACCTGTGCTTTCATCAAGTTTAATTTGCTTCATTAAACACCACACACTTTTAACGGCATGCGTAGCAGCAGCACGTGGCTAGACTCGGATACTCAAGTAAATGGGATGCCACAGCTGCAATTTCATCTTTTGGCTTCCATCATTGTTCTTTTCCTGGCCACATTCTTTTAAAACACCCACCACATCCCCTGCTGCCATGATTCTCACCACTATTCCTCACTTATATTGTTTCTGGTAAGAGAGGAAACCGTCCTTCAAAGTGCCACGACAGGGCAATATAATGCTTGTAAAAATAAATACCGGTAAATGATTGTAGTAGTAATATTTAATTATCACAGTAATCATGGAATTGTTTAGATATACTTTACTGCCGTGCAGAACCACTAGAAAGATACAAATAAGAGTTATATAGTTGTATTAATTTGTGGTGGTGTAAATTTCCTACAGAGACGCGAGTGGCGCTGTGGGTTAAACCACAGAGCCTAGGGCTTGCTGATCAGAAGGTCGGTGGTTCGAATCCCCGCAACGGGGTGAGCTCCCGTTGCTCGGTCCCAGCTCCTGCCCACCTAGCAGTTCGAAAGCACGTCAAAGTGCAAGTAGATAAATAGGTACCGCTCCAGCGGGAAGGTAAACGGCGTTTCCGTGCACTGCTCTGGTTTGCCAGAAGCAGCTTAGTCATGCTGGCCACATGACCCGGAAGCTGTACGCCGGCTCCCTCGGCCAGTAAAGTAAGATGATTGCCACAACCCCAGAGTCGTCCGCGACTGGACCTAATGGTCAGGGGCCCCTTTACCTTTAAATTTTCTACGAAGTTCTTTTGATGAACTTCAGTCTGAGCCATGCACTGTGGAATATTATCTTTTTTTTTTTTTTTTTAAAAAGGCCATATGAAGAGAAGCAATGCAATATGCTGTCATCTACCAGAATAACCGGATTCATAAAGAATGAAACTTTGGTTCAGATCAGACATAACAAATTGTCAGCCTGGCTAGCTCAGTTGATTAGACCATGATGCTGATAATGCCAAAGTTGAGGGTTCGATCCCCTTTTGGGGCAGCTGCATATTCCTGCATTGCAGGGGGTTGGACTAGATGATCCTCAGGGTCCCTTCCAATTCTACAATTCTATGAATCCAGTCCAACAAACTACGGTTTAGTGGACTATGAACCATGTGATGTGTGTAGGCTTCATACTCTTCCCTCCCTTCCCTGCCTACTTTCTGTTCTGCACCTTAACACAGTACAGTGGTATCTCCGGTTACGAACTTAATCCATTCCGGAGGTCTGTTTGTAACCCGAAACCGCTCATAACATGAGATGCACTTTTGCTAATGGCGCCTCCTGCTGTTGCTGCGCTGCCGGCACGCGACTTCCGCTCACATCCCGGGGCAAAGTTCGCAACAAGGGGCATTTACTTCCGGGTTAGTGGAGCTCGTAACCCGCAGCGTTCGCAAGGAGGACGGTACGTAACACGAGGTTCCACTATACTTCTAAGGTTTGTAAAACCCCTTTCTCCTATGACAACCAGGAAACTGTTAGATTTAACTAATACTTACAAACCCAGCAATCAAATTATTGTTTGCTGTCCTGGATTAGGGATTGGTTAAAACTCAGGCATAGACAAATTCTGCCCTCCAGATGTTTTGGGACCACTGGTCCTGTTAGCTAGAGATGATGGGAGTTGTAGTCCCAAAACATCTGGAGGGCTGGGTTTGCCTATGCCTGGTTAAACTTAACACCGTTTCCTGGTTTAGATTTACGGGAGCGGGTAGGATGTTCTGAACCCATGAGGAATTCCCTAAAATAGGAGGTGACCCCAAAACTGAGGGCAAGCAATTCTCCCTGGCTTGCAAAAACAGTAACGGCAGAAAGAGCTGCTATCAAACAATTTTGTAGCATTCTGAATGCACAAAGGGTATTTAGGCCATAACTGCTTCCTGGATCAGTCTGAAACCATCCAATCCACATTGTTTCCAACCGTGCCTTGCCAGATGTTTCTGGGAAGCTTAGAAGCAGAAAATCATGTGACTGTCCCACTTCTTCTGAACACAGAGGTCCTATTTCACTACCAAGCCACTGTTAGTCCTACCCTCTGTAGATGTATCCAATCCTTTTTTTAAAGAAGCCAACCCAATCTGCAGCTTTATCACGTTTTTCGAAACAAACATGCATTATGGCTCGGATCCAAAGAATTCTAGGCACATGATGGGACGTTCTTGCCTTCCCTCCCCACTGAAGCTCCTCGCAACTACCATAATGTAGCTGCTGAGGGTTGAGAAGCCCTTTAGAGCAGGATTGAAAGCGGCATGAAAGGCTGTACTTGGAATGCAAAATTGGGAATCCTTCCACCCATAAGCAGAAGCTGCCACCAAGGTATGATGTTCTTTGGGTCCTGGACCTGATCTCTCTGTTGTTTCCAGGGACAGGAAACCAGATAATGTTGAACCCCAACTCTGGTCAGCCCCCAACCAGCATGACTCACAGGATAGATGGGAGTTGTAGCAACATCTAGAAGGCCAAAGTTCCTCCTATCCCTGGTGCTATAGCAAAAGGATATTTGTCTCCATCTAGTCTATGCACATCTTTCATAATATTATGCGTTTCTATTACAGCCGAGGATGTAAAATCCAAGCACCCAACAGCCATAAAAAAAAATCTGGGTTTGGCCATTAGCAGCAAGGTTAACTGCTGTGGGAGGCAAAATTTCTTCTCCCGTCTGATTCCTAACATTTGCAAAATGAAAAATGTACATTCTGATTATATCCCATGTCTATTTATATACTAAAGATTCCCAAGCTCTAAGGCTGATCGCCAAATAATTGATGCTTTTGAATTATGGTGTTGGAGGAGACTCTTGAGAGTCCCATGGACTGCAAGAAGATCAAACCTATCCATTCTGAAGGAAATCAGCCCTGAGTGCTCACTGGAAGGACAGATCCTGAAGCTGAGGCTCCAATACTTTGGCCACCTCATGAGAAGAGAAGACTCCCTGGAAAAGACCCTGATGTTGGGAAAGATGGAGGGCACAAGGAGAAGGGGACGACAGAGGACAAGATGGTTGGACAGTGTTCTCGAAGCTACCAACATGAGTCTGACCAAACTGCGGGAGGCAGTGGAAGACAGGAGTGCCTGGAGTGCTCTGGTCCATGGGGTCACAAAGTGTCGGACACGACTAAATGGCTAAACAACAACAATAGGGAAGGCAGTCCAACTAATTGATAATGGCACAGTGCCTTGGGAATCTATTTTAATGATGGGGTGTCAATGCCTATGATAAATAAATAAGAGCAAAAAATATATATTAACCTGTCCTTTTCTGTAATACAATTTTAAGATACCTGTTTTCAAATGGGGTGATCACAACTGAACAGAGCATTCTACATTTGGGGTGTACCATATATGTAAAGAACTGAATTATACTGGCTGCCGCTGTCTTATTTTTGGTTCCTCTCCTAGTAAGAATTCTTAGCACTGATTTGGCCTGTTTCAGTTATTGCAGGGAACTGAGTCGATGTTTTCAGTTAATCCTAGTTTGATGTCATCTTTCCTTGGTAGTCACAACCAATGTAGATCCCATTAGCACGCAAATGTGCATCAGTCTGCATGTATCTCTGGTGCCAGATTGGGACAATGTTTGCCACCAGATCTGTCCCATTGTCTGAATTCTTTAATCCAGAGTAGAGAATCCTAAACAGACCAATGGTGCGACTCAGTTTAAGGCAGCTTCACATGCTCAGATTTCCCCTCCATTATCTGCCATACCTCTGGCATCCTTGGATGTCCAATGCCACAGCCAACTTCCCAGGCAAAAGCCGGGAATCACCCTGCAATGAATCCAAATAAGAACTCTGGCCCAAAGTTTTAACAAAAAAACATACGTTTACTCGTAAGTTTTTATGTTTTTTTGTTAAAACTTTGGGCCAGAGTTCTTATTTGGATTCATTAGTGTATTTGGCAATAAGAACTCCAACTTCTTTCACGGGAATCACCCTGCGCCTACATGAACTGCATTTCACATGCCGAGGTTCTACCCCAGGGCTTCACAAACTTGGGTCTCCAGTTGTTTTTGGACCACAACTCCCATCATCCCTAGCTAGCAGGACCAGTGGTCAGGGATGATGGGAATTGTAGTTCAAAAAAACAGCTGGAGACCCAAGTTTGGGAAACTCTGTTCTATCTGAACTTAGACATTCAGGTGTGCTGGGCAGGGTAGGCATGCCTGATTGGACCCTGAATCTCATAGATATCATTCGGGTGCATTAACCCTCCAAACAACCCCGTGAAACGAGTCTTTCAGATATAATTGTGCCTACAAGGAACTCAAAATAATTGTTCAGCCTAGGCCATCCAGCTGAGGCCAGGCCTCTCTGACCCAAGCGCAGCTCATTATCTGCTCGATCTCATTGACTTCTTTTGAGACTTTGTAATTGTCTCCAGCAAGGTCTCCAGAAATAAGAGCAATCCCAGGCGGTGTATTGGAGGGCTGTATCTCACTTGATTTTTTACACTTTGGCACAGAACAGATATCTGACTACACTATATGCAGGTTGTTCTCCACAAAATACACAGGAGGAGGAGCTACGGAATCAGCGAGAGTTACCTGACTGGAAGACCAGGGTTGCCATATGTCTGTGAAGTCCTGGACATGTCCTCTTTTGAGGGGTCTACTACATCCAGAGGGATTTTTTTTTTTACAATTTTATGTAAATGTCCAGGTTTGGGGAGAGCGATCACCCCCCAAAAAGCTCAACAACTCTTTTTGTCCAGATATTTACCTCCAGAAATACCCTACAAAGACAGAATACAGTGGTACCTTGGTTCTCGAACGGCTTAGTTGTCAAACAAATCGGCTCCCGGATACTGCAAACCTGGAAGTAAGTGTTCTGGTTTGTGAACGTTTTTCGGAAGCTGAACATCCGATGTGGCTTCTGCTTGAGTGCAGGAAGTTCCTGCAGCCAATCGGAAGCCACGCCTTGGTTTTTGAATGGTTTTGGGAGTCGAACGGACTCCCGGAACGGATTAAGTTTGAAAACCAAGGTACCAATGTATAATCAAAACCGTGTGGTTCTGCACACGCATGCACACACATAAAGAAAGAATCTGTGCAGGTTTTTGCTCACAGAGTTCTTGCGTCTATTCTGAGAGGCAGTGGTGAAGCAGGCATTCCAAAATCAGTTAGTTATGGTATTTATCCTCTGGAAGAACATGCTATCTTTTATGAATAGAGCCTTGTCTCAGATTTGTTCCTTAAAAACTCCATCAGGCTCATCATCTTAAAAATTATACTGCACATCTCCAAGGAAACATTAAAACCAGCATTCAGTCTAAAGAAGAGCATTGCCCAGCTAGCTCTGGTCTGCGACAGCCACGGCTTATGGGGCGAGTAGAGCAGGCACAGCCAACATGGTGCCCCCCAGATGTTGTTGCATGGCCAGCAGTCAGGGATGGCTCCAACATCTGGCGTGCATCTTGTTGGCTACCACTGCACTAGAGGCCGTTGCACCAAATACACAGCAAGAGGAAGAGTATTCAATGCCCAGTTCCTAAGCCGAACCATTTTAGGGGTGGGTTTGGGGAAGGAGGAACATCTGCAAACAATCCCTTCATGATTTGTCAAAGTAAAGCAAGCAAGCAAGCAAGCAAGCGACATTTTCACACTAAGCAAAAAGAGTAGCTTCTAGTGGCAGAATGAACAAGCTGATCTGCCAACAAGCCCTGCCCGGGGTGGGGGATAACAGAGCAACATCCAGTGGATTTTTTTTTCTGCTCTCCAGACCAGTTGCCAGAATTCATTGTGCAAAAGCCAGAGGTTTGCTTTGGATTCCAGAATTGTTTTGATTCGAAGCGAGCGGTATGTTTTTCACTCGGCGTGCATGTTCGGCTGGTTGGTAGCCCACACATTTACACCAGAGCCCCCAGCCCAGGTTGTCAGGCTTAGCCCCAGTACTACGGTCGTACCTCGGAAGTCGATCAGCCTTGCGAGATGAACGTTTTGGCTCCCAAATGCCGCAAACCTGGAAGCGACTGTTCCGGTTTGCGAATGTTCTTTGGAACACGGATGTCTGCCGTGGCTTCCGATTGGCCGCAGGAGCTTCCTGCAGCCAATCAGAAGCCGCACCTTGGTTCCCGAATGTTTTGGAAGTCAAACAGACTTCCGGAATGGATTCCATCCGACTTCCGAGGTACGAGTGTATTCCGAAAGCTGCTGCATGTGAGAGATGCTCCGCAGCTGCTTCCCACCATCCACACGTCCCTCACATGCTCATCTGACCCTCTCCTCAAACCTTCAACTTGTCATCTTGTCCTTCCTCATTCAACATTTTCTTCCAAACAAACAGGAAGTAGCCATTGCAGCTTTGCAACTCCTGGTTGGAAGGAAAGTCAAGTGAGCACACTCGTACATATCATTTCCTTGAACATTTCTCCAATGAAAATAGCGACGTCTGGAGAGGCATAGCATCCTTCCAGCTGAAAGTTGCTTGGGATGCTGCAAGGCACGATCACTGCTACAAAGGCTATGGCTCCCATTAAGGAGGGCCGAAACCAAGTTCTCAAGGCCAAATTAATAATCATATCCAACCCAAGTGCTCCTTGCAAATTGACCAATGCTTCACATTTCATAATAGGTGATGAATTCACCTGTCTCCATAAAGCATGTTAGGTTTGAAATCACATTTTTAAGCCACTTGGGTGCAGGAAAAAACCATTAACTATGCTTAAAACCAAACAGATTTTTTAAAAAAGGGAACGGGAAATAGCTCATGATTTGGAAGTTATCTTTCAGTTTCATGGCATTCTCAGCAAACCGCTTAGACACTGTAGACAGGGCCGGCGCGTCCATTTAGGCGAACTAGGCAATTGCCTAGGGTGCCAAAATGGAGGGGGGCGCTGGCCAGGCTTGGGGGGGGGAGGGCGGGCTAGCAGCAGCTTCTCCACTGTAGCGGAGGGTGCTGCTTGCCCCCTACACCACCCCCGGCTCCGCTAAAGCAGGCTTTGGCGGGGGGCGGGCGGCGGGATGGGCGAGCAGCAGCTTCTCTGCTACAGCAGAGAAACTGCTGCTTGCCTCTCCACCCCCCCACCTCCCGCTAAAGCAGGCTTTGGCGGGGGGCGGGGGGGCGCCAGAAGGTGGTTTGCCTAGGGCACAAGAAGCCCTAGCACCGGTCCTGACTGTAGATGTTGAACATTTTCAATCATGAAACTTGCATTCACACACACACACACACACACACACAAACATAGTGGAAGCCGTTTAGATTTTTGAAATAAAACCCTACCATTTGGTGTTATTTTGTTATTTTGATGTTGTTTTGCTGGATTTGGAGCTTCTGCAACAAAATACTTAAACAGTAAAAATAAAAGAAACAAAAAAGTTGCATTTTGATTGTAGAACAAGTCAACCTTTCCAACTACCAGTAGACTTTGGACATCCATATGTAACTGAGAATTGTTACTAAAACTTGTTTTTGGTAAGCCAACCTTTTAAGGGGGAAAATGTTTTTTTTTTCCAGAAGTATTTTAGAACAAAATATAGTAGTTTCAACATCATAGAAAAGACTTTACAACCCAAGAAAAGAGATAATGCAGTATTTTGTAAACTAAGAAAATTAAACAAATTAAACAACAACAACAAAGCCTGTGAAACAAATTTAAAATTTCAGTTTCAATAGATACACATTTGCCCAGCAGTGGGCAAAGCTTTCAAGCCCTAATTATTGATTTTTTTTGGGGGGGGGAGCAATTTCTATCTTTGGGGCTGGTTTTATCCTTCAGAGTGTATGTCTGAACTTGGAAGGAATCACTAATCAAACACACTACACAGATTTTCCATGTAGCTGTAAAAACAATGCCGGAGCCAGTCATTCAAATAGCAACTTGCTGAATTCTTTCAACCCCTTTGTGATTATCTCACCGTTATTTATGTGCAAGGGGGATTCACAGACCAAGAGAGGGGAGACAAATCAAGGAGAGACTGTACCTGTGTGACTCAGATTACATTAAACAAAACAGAGCCCATTAATTGTCCAGGGGAAGTCACTGTGTCCTCCTGCCCTTCAGAATGAACAGCAAAGCTATTGAAGGACCAAATTAAGGATGGGAGAGACATTCCCTCTGTTTAAACACGGAAATGCCCAATCCTACAGAAAGAGGCTCTCTGCGTGTCTCTCCCAGTCTTTAACACGAAATGAGGCGCTGGCACTCATTTATCCATTTATCCCCTCCTGCCAAGGGGCATTTCACCCAAGTGAGGTCATTCACAATGCCAGAGTTCAGCCAATGAGAAACGTTTGTGGTGAGTTCCGAAACTTCATTTTTCTAGAAAAATAGCACCGGCTGTGGTATGTATGGGTAATTCACTTTTGCAATTAAAAACAGAGGGCTTCCATCTCTTCCTCATGCCTCTGGGAACAGTGCTACCTCATAATAATATTAATATTAATAATTTATTTATACTCCGCCCATCTGGCTGGGTTTCCCCAGCCTCTCTGGGCGGCTCCCAACAAAATAAATAATAATAATAATAATAATAATAATAATAATAATAATAATAATAATAATGTGATAAAACATCAAACATTAAAAACTTCCCTAAACAGGGCTGCCTTCAGATGTCTTCTAAAAGTCAGATAGTTGTTTATTTCCTTGACATCTGATGGGAGGGCGTTCCACAGGGTGGGCGCCACCACCAGAAGGCCCTCTGCCTGGTTCCCTGTAACTTCACTTCTCGCAGTGAGGGAACCACCAGAAGGCCCTCGGAGCTGGACCTCAGTGTCCGGGCTGAATGATGGGGGTGGAGACACTCCTTCAGGTATACTGGGCCAAGGCCGTTTAGGGCTTTAAAGGTCAGCACCAGCACTTTGAATTGTGCTGAGAAATGTACTAGAAGCCAATGTAGGTCCTATCAGAACCAGTGTTATATGGTCTCATGACATTACATTGATCCCATGGAATGCCAACAGGCTGCTGAAGTAGTCACAGAATCATAGAATTGCAGAGTTGGAAGGAACCATGGTGGCCACCGACCCCCTGAAATGCAGGAATCTTTTCCCCAACATGGGGTTTGAACCCACAATCCTGAGCTTCAGAGTCTGATGCTTTACCAACTGAGCTATCCCAGGTCAATAGCTTTTACAGTGGTACCTTGGTTTATTAACTTAATCTGTTCAGGAAGTCTGTTCTTAAACCGAAACCATTGTTAAACCGAGGCGCGCTTTCCCTAATGAGGCCTCCCGCCACCGGTGCCCTTCCACCATTCGTATTCCGTTCTTAGACCGAGGTTAAGTTCTCAAACCAACCGGGATACTATATCCAGTTTTGCGGAGTTTGTAAACCGAATACTTCGTAAACAGGACTGTTCTTAAACTGAGGTACCATTGTATTTAATAGATTGCCCCCCCCCAATATTATAATTCAACCACCCCCCTAAAAAAAACCCCCACTAAGTATCTTCATGCTTCGCTTTCATAAGGGAGGGCGAATGTCCCACGGAAGTGGCGGCAGGGACAGTTAACCCAATTTTACTTAAAACACGTCTACCCCCCCTCTTTCTCCACGATAGTGGCAGCTGTACATTCAAACAGACGAAACTCCCACCATCCCATCTATTTGCAAAAATTGCTTTTAAACCACTAATAGATTTCTATTCCGCAGATGGCTGGCTGCGCTTCCAAATTCCCCAGCCACAGAGTCGTGAAATGTGCTTAAGGTCGGCTCAAATAAATGGGCTTAAGTGAAGTTAACGCTTTAATGGGTCGTGGCCCCACGCTTTCCAAACACCACCCCGCAGTTGTGCGAAGGGGTTGGCATTGGGGGATTCCTGTAAAAGGGTGGCAGGAAAGTTTATGGGGATACCACATAACTAGACGGCCTAGTTTTAAATGCAAAGCAAAAAGCCCTTGCAAATCTTCACCGGCTCTTTGTAGTCATTCCACAAACACCCAGCAGAACAGCCAGTTGGTGGGAGGCAAAGCTTCTTTTGATTCCTGCCCAGGTGTTAACTTCACTGCTACCAGCAAAAAGAAAAGTGAAACCAAACTAAAACAACTGCTTTGCCCCTTAAGGGGCCGTGTGTGTGTGTGTGTGTGTGTGTGTACGTACACACACACACACACACACACACACACATACACATATAGGGATGTGGGTGGCGCTGTGGTTTAAACCACAGAGCCTAGGGCTTGCTGATCAGAAGTGGTTCGAATCCCCACGACGGGGTGAGCTCCCATTGTTCGATCCCAGCTCCTGCCCACCTAGCAGTTCGAAAGCACGCCAAAGTGCAAGTAGATAAATAGGTACCGCTCTGGCGGGAAGGTAAACAGCGTTTCCGTGTGCTGCTCTGGTTCACCAGAAGTGGCTTAGTCATGCTGGCCACATGACCTGGAAGCTGTACGCCGGCTCCCTCGGCCAGTAACACAAGATGAGCGCCGCAACCCCAGAGTCGGACACGACTGGACCTAATATATTGTAAAGGGGTCTTTACATATATATATATATATATATAATATATATATATATATATATATATATATTGTGTGTGTGTGTGTGTGTGTGTTGGTGGTACCTATTTATCTACTTGCACTTTGACATGCTTTCGAACTGCTAGGTGGGCAGGAGCATTGGCTGAACAACGGGAGCTCACCCCATTGTTCTGATCGGCAAGCCCTAGGCTCTGTGGAAAGCAAATACAAAAAAGATATAATTCCAATTATCCAAATGTATAATAAGGCACATTGTTGTTGTTCAGTCGTTCAGTCGTGTCCGACTCTTCGTGACCCCATGGACCAGAGCACGCCAGGCACGCCTATCCTTCACTGCCTCTCGCAGTTTGGCCAAACTCATGTTAGTAGCTTCGAGAACACTGTCCAACCATCTCATCCTCTGTCGTCCCCTTCTCCTTGTGCCCTCCATCTTTCCCAACATCAGGGTCTTTTCTAGGGAGTCTTCTCTTCTCATGAGGTGGCCAAAGTACTGGAGCCTCAACTTCAGGATCTGTCCTTCTAGTGAGCACTCAGGGCTGATTTCTTTGAGAATAGATAGGTTTGATCTTCTTGCAGTCCAATAAGGCACATTATGATATCATATATCATGATATTATGTATTCAAATTAGGATTCAAAATATATTTGTATTTGTAAATCATAACTGAATCTAAAAAAATTATGCATGTAAAAACAGTGCAACTTGGTTCTGATCCTGTATTTTCAGGGAAATTTACAATTGGAATCCCTGTGCAGAAGCTCAATTTGAAATTTAAAACAGATCATTACTGAAGGCTCCATAAGTCTCCAGAGCTCTTTCTCCTACAACATGCACTGGCCCTAAATGGGCTGCCTTGAATTTTTATGTTACTATTTTTTAAAATGTAGAAATCACCTTTTCGCTTTCCTAAAACTCCCAAGTTGTTGTACGAGGCAGAGCACATGCACATGCGTGCACATATCAAGCAATAACCATTGTATTAAAAAAAAGCATTTGAACGTAACTCATAAAATGAGATCAGCAGCGGGATTGAAACTGTAGCAAAATATTAAAAAGCAGAAACAGCAAACAGAAGAAGGGTAAGAGCAACACTATAAAGAAGCAGGATAATGTCATTCAAAATAAACACCAGCTTGCCACCATGCAACAAAGCCAACTGAAATCCTTGGGTAAATTAAAAAGAAGGAAGTCCTAAAGTAACATCTGAACGTAAAATTCAAATCTCACTAGGGAGAACGCCTCTCCTCCTAAGGGGTACATGGAGAAGGCCCTCTTTTGCTGCTCTCAGTTCTCTGGAAGACAGAAGACTAGACCACATTTTTACTGGCTCTCGCTTCTGCACCTTAGCAACAGAAAGCATCTTGATCTGCATGCAAAGACAGGCTCTGGTGGATTGAGCAGACAAGACCAAGACTGAATCCAACCGTCAAGAAATCGGTTACTGCACGTGATGTAGAGGGAAGTGAGGGGCAGATGGGGCTCGTCCACCTGAGAAGGGAGGCCATCTAGGAGAAGGAAAATGCTGATCATGCCTGCTGCCTTGTGCCTACACTCAAGAAAGGCTTCAGGAGTAAACCCCAAGGAAAAATCTGTATCGTCTGCCTTGTGGGACATCTTTGAGGGAGGAAAAGGCTAAGGAGTAAACAAGGTAAAGGACCCTTGTACGGTTAAATCCAGTCAAAGGCGACTATGGGGTTGTGGCGGTCATCTCGCTTTCAGGCCGAGGGAGCCGGCGTTTGTCCACAGACAGCTTTCCGGGTCATGTGGCCAGCATGACAAAACCGCTTCTAGCACAACAAGACACCGTGGCAGAAGCCAGAGCGCATGGAAACGCCGTTTACCTTCCCGCCACAGAGGTACCTATTTATCTACTTGCACTGGTGTGCTTTCGAACTGTAGGTTGGCAGGGGCTGGGACAGAGCAATGGGAGCTCACCCCGTCGTGGGGATTCGAACCACTGACCTTCTGATCGGCAACCCCAAGAGGTTCAGTGGTTTACAGCACAGCGCCACCCGTGTCCCTAAGAAGTAAAACCCTACACACATCCAGAGTGGAGTTCCTAAAACGCTTGGATTGCACCTTGTACACCTCCTTCCAGCAACTCCTGGAGCCCAGCTCGTGCCAAATGTATTCCTCTGCTTTCCTTCAGGCCACATCAATGAGGCTGAGAATATTGTCGTCTGGGCAGCCCAGGACCTCCATACACACTGCCCAGGCTGGTAAGGAGCATCTTTTAATACAATTGGCTGTTGTGAATGAAAATAATTGATAAATTGTGGCAGCTCCTCAAACAACCATCCCCCAAGCAATCACATGTTGTTTGTTGCCAATAAATTCATGAAAAGGCACATTTTAGTCATGGAAGGAAATAAAGGCCAAGAAAGCTGGGGGCGGGGGGGATCACATTGCCAGAGAGATTGCTCACTGTAGCCTAATGTTTCTCCTAATTTCTAAATTGCTTATTATATGACCAACCATCTCTCTTCAAAGCAGAATAACCTCGTGGCCAGAGTCTCTCTCCAAATGCCTATGTCTGCTTCCACAAGACCTCTTGTTATATACAATAAATATTTCTACCAAAGTAGCCTCTTGTTAGGTTATCAGCAGAGTTCTAATTACTGCAGTGGTCCAAGCCTTGTGCAATGTCCTTGGTCTAGAAGACATAGAAGTAGCAACCCCCAGCTCTTTTTCCCATAACCCCACTCTAACTCAGGGGTAGGCAACCTAAGGCCCGTGGGCCGGATGCAGCCCAATCGCCTTCTCAATCCAGCCCACGGACGGTCCAGGAATCAGCGTGTTTTTACATGAGTAGAATGTGTCTTTTATTTAAAATGCATCTCTGGGTTATTTGTGGGGCCTGCCTGGTGTTTTTACATGAGTAGAATGTGTGCTTTTATTTAAAATGCATCTCTGGGTTATTTGTAGGGCATAGGAATTTGTTCATTTCCACGCACACCCCCCCCAAAATATAGTCCGCTCCCCACAAAGGATCTGAGGGACAGTGGACTGGCCCCCTGCTGAAAAAGTTTGCTGTATAGGATATAGATCAAGTCATGCAAAGGCCTGATTGAAAAGGAACATTTCAAGGTGTATAGTGAAGGCAGCAGGCAAACGTCCCTGGGGAGAGCATTCCACAGATGGGGAGCCACTGCAGAGAAGGCCCCGTTCTCATGTTGCTGCCCTCCGGACCTCTCGAGGAGGAGCCACACGAAGGAGGGCCTCAGAAGATGATCTCATGGTCTGATGGACGGTGGATCGGCCCACGGCTCAAAAAGGTTGCTGACCCCTGCTCTAACTGATTTGAGCTACTGCAGTTCATATAACCCCAAGGGAAACAAAAAGTGCAACTATTTTTGTACCACCTCCAAGTTTCTAGCCCTTATGACCAGAAACACCATAGAGAAACGATGGGCAATTTTTGTAGGCTTGTAGGCTTTCCAATCCCAGAAACAACAGGCTGCTCACTGTTGCAACCAACAGCCGGAAGGCACCAACACTTTCATCCATGATGTGACCTAAAAGTGGCGAAGTCCATTAAAATAACTTTGCCACTTGGTGTTTCCAAACATAATGGCAGCCCACGTTATAGTCCCATGGGGGGTCTAGGGGGTTGCACTAGACAATCCTCAGGGTCCCACCCGACTCTACAATTCCATGATTCCTCCAAAATTTGCTGCACTAAAAGGCAACCAAGAAGAATAAAGTAATAAGAATGTTGTTTTACATTGCCTGTATCTGCAACCCCAACCGAAACCTTATACACTGGATTTAGAATGGGGTTTTGCGCTTTCTGTCTCCCCGAAATGACAAATCCCTGCCTAAAAGCTGGCCTTGCGGAAATATTTCCATTGTTTTTCTATTCTTACAAATTCTGTTAAGATTCTACCAGGGCTGAGTCACATTTTCAGGGCAACATTTTCGTACAGGTTATACAAACAGAGGCCAAATACGACGTCTAATGGCAGGATGTCGCCTGCCGAACTCACAAAAAAATTTACACAAAGCAGCTCAATTTCTTGCAAATAATATGGAAATGAGCTTTGGTCCACTAACTCTCGCAATTTGTTTCCTGTGCTGCCCATGAGGCTGAGTCAGGGTTTTGGTGGAAGGCAACAGCTATGGAAGGAGACAGGAAAACTTGAAAGTTAAAAGGAAGCACCCCATTTTTAGAAGTTATATTAGTATGCTCCAGTAAATTCTGAAGCGATCCATTTGTTTCAGCAGATTATTCCTTCTTTGCAGTCGGCCACCTACAAACACACACACACACGGCAGGTCCCCCCCCCCTATTTACTTCAGTTTTATATTAAATGGAAACAGTGTAACACACCACTCTAATAAATCTGGGGTGATGAAGTTCCCACCGGACCTCCTGAAACAATCTGCTAAGAAAATATAAAATAGACGACGCTGCGTTACTAAAATAAAACAGAAAAAAAAGGAAACTCCTCAATGTGTTCTCTGACAAAAACCCGTCATTTGTCTCCATGTTTGGCTTGCTAAGGCTTTAATAAGTGAAACAGCTGCTCCTACGGTTCCTGAGATGGATAGAGAAGCTTGCTCCTCCAGAGAAAGACCACAGTGGGTGGACCACCGACAAATGGAAATAGACTTCAGCCCTCATCACTTAAGCTGCTGCTTTGGCAAAACTGAAGCACAGAGCAACGGTGGTTGTGTCGGTCTGACGTCGCAACTCATGCCTCCCAGAAAGGTATGTTTGTATGGTGCTCTATACTTACTAGGTTTGGGGAGAAAGTGTCAGATTGTATCATTACAGCTGTCCAGCAAATATTCGTCTGAACTATATACCTGTTGTATGGAAGTTAACAATGGGGCAACGAAAATGAGAGACGTTAACCTGCCCAAGGTCACAGCTGTCCATGGAGGCACAGGTAAATTCTGTGTCCAGGGCAGCTCCATCTGGAATGCAAGCTGAGACCCTGCCCATGGACTGTCTCACCAGAGTGGTGCATGCTCTGGTTATCTCCCGCTTGGACTACTGCAATGCGCTCTATGGGGCTACCTTTGAAGGTGACCCGGAAACTACAACTAATCCAGAATGCGGCAGCTAGACTGGTGACTGGGAGCGGCCGCCGAGACCACATAACACCGGTCCTGAAAGACCTACATTGGCTCCCAGTATGTTTCCAAGCACAATTCAAAGTGTTGGTGCTGACCTTTAAAGCCCTAAACGGCCTCGGCCCAGTATACCTGAAGGAGCGTCTCCACCCCATCGTTCAGCCCAGACACTGAGGTCCAGCTCTGAGGGCCTTCTGGCAGTTCCCTCACTGCGAGAAGTGAAGTTACAGGGAACCAGGCAGAGGGCCTTCTCGGTAGTGGCACCTGCCCTGTGGAACGCCCTCCCATCAGATGTCAAGGAAATAAACAACTATCTGACTTTAGAAGACATCTGAAGGCAGCCCTGTTTGATGATGTTTTTAATATTCTGTTGGGAGCTGCCCAGAGTGGCAGCCCAGCCAGATGGGTGGGGTATAAATAAATTATTATTATTATTATTATTATTATTATTATTATTATTATTAGGGATTTGAACTCTGGTCTCCCAGGTCCTAGCCCAACACTCTAGCCACTAGACCACACTAATTCTCATTGTGTCAGTGACACAAATGGCTTGCTGACGAAGCAGAAACTTGTTTGCATGCTTGCCCAAGCAACATCCAGTATTCTGGATGGCAACAACAGATGTGGTCATACCAAGCAATGCCTGCCCCTTTGGGGAAGTGTAATGAGGACGGGTTTTCTTTTTTAACACATAAAAAATAATGCGTGGTTGAAGGAAACTGAACCCCCGTTCCTCCGATCTGTTTGCCCTTGTGGCGCGCCAGCAATTTCCCCCCCAGCCTAGCTCACTCATGTTGTTCTGGATGCAGGCTGGGACAAAACAGCACCAAAAAAGTGGCGTATGAGGAGGAAGAGATGGGGAAGAATTTTAGTGTGCAATAAAATTGTGTAATAATACGTATATTAGGGGGCAGTGCAAATAGCAAACAAAAATAAACCATATTGGAATAAATTGCTTACAAAAATGTGTACGTTAAGCAAAGCAGACAAGGAAAGGGCAAAGATTTTCCTCTGACATGCCCTCTGTGTGTGTGTGTGTGTGTGTGTGTGTACACACTACCCTGAGAGAGAGGCCTTCACACATTCAATCCCACAACTACTGTAGGCAATGAGATATTCCAATAATGGACCATGTAGCCTGGCTGTAAGAAAATCTTCTGCGTCTGGAATCTGTGTCTCGTGAATACTGTTCCTAAGGAACAGAAGGTAATCACTCAGCTATAGAGCTGCAAATATAATGTTTTAAGGCCGTTTTGAGTGCAATGTACAAATGTGACACTAGATGGCGATGGTGAGCTAATGGCATTCAATTTCCCCCCCAAAAAAAACACTTAAAAAAACAAAGTTTTCACAGCGTTTTTTGTGTGTCTAGATTCCAGCTAAGAAAGAGCCAATTCAAAAGCCGATATCCATTCTAGTAAATGCTGATTTTACATTTACATTTTAGGGCTCAGCTCCCCATCTGAATGCATGCATAGAGCTGTCCCTGCCATTGAATTAAATGCATAGAGCTGTCCCTGCCATTGAATTAAATGGGGTTACCCCCTGCCGCAGGCCATAGGATTCAATTCTGAGAGGGGCTGAGAAGGCTTCATCCCCCCCCCATAAAATTCAAACGGTGCGCTTGCACCGTGACATGTGATCAATTTTGTGGGGCGGGGCCAGGGCCAGATTTAGGTTTGATGAGGCCCTAAGCAACTGAAGGTAATGGGGCCCTTTATATGTCCAGCTGTCCTTTGTCAACAACAAATTGTCGCTGTTTTTTGTGTTGAATATATGCTATATGGTAATTTATGGACCTAATAGGTATCTAAAGCCATTTGCACATGCAGAATGTAGGCACCCTATATATAGAAATGAACAAACCAGTGATATTTTAGGGAGCAGGCTACCAGGCGGAGCCCATTATTTACATCATAGGAACCTACACAACACAAAGCAGTGTTTAGGTTATATTTTATTTGTTTTTTATCTTATATTTTGGAAATGTACATCCAGTTATTTTTCCTTTAGTTTTTTTTGGGGGGGAGGGGTCCCAAGAGAGTGGACCCCTAAGCTATAGATTTTTTAGCTTATCCGTAAATCCGGCACTGGGCAGGGCTTACCTGCCCCCCCTCCCCAATATTGTATTCAAGTTGGCACCCCTGCCACAGGGCAAGTTTCATTATGATTTGGAAAAGGGCAATGCAACTGAAATTAGTGAAACTTTAGGTTTCGGACTGCTGAACTGTGAGTCATGGAACTATCTTCCTTTCGGCTGCTACGTCTGAACGTATCCTAGAATCCACCGATGTTACCGAAGAGACTTTATGCGCCAATTAATTATGTTCTGATTCAGAGACTTGCGAGTTACGCTCTCTGCCAAATTGGTGTCTTGGCAATATGCAACACATATTTAATAACACAAAATAACGTTCCTGAGCATTTTATCAGACCGTCACTATTGTGCAATACTTGATAGCATGTAAGAGGTTTTCCCTAACTCCTAGATCATCCCACAGCCTTAATTAAGGAGAAATACTTGGATCCGCCCCCCCCCCCCGCCACGACACAGACAATGGCATCAACTCCGTGTTAATTTAGCCAGGTTTAATGAGTTTGGAATAACTACTGTTCCCTTTCACAACTATTTAAGCATCACCAGGATTGTTAATACGAACGGGTGATGAAGATGTGCTAAAATGAAACTAACGAATGCAAGGGTGGGCTAGAGAATATACCCTTAATCCGATTAAATTGAAGTACTTCAGTTTAAAAGGGTAATAAATCAGGATTTCTTATCCCTCAAATCTCAGCCTATCGTTGCTCTTTTTGAAGAAAATTCCGCTTGGTGGAAATACAATATTATTCCAGATGTTCCCGCACAAGGCAAACCCATCACAGTTCTGTAACAATGCCGAGGGTTTAGCAGTTTCTGGAATTTATTCCTTTCATTATTGCACTTGCATACTTGAATTTAACCCTGTAGTTAACTTTGAATTTAATAAAGCTTTTTTTCTATCTTAGAAATCCTCTGGATTTGAAATCCTATATTCAAAGGAAGCTTGTTCTATGGGGAGAGAAAGTTAACATTGAAATCTAACTTACGGTATATGTGGTATATTGTGTTATTTTAAAGCTGTGTAATCTCCTTGTTGAACTTCCAAAAACTTTTTGAACTCTGTTACAATTACATTTTAAGACAGAAGATGAATATGAATTGCTAGCATTTGGATAAATGACATTTTTGGGTTAGAAGCATTACAGAAATTCTTTAAAGAATTCATTAATCCAATTTATGATTTTCCAGCAGTGAGATTTTTAACGCTGGGCTCAAGAACTATCGTCTTCAATGTTGTGAAAATCTGAGATTTTGGATTCTCGGGGCCTATTATCACTTTGGGGCATTTTCTACATAACATTCCCCCCACTTTTTTAAAAAAAAATTATTGAACAAAATAAACCGAAGATAAAGAAATGCTATTATAGCAGTTTGAAAGCAGCATAAGGTTAGACATTATCACTGAACTTGTTATTCCAAAACATTACAATAAATACCCATTTCCCATAAACCTGTTAGGTTGGTTTACATGTTTGTTTGTTTTTATAACAAGTTAATTTAATTGTCCTCCCTAATATTTCACCAGTGGAAATTGGGATAAAATTTTGTACTTACAACACTTCCACTCACATACAAAGGATCAATGTCCAAAGGCTTCACTCTCTAATAAATATAACAACAACAACAACAACAACAACAACAACAACAACAACATCTTCTCCCACAGCAGCAGACACCAAGCTGGTAAAATGATGCAACTGAAATAAAATAAAAGCACATTAAAACAACGATTAAATGCTATGATAGGGTGTCATTTCCAGAGGAAACAGTGAAGACCAGGCAAGCAGACACTAGAAGCAGCAACAAGGCTTGGCGGGGCGGGAACAGAAGAAAAGCTTTTTGTCGCCTCATACTTTTAGATAAAATTAGCATTCTTTAAAAAGGTGGAAACCCACAAAATTCAGCTGGCCTAGCACTGCTTCAGACCCATGCCCTGCCAATAAAACGTTCAGATTTGCAACAGATTTGCAGACTGGTCAATTCAGGTTGCACGTTTATAGAGTTGACAGCGAGGCCTCGTGCAACAAACCTGCTTCCTAGAATACCGAACGTTTTCGCAGTGGTGAAAGTGATGGAGCGGTACCCTGGAAAAGTTGCTTGGAGGCATCGTCGTCTAACCTCCCCAAAACAAATCAGAACGAATGCTTGTTAAATAGCCAGTGCTTGTCTAATCTCCGTCAAAGCAAATCAGGATGGACGCTCAATCAAGAGGTCGCCTGGAACCATCCCTACCGTGAAGTTTTCCAAAACAAAGTTTCAAAATCTAAGGGGTCGATGGGGATTTTGTTTTGCTTTTTTGTTTCCCGATATGAGAGGCATCCATTATCTTACACATATTTGAGATCCTGGAATAAAGAGCCTCTCTTTTAAAATGTCTTGTCAATCCGAGCCGTTTCGAAAGTTGAAGAGGTAATCTGTTTTTAAGCTATTTTCATGCAAAAATCTTTTTTTTTTTTTAATTGGGGCTTCTCTGCCAGAAGTTGCGAATTGTCCAAGATTTACCCGTATCTTCATAAGATACCAAAGGAGGCCAAAATCCCCCTTTCTCGGAGGAACTGTTTCAAACCTTGTGGCTAAATAAATAAATAAATAAATAAACAAACAAACCCTTTGCTGTTTTCGTTTTCTAAAAATCAGAACTTAGCAGAGGAATGCTCGAGGGTAACTTAACATTTAAAAAGAGGAGGGGTAGAAGGGGAGAGAGAGTGAAAGAGAGAGAGAGAGAGAGAGAAAGAGAGAGAGAGAGAGAGCGATTTAAAAATAGCAAACACAACAGTCAACAAATTGCTCTCCTGCATTTGGAAAACTTCCATGTTCCATAGTATTTTGTCCCCTGATTTTTTTTCATCGATGCCGACACATTTCATTCTCTAGCTTTCCTCTCCTACCCCCTGTCCTGTTCCTCGTGGCCAATTTGAGCACTGGATCACTCCAGATAGTTTTAGTTACAGGTAGGTAGCCGTGTTGGTCTGCCATAGTCAAAATAAAATAAAAAATTCCTTCCAGTAGCACCTTAGAGACCAACTAAGTTTGTTCTTGGTATGAGCATGCACACGAAAGCTCATACCAAGAACAAACTTAGTTGGTCTCTAAGGTGCTACTGGAAGGAATTTTTTATTTTATTCCAGATAGTTTTGTTTCAGCTCTTATCGCAGATAAGATACAACCCTTCCCCGTACCCCACCCCACCTTCTGCATCCCGTGAACCAGGCCTGCCAAATATTTACCAATCCTTTCAGAATGTTGGAAATGTCACCTTTGCAGCACAATAAAACTTCACAGGATTTAAGTTTTGGAGGTGGGGAGAAGAGGACGAGCTGACCCCCACCCCAACCCACCCCCGAAGTCTACCATTATGATGTGGCAGCTGTCTGTCCCAGCTTCTGAAGGGAGCCTGCCTCCCTGTTCATTTGCAAAAGCAATGTCATGTTTTGAAGAGAAAACAAAGCGCAACTCCTTTATGGACAGCAAAAGGCAAAGAAGATTGCAAGCTTGCTGAATAAAGGCCGCCTGAAGTGCAAATAACAGTGTGCCATCTGTTTGAGGGGCAAAAAAACATTCAAGTACAGCTGTGAATTGGTAGGGAGGTCATCTTGCCAATCCTATAACTGTCAGGCAACATTTAAGCCAGCCTGCGTGACTTAGAATCACAGAATTGCAGAGTTTCTGCCCAATGTGGGGCTCGAACCCACAACCCTGAAATTAAAAGTCTCGTGCTCTACTGACTGAGCTGTGTCCTATCATGCCAAGTCCTGCACACCAGTCATATACCGAGGCCTGCCAGGTGTTTGTTGCAGACAGCAAAGGAGGGAGAATGATTTGGTTCCTTGAGGGCTATGCTGCAAGGCTGGTGGACTTGAGGGCATCGCAAGGGGGGTGCGGGGTGTGTGGTCCGCCCTGGGTGTCATGCCTGGGAGGTGACAAAATCCCCCCGGGGCAGATCAGCATGGCAGTGCTTGCACTCCCGGCAGGTGGCGCTTGCACCCTCCAGTGCGTGGTTTTATGCGATCAGCAGTTGGGTGTTTTTTTTTAGGGTACCTTCCCTTAAAAAAGGCTCAACAACTCTGCCAAAAAAATTTATTTGCACTGGGTACCATCTGACCTTGCTACGCCTCTTGGTGGACTGCATTTTAGTTTTTGAGTGACAATTTCTGCAGCTCATAAGAACGTAAGATGCATCAAAGTCCCGTCTAGTCTAACCTGCAAGACAGCTCCATTGGTAGAGCATGAGACTCTTAATCTCAGGGTCTGGGTTCGAGCCTCTCGTTGGGCAAAAAGATTTATGCATCGCAGGAGGTGAGACCATGTGGTCCCTTCCAACTCTACACTTCTGTGATTCTATGATAGTGCAGCATCCTCTTCTCACTGTGGACAACCAGATGTCCACGGGAAGCCCACAAGCAGCAGGACACGAGCTCAAGAGCACTTGTGATTCTGCTTGTGATTCCCAGCAGTGGATATACACCAATATATAATACCAACATAGCCATAATGATTAGTAGCCATTGATAATCTTATCCTCCATGGGTCTAATTTAACCTATTTTAATCTTATTGTTTGCACTGCATCCTGTTTTACCGAGGGTCTTCTGGCGGTTCCCTCACTGCGAGAAGCAAAGTTACAGGGAACCAGGCTTCTCGGTGGTGGCACCCGCCCTGTGGAATGCCCTCCCAGCCAGATGTCAAGGAAATAAACAACTATCTGGCTTTTAGAAGACATCTGAAGGCAGCCCTGTATTGGGAAGTTTTTAATGTTTGATGTTTTATTGTGTTCTTAATATCCTGTTGGAAGCTGCCCAGTTGTTGTTGTTGTTGTTGTTGTTGTTGTTGTTATATCAGTAGATCAGGTTAAAGCCATTTGATTGATTGGTTATTCCCCGCATTTGGTTACCCTACATATTTTATTCTTCATTTTGAGGAATGTGTAAAGTGTCCTGCATATCCCCTTAGTGAGTATTACATGCACTTGGGAAATAAATTGTGTGAAGTGGGTGGTCATCACAAATACACATTGAGGAAGCTTGGGGGGGGGGGAATGACATGGAAATTGTTGCTGAACAGCCCTCATCTAGCTAAAGTTTGCTGTGACTGAGTCTACTGAAAGCCGTGGGAAAAGTTAATCAGGAGGACTCATTTAAGTCCCACTGGTTTCAACGGGATTTTAGGGATCGTTAACTTTAGCTAGGTTGTGGCTACTTCACAATACAATTCCCCACGTAAAAAAAACTGGCTTGCCCAGGGCTGCTCAAAAAGATCTAGAAATGAATTGCATGAATCGCCCTTTCCAGGGAAGCTGGAAGGTGATTTGTAATCATGCATTGTACGGACTAGATTTTAAGCTGCTGTCAATGGATGGGCAGGTTGCCTTTATTTTACAGTACCGTTCATGGATAAAATGGCGAAACTGAGTATTCAGTTCTGCAAACGCTAAGCATCAGTAAAGTATGCGTTTTTCCTACACTAAGGTTGTCTACGTCTAGGAAAACGGTCACGAGAGGGGGTTACCCTTTGAGACTCAGTTGGGAAGTATAAGCATGAAGAAATTAATGCTTATGCATCTATTTGCAAATGCCATGCATTCACACTGCTTCTCTCCATTTCTACCTGGATGCACATAGCCTCGGGCCAATAATCAGCAGCAGCACCAATCAGATGCTCAGAACGGGACGGGGGGAGGGGCTAGTTTTAGATACTCCATCAAAGGTGATTGGCGCTTTCGTCCCGCCTGCAGCACATGAGCGCAATTCAACCAGAGCCACAGGCATCGGACACTGTAGAACCACAGAAGGCCAATTTCGCAAGCAACGTTCAGCTGCGTGGGCTTTGCGTTCCCTGCACCTGCAGTTCCACTGCACAGTGGTACCTTGGTTCTCAAACATAATCCGTTCTGGAAGTCTGTTCCAAGACCAAAGCGTTCCAAAACCAAGGCGCTCTTTCCCATAGAAAGTAATGCAAAACGGATTAATCCATTCCAGACTTTTAAAAACAACCCCCTAAAACAGCATTTTAACATGAATTTTACTATCTAACAAGACCATTGATCCATAAAATGAAAGCAATAATCAATGTAAAGGTAAAGGTAAAGGGACCCCTGACCATTAGGTCCAGTTGCGGACGACTCTGGGGTTGCGGCGCTCATCTCGCTTTATTGGCCGAGGGAGCCGCGTACAGCTTCCGGGTCATGTGGCCAGCATGACTAAGCTGCTTCTGGCAAACCAGAGCAGTGCACGGAAACGCCATTTACCTTCCCGCAGGAGCGGTACCTATTTATCTACTTGCACTTTGACGTGCTTTCAAACTGCTAGGTTGGCAGGAGCAGGGACCGAGCAACAGGAGCTCACCCCATCGCGGGGATTCGAACCGTTGACCTTCTGATCAGCAAGCCCTAGGCTCTGTCGTTTAGACCACAGCGCCACCCGCATCTCCAATAATCAATGTACTATACTATAAAATAAATAAATAAGACAGTATTGTACAGTGGTGCCTCTGGTTACGTACTTAATTCGTTCCGGAGGTCTGTTCTTAACCTGAAACTGTTCTTAACCTGAAGCACCACTTTAGCTAATGGGGCCTCCCGCTGCGCTGCGCCGCCAGAGCACAATTTCTGTTCTTATCCTGAAGCAAAGTTCTTAACCTGAAGCGTTATTTCTGGGTTAGCGGAGTCTGTAACCTGAAGCGTATGTAACCTGAAACGTATGTAACCCGAGGTACCACTGTAGATGGTAATTTTTTCCCCTTACCTGCACTGATGATAGTTATTGTATGGATGGGCTTTTATCCACTTTCGCAGTCAAACAATCATTCAATCAATCAACCAATATATCACGATGTCTGAAATAAGGATGGAGCTACGTTGGCTGATTTCATGGTTTTTCCTGCATCGTAATTTTTGCCAGTGCCAGCTCTTGTGATTCGTTGCCCCCTGCAAGAAGCAGAGTTAACAGGGGCAACAGGAATCGAGAGAAGCATTGGCTGGCTTCACAGTTTCCCCCACATTGTGATTTCTGACACACACACACACACACACACAACCCATGATATATTGCATTGCCAGGTCAAAAATTATGAAAGTGATATCACAATATGGACTTCAAACCAGTTTTGGACAATATATCAATATATCACTCAGCCCTAGACTCTAGCCAGAATCATGGGACACAGGTGGCGCTGTGGTCTAGACCACTGGGCCTCTTGGGCTTGCCAATCAGAAGGCTGGCAGTTCGAATCCCTGTGACGGAGTGAGCTCCCATTGCTTGGTCCCAGCACAAAATCTGAAGGTATCTGAAGAAGTGTGCATGCACACGAAAGCTCATACCAAGAACAAACTTAGTTGGTCTCTAAGGTGCTACTGGGAGGAAATTTGTTTATTTTTTATTTTGTTTTGATTAAATTTTCACACAGACATATTATTTACACATCTGATTAGTACATCTTATTCTCCATAGTAATATACAGATGCTATTCCAGTAGTTACAATCTTCTAGATAGCCATTTCCATATTTTCACCGTTATGTCTTTCATAAAATATCCATGTACTCAATTTATGTCCGATATCTATACATTGTATTGACTTGTTATTTCCTTTACATTTTCCCAATAAAAAGTATTATCATTTCGTAGTTGTTACCACTTTTCTCCATTGTCTCTTACATATAGTGTCGGTGTATTTCAATTGTATCTATCAACCATACATTGTATTTTTTTTCTTTCATTGTTCATTCCCAATAAAGAATTTTAAAGTTTAGTTATGAGTTTCAATTCAGCCCACGCCCCTGCTTATTAGTGAGACCTACTTCTTTGAGTAAATATGCTTAGGATTGTTCCCTTTGTGAAACCAATAGCCTGATTCTCATGGTTGTTGTTTGGAGAGCCAAGCAGCCGGCGTTAATTCTGCTACTGGGTCCACATTGTTACTAGGACCGGGTTGCGTAAGGGTTCTAACATGGGGAGAACTGCAGCATCACAAGGTTATTTGTTTATTTAGATTTCATTCCGGGTCCAATCCAAGGACTCAGGGTTGCATCTTTATCTCAAGAGAAAGAATCCCTTGTTGTACGAGCTAGATGACAGGGATTAATCTGAGATAGGAGGAGGCTGAGGTCTGGAATCTGTTTAACAAGTGGAGAAATGAAAAGGCCGGGCATGTTTGCAAACAAGCAAGGCCTGCAAGGGAAATTTCCTAACGGGTTGGTCTGGGACGCCCAGCTTGCCCAAGAAGGCCAAAGTGGTGTTGCACCACAGGAGTGTGGGGGGGGGGAGATGCTGTCTGGGATGTTTGTGGCCTCTCCTTCTGCCCTGCAACAACTCCAAAATCCCTAGCTCAACACCAGTAGGGCCAATAATCCAGTTGTCTAGTCCGAATGCCAGGCCAGGAGGATGAAGAACCAGGGGGAAGTTTGGTTAGTGGTTTTATTTCTTTTCCCCCCACCACAAGATGCATTTAAAGCAAAGAGAAATGTGGTACATTCAGGATGCACTCTGCGCATGCTCAAATGCATCATGCGCTAAGCTGCTTCTTGTCAGAAGGAAAAGATGCCCTGCACAAGCTCCCAGGCACTTGCCCTATGATGTTGGTTTGCTTGTTTAATAATCACAAAGAGGACAAGGCAACTTAGAAAAATGCAACTGTAGAGCCGGAAGGGACCCGGAGGATCATCTAGTCCAACCCCCTGCAATGCTGGAATATGCAGCTGTCCCATACGAGGATCAAACCCGCAACCTTGGCATTATCAGCACCATGTTCCAACCAACTGAAATATCCAGTGTTCCACATTCGCCGAGGCATTCAAGCTAAACGGCTGAGGTTCTTGAAACGGAAGACGGCAGCCTCATCAGATGATAGGAGGTCACTCCGAGCATGTGCAGACTGCACTCCCTGGAGGATGACACATTTTGTATTTGAAAGCACCGTACTGGGAGGAGGAGAGGAGGATCATCATTCTGTTCTGACGCAGCCAAGTTTCAAAGGGCACTGCCATGAGCTGAAACAGCCCATATATTGGCCACGTCTTGTGTCCTGATCCCCACTCCTCTCGATATTCATGCACTGCGTCAGAGCTTTGTGGCTCTGCTCAGCCAGCTATCTCTGAAGGAGTTTTCTAATATATCTGAACTGGTGCTGACTGAGTCAAAGGGTAGGCCATTTTTCAGCTGGCCCTCAGAACTTCTGCTTTTAACAGCAGCTTGGCGTGCAGATGTCGGTCGCTGATAATGTGTGTCTCCGCGCTGTGAAAAGCTTCCCCCTGCTGAGTCCAGTCGTGGACGACTCTGGGGTTGCGGCGCTCATCTCGCATTTACTGGCCGAGGGAGCTGGCGTACAGCTTCCGGGTCATGTGGCCAGCATGGCTAAGCCGCTTCTGGCAAACCAGAAGCACAGAAACACCGTTTACCTTCCTGCCGGAGCGGTACCTATTTATCTACTTGCACTTTGACATGCTTTTGAACTGCTAGGTGAGCAGGAGCTGGGACCGAACAACGGGAGCTCACCCCGTCGCAGGGATTCGAACTGCCGACCTTCTGATCGGCAAGCCCTAGGCTCAGTGGTTTAACCCACAGCGCCACCTGCGTCCCAAGTTGGTAGCCCTGCCAAATAACCACAACTGGGGCTGAGGGCAGGCCCGTCTTACCCATTGAGGCTAGTGGCGCGAGGCACCAAGTTCTGGAGGGCGTGAGGCGAGAGTCTGGGGAACACCAAACGAGTGCGCTGAGTGAGCAAGGGTGAGTGTGCCACTCCTGCCGAGTGTCGGCTCGGTTTTTTCCCTTTTAGCCTGCAGGCACCGAATTCTGCAGGGTGCCAGAATGCTAAAAGGGGAAAAAACCGAGCAGACACTTGGCGGGAGCGGCGCACTCACCCTCACTCACTCGGCGCAGGCCTGCACACTCGGTGTGCTGCCTGCCATGGCCACCGCGGCACGAAGCAGCCAACTGAGCCAGGAGGCGCTACATCCAGCCTCCGCCTCTTCCCCGCCGGAGGAGCTGCCCTCCAGCCGCTACCCACCTCCTCCAGCCGTAAAAAAGGTCAACTCTGGGAAAGGGGGGGCCGGCGCCGGAGGAATCTTTGCACCACGGCGCCGGATATGCTTAAGACGGCCCTGGCTTGTGACGTCCTTTACAAAAGACCCTCCTCTACCTGCAGGACTGTTTGGTCCCTGCCTACTCTTAAAAGAACCACCAGAAGCAAGGAAGCAGAGGGCGTCTTTATGTTACCCAACCACGGTTAGCAGCGGAATAAAGAGCAGATTGAGCAGACACATGGGTCACTGCATCACAGCAAGAGACTCATTTCTATTCAGTTATAGTAATTATTACTAATAAAGTGTCATCTGTGCTTACGAACGAGCACGCTCAAATTTCAGACAAATCGGCGTCCTCTTTTCCCCCCTGCTCATGCATCAAAGTGCCCATCCTAAATCGCAACCAGCCCCTACCTGCAAAACATCGTCTCAATTAAAGCCTTAGGCAGAAAGGCATTCATATCAGAAGGTGCAACTTCCACCATCTAGAGTCATAATATGCTTCATTTTAAATGAAACCCTGGTGATAGGGCTTGATTGACTCCAATTAAATTATTATTTTTTAAGGCTGCTGCTTCTCCATTATATAGTCTACAAGAGACCTTGCCGATCTATGCCTGCTGCATAGCTGAGCAGGACTGTCGCCACCATTCCCCTCTGCTTTGGGAGCTCCCCCTTTCAAAAGCACGCAACCTGAGGAAGAGCCCTGTGTGACTCAAAAGCCTGCATCTAGCATGCATTGCTGAGATAGGGTCGCCATATTTCAAGAAGTAAAAATCAGGACACATAAGTTGTTGGGCTTTTGGTGGGGGAAATCACCCAAAAAATTGATCATTTTTGGGGGGGGGAATTGCCCCCAAAAGGCAAACATCTGGTTCTGTTGGCAAAAACCCAGGCATTTTACCAATTTTTCAACACACACACCCCAGACGCAAATTCCGGATATAAGGAAACCCTAAGTAAAGCTATCTCTGCAGAATGGCTCCGCCATTTACAAGGCAGATATGACTGCTGCGTGCATGCTGGTGTTATACTGATATTTCTCAGAGATAATATAGAAAGCGTGAGGGACATGCCTAGGCAAACCCCTCTTGCATGCAGATCTGGGAAGCCTGGCCGGATCTGTGTTTTCCTCGTAAAGTCCAAAGACATATTAACTGCTACAGCAACTTTAATTGGGGCTTGCTTCAATGATATAGAGACAAGAAGCTATTTGGCAGACCTTTTGTCTATGTAGCCCAATGTTCTCCAACCTGGTGCCCACAAGATAGTGGTGGACCTTGCATTCACATCATCAGTGTTCAAAATTAGCCAGGTGCAAAGCACATTTTGTCCCAGCTCCTGCCAACCTAGCAGTTCGAAAGCATGTCAAAGTGCAAGTAGATAAATAGGTACCACTCCAGCGGGAAGGTAAACGGCGTTTCCGTGCGCTGCTCTGGTTCGCCAGAAGCGGCTTAGTCATGCTGGCCACATGACCCGGAAGCTGTATGCCGGCTCCCTCGGCCAGTAACGCAAGATGAGTGCCACAACCCCAGAGTCGGACACGACTGGACCTAATAGTCAGGGGCCCCTTTACCTTTTTTATCAGCCACTTGCAACCAAGTGAAGATGCCCAGGTGCCAGGATGCTGCCTGACATCTCCACCATCTGGGGATCCTTGGATCACGGTTGTTTTTACACACTAATAACCCATCCTGTAGAATCCTATCAGTTATATTTTATCTGCACAATCAGAAATACCGGTAATTTCAGGAACCAAAATACTTTTCCTGTGCAGCCGAAGCAGGAGAAGTGAATAATATTATAGTTAATTGTTGTCGCTTGTCTTCACTTCCCCCACCCCACCGCCCTGCCCACAGTTGTGAAGAATATTCTCACGTTGTGAACGATCCATGTCACCCTTAAGAAAAAGATGTCGGAATAGGCCAATATATATGTGGATCGTGGATCGAACAACTTTTCTCCATTAAGTTCTCAAAGCTCTTAATCTTGTGCAAGGTTGTCATTTGAACTAGCCAGATGCTTAACTGAGAATCAATCACAGTCAGCTGAAAAATAAGACATTAGAGCCATCTTAAAGGTAAAAAAGGTGAAGGAGCCCTGGGTGGTTAAGACCAGTCAAAGGTGACTATGGGGTTGCGTTGCTCATCTGGCTTTCAGGCCAAGGGAGCCAGTGTTTGCCCACAGACAGCTTTCTGGGTCATGTGGCCAGCATGGCTAAACCTCTTCTGGCGCAACGGAACACTGTGACGGAAGCCAGAGTGCATGGAAACTCCATTGACCTTCCCGCCGCAGCGGTGCCTATTTATCTACTTGCGCTGGCGTACTTTTGAACTGCTAGGTTGGCAGGAGCTGGGACAGAGCAACGGAAGCTCACCACCGTCGTGGGGATTCGAACTGCCAACCTTCTGATCGGCAAGCCCAAGAGGCTCAGTGGTTTAGACCACAGTGCCACCCGCTGTCTTACCCATTGTCTTACCCCAAAATGGCAACCGGACATTCCATTTTGGCGACTGTAACCTTGGTTTAAGGAGCCATTTGGCACCTGGCTTATATATCTGAGTTCCTAAAACTGTCCCTGACCACCGGCCATGCTGGCTGGAGCTGACGGGCCCTGGAGTCCAATGTCACCCAGAGGACACAGTCACCTTCCGGAAAGCAGATGTAGCCTACAATTGCTAGCTGCAGGGTTGAGGATCCCATAGCACTCTAGTTTGAGTTGAACTCTGTCTCCCATCTGCCCCAACCAGCATGTCCAATAGTCGTGCAGAAACACACTCCTACCTTTCACACTTTGCCGGCTGGCTACAGAAAATGCTCATTTAACCTCTGTTCAGCTATGGCAAGCACTGTTGCTGCAGAGTGTGCGGAACGTGCCCCCCATTGTATGTCCACAGATTTCCTTTGGCACCTTCCCCCCATGCAAAGCTCGCCTAATAGAAAGAGCCTTCTCTTTTGTCCAAACATTCACAGTCTGCGCAGACAAGTCAGCTTGTGATATAGAACACATGTAAGCCCATGATATAAAAATACTTCTTAAAAAGTATTTTGGCCTTGGCAACTCCAAAGTGCCACAAGCAATCAAAGTATACCGAGGAAAACTACACGGCGAGCAAAAATAGTTTGACTATCCCCAGAAATCTGAATCAAAAGGAATATTGTGTATGAAATAGAAAGAAACGCCATGAATCGAAAGATAGGTCAGAACCGTACATTTCAGCCTCCCGTCCTGTAACAGATCTTAAAATGGCTATACTGGAACAGCAAAAGTTCAAAAGGATGCTACTTTATGAAACTACCGCGCTATAACTTGTGAAGCAGTTCAGTTCTGTCACTTGTGGACAGAATTGTGACAAAGGTTGCTTTTTGTTTGTTTTTAAATCACATACTGCATGTGTCAATAGACATACCGATGCCGGAATACCTATGTTATCAGTAGCAACTGGCTTTTGTGAATGACTATTGATAATGACATAAATATCACCTTCTGTCCTTTTCCGCATTTAATTTCCTTCAAACCTTACTCTGTACAACCCCCCTTTCCTGCGACCACATACAGCGGCACCTTGGTTCTCAAACTTCATCCGTTCCGGAAGTCCGTTCCAAAACCAAAGCGTTCCAAAACCAAGGCGCGCTTTCCCATAGAAAGTAATGCAAAATGGATTAATCCGTTCCAGACTTTTAAAAACAACCCCTAAAACAGCAATTTAACATGAATTTTACTATCTAACGAGACCATTGATCCATAAAATGAAAGCAATAAACAATGTACTGCAGTCACACAATCAATCAATCAGTAGCTGAACTGGGTTCCACACAGTCACAAAAACAACAAAAAAGAGCCACAAAAGCAAAAACGCAAAATAAAAAGTAAAAACAGACAGACCTCAGTGTCCCACTCAAAACGGAAGTGTGTCACTCAAATCGGAAGCGTAACGCTCAAAACGGAGCACGTTCGGTTTCCGGAAAAGTTTCACAAACCAGAACACTTACTTCCAGGTTTGCAGTGTTTGGGTTCCAAGTTGTTTGAGTACCAAGGCGTTTGTGAACCGAGGTACCGCTGTACCTGCAAACAAGTATAACCCTACCTGTATCTGATGAAATGGACCATAGTCCACAAAGCTCATGCTACGTTAAAATGTGTTAAGGTAATGTCCATTTGTAGTGTCTCACTTGCACAAAAACAGACTTACGCTCCCAAAATCTGGTCCAGAGAGTTGGGGGCCACCCTTCACGACAGATTTTTTTTTGGGGGGGGGGTCACAAGGGGTTGATGAAGGGGAGGGGGGTCAACTAGCGCAACATTGGATCTCACCCTTAGTCTTTAAAGTGCCACCAGGTTCACCAGCCTGTTTTAGTCACAACCAATGACTATGACAACAATGACACGGAGAACTTCGAAGCAGAACTTACAAACAGTTCGTCGGAAAAGAGAATGAAGCCCAACAGCATTAGCAGACAAAAGGCAATGCCAACCCCCCCCCCCCCCCCCCCCGGGTAAAGAAAGTTTTTGGCCTGTCTGCCTGAAGTTAAAAAAAAAAAAGTTTAAAAAAGTTTTTTTTTTTTAAAGAAAGAAAGTAAAAAACCCCCACCAGAGTCCAGTTAAGAGTCTTGTGTGAAAGTGATAGAGGGAGAAATCTGCCATGCAGGGATTCCAACACTGAAGAGCAGCCTGGAGCAAGACAGTGTTATTGATTTCATGTAAGCTGCTCCGGAGAGACTTTTTGGCTGGAGGGGAGAAAAGAAATAATGTTTCAAAGAAATAATTGAGAGAGGGGAGGAGAACCCTCTTCTATTCTATGGGAGACGGTGATCTGAGGAAGGAGAAATCTTCTGTAATTTTGACCATCAGAGAGTCTCCCGTTGATTGGAGCGGTGGTTATAATTATGTTTGTGTGTACCGGTATGTGTGAGATCTATTGATCTATTGATCATTCATCTACCTAAATGCCCTGATCCAGTGATAGTATGTGCACAAAGTCCTCTCATTCTCAGGGACTTCACTCCAAAGGAATATGTTTATTTTTTCCACAGTGAGGAATCTATATACACTGCCTGTATTTCTATTTAATAATAAAAAAATTGGGGGGGGGGGTGATCTATACTGGGGAAACAACGTATGCGGGAAAGGTATAAACACCAGAGCCTACTTTAAAGTTTAGCATGGGCCACATACGGAGTGAGCAAGCAGCTCCTCCCCTCCTCCACTGCTGGACTCCTGCGGTGACTTCAAGGAAAGGCACTTTTCACATACAAATTATAACTGACTCATAAACTGGAAATGAAAATAAGGCTGCAAACCTAAGCATGCTTAGTTCATTCCATCAAAACCAATGGGACCAGCTTCTGAGAAAAAATAAGACTGGAATGAAATGCCATTATTTCTCTTTCAGAAATCTAATAAATAGGTGGGGCAAAACTTCTCCTGACTCTTCTAGAAATGCAAGTTCTGTGCCTATATATATATATATATATATATATGGCACAAAACTTGCATTTCCAGATATATATATATCTGGATATATCGGGTTACAGACGCTTCAGGTTACAGACGCTTCAGGTTACAGACTCTGCTAACCCGGAAGTAGTACCTCGGGTTAAGAACTTTACCTCAGGATGAGAACAGAAATCGTGCAGCAGCAGCGGGAGGCCCCATTAGCTAAAGTGGTACCTCAGGTTAAGAACAGTTTCAGGTTAAGAACGGACCTCCGGAACGAATTAAGTTCTTAACCCGAGGTACCACTGTAATAATAAAGAGGTGCATAGTTAAATGCTGTTCATGCTTGTTCCAAAGTTAAGCCCCACTGGACTCAAAAGGGTTTACTCCCAAGTAAATGTGCCTCCCTCAGGCTGCAATCCTAGACTTACTTACCTGGGAGAAAGTCAATGGCGCTTACTTCTGAGTTAGGCATGTATAGGATTGCTGTGTTAGTTGCAGATTTCCCCCCCCCCCCAAATGCCTGTTTTGGGCCTAAACCCCACACCAATGGGCCTGCATGTAAGCAGGCAGCCAGTGAACGAAACAGAACTCTGGCTGGTGTCCGTCATGCGCTTAGGAAATTTTCGACTCCGGGTGTCAGGATTCCCTCTGTTCAGATGGTAATGTTCATAAATGACTTGTTTCATATGTGGTGGGAGGGGAGGGGGGTGTCTCCTGCTCATTGTGCTGAGTGGGGGCCCGGACCACTACCCAATTATTTGTTACTTTCGAAAACCGGAACACTCACTTCCGGGTTCCGATCGTTCGGGAGCCAAAACGTACAAGATCCAAGGTTTTCGGCAACCAAAGTACGACTGTATTCTGTATTAAATGTATGTACCTCACAGGGTGGTTTGCAGTACCCTGCCTTGGTAATCCTACTGTTTGGTGCAGGCGATTTTAACAGAAACTTAAACACAGGTATTTGTGTGCTGCATCATGCCCTTATTTTGTTGAGTAATAATAATAATCATCATCTTCATCATCATCATCATCAATAGTCCAATCCATGGCACATTTCCCCTTTCTGTGACCACAGCCTGAACCAAACAGAATTCCTAATGAAATTAATGGTGCCCATTCTTATAGATTTAAAGAGAATTTATAATCCACACTTTGGGAAGGGTTTCAGAAAAGTGTCCCAAGTTCGTGTTGTTTTCTCTCTCACACACACACACACACCCTGCCGCCTTTCTGCACATCTGCGACACTTACGCGTTAAGCAACAAAATTTAAATCAGGGGGAAAGAAAGGAAGAGAAACAGATTTTTTTAAAGTTGAAATTATTATTATCATTTTTGCTACAAGGCTGTCTGGCTATTTTGGACAGCAGCAAAAGTCCCTGTCGTTTCCCTGTATGCCTAGTCCATACAACGGGGAGAGTCTGGGGGCCTATGAATGGAAATAGTCGACATTTCATACACATTGGAATGTATCCTTGTATAGGCCATATTAGGCGACCCTTTTGCAATAAGTTTGCGGTATGCAACTCTGCACATTGACACTCTGCGCGAACACACATGATTTCAATCAGATTTATCATGTCGCTAAAGTGTGCCGATAACGGCTTTGAAAATAAGTTTTCGCTGCAGTTTGTAAGATGACTTGCGTGAAATAATTTAAGTCTGGGACATCCTAAGATACAGATTTCCAGACCACTCTGGAACCGAGTAGCTTTAGCTTTGGTATATAAGTCAGATTTTTTTTAAAAATAATAATAATAATTCGTTTATTTAAGTAATTTCACACGCTAGTTTCAATCCAGTGATGTCCAAGACAGGCAATCAAACAGGAACAAACCTACATCGCTGGGTCTGGACGAAAACATATATTAGCTAGCAAAATAACTGTTTTTAATGTCGTTCCAGCCTTTTAGCTTCTGAATAAATTCAGTGGGGCTCATTCCAAAGGAATAGCATGATCTTAACCATGTCTACTCAAGTCCTGTTGAATTTTTAGGTGGTTTACTTCAAGGCAAGAGGGTCAGAATTGCAGCCTAAATGCAGCCGACAGCATCTTGCCCTACAGAACTTCCAAGTAAAAATGCATAGAACTGGGCTTCATGCCTGCCGTTCTGTGGCAGTTTACTCAGAATCAAGTCCCATTGACTAAAGTGGGATTTCTCTTCCAAGCATGTATCTGCCACATCTAGCTGCCAGGTGCACGGCAATTTTTACAAGCCATTTGGCATTCCTGATCTGGAAAAGGTAATGATAGGCAAGTTATACTGTAAAAGGTTTGTATCTTAGTAGAAGTTACTTGAAACAAACAGTTGCAAAATAATAATAATAATAATGGAGCTCTTTGGAAGCCAAAAGAAACAGCGTAGAAATTGTATCCAAGTCAGCTTTTGAATCTGTTATCTGAAGAAGTGTGCATGCACACGAAAGCTTATACCAAGAACAAAATTAGTTGGTCTCTAAGGTGCTACTGGACAATTTTTTTTATTTTTTAAAAAATATATATTTTGACTGTGTCAGACCAACACTACCTGAATCTAGAGCTTTTGGATCGTTTGGCATAATTTCATTACAAGAATGTTAAATTCCAGCCTGTGGATCAAAAACTGGCACCTTGATCCTAAAGGTGATGTGTCACTTGGAAATAAATTGCTGTGATTTCAATGGCCTAGTCTTCCAAACGTGTCCACTTAAGGTCATATTGGTGGTCTCTTAATTAAGATGGGACACTCTTAATATCATATGCCAAGCTCCCAATGGGTTTTAAAAGCCTTTGCAAACTAACTTATTAATATTATTTATTATTTACATTTATAAACGGTTTCCTAGCAAAAAATAATAATAACAACAACAATAAATCGCTCTCTTGAACTGCGTAGGACTTGAAAAAAATATATATTTACCCAAAGATATGTGTGACTGCAATAGATTTAACAGCTGCACACACACACACACACACACACACACACACGGTAAGCGAAGGCCAAACAGGAGGACTAGTTTTGAAAAAGCTGTGGAAACATTAATTTTGTTTTATTTGTGAATTGGGGTGCGGATGAATTCATAACGCACCGGTTTAAATCTAATTAGCAAAGGCTGGATACAAATTTGATCAGTTGCGTAATCTGAACATGCAAGTTCAGATCTAGGGGGATTGGGCAAGGATTTTTCCCCCATTGCTCATAAAGACATAGGAGAAAATGAAAAAAATCATCAAGATTGTTTTAGGATAAATCTGCAGGAATTTGAAATATTTAACTGAAGAGGGGGATGGAGTGAGGGAATACTCCCAGGCTGAGGGAATGAGAATAGATAGATAGATAGATAGATAGATAGATAGATAGATAGATAGATATATCTCATCTGCCAATCTATCTACCTGTTTTTGTACAAAAGAGCAAGCTATAATTTAAGTTACATGTCATGGGACTTTGGATAAGTATACCATAATGACCACATTAGTTATGGTAAGAACAATTAATCGTGCTGATTTAAAGCTTTTGCTTCAGGGTTTGAATTCGGAGAGAGACTTTTAAATGCTACTGTCGTACGCACAATTACTTATTCTCTACTGAACTCAGAGAGGCTTACTTCTGCGTAACACACATGGACTCAGGCTTTCTCTTTCCTCCCTAGCAAGGAACTGTTGCCTGTAGCTTCATTTCAGTGAAAAGATTTTCCAGATTCTGCACCAGATACACAAACATACGTAAACGAAACAGCCACCTTCATTATGAATACAGGCCGCGTATTTTTTTTTTTAAAAGTTGTCTTCATGTTATTAATAGAAATGATAAAAGATAACCTTAAAAAACAAGTTGACAATCTTTAAAATAAGCAATTTAACTATTTTAAGGAGCGGACATTAGGTTGTTTTGTTAAAAAAATACTTACGTTATACAGTATGTATGTAAGCAAAAAGATATTCATTGTCAAAGGCAGTATATAAAGTTACGATGGCCTAATTTTTCTGGGCGTTAAAGTGCAGATCATCAGCTCATTTGTGCTTTTAGCCAAAAAAACTATATGGAAGCAACATGTGCAGTAATTAATCTCTATTTTCATATATATATATATATATATATATATATATATATATATATATATGGAGAAGAGTTTCTTTAAAAGAGAGAGTAAAAATGCATAGGTAAAGAGATGAAGGCCTTGAACCAGATTTGATTAGCATGACTTGCAGATTGAGGAGACATAAATATATTTCCTCGTGGGCCCGCGAAATCAGTTTCAGCAGAAAACAACGTTGAACTTTCAATTGACAGCGACACCCTGTTGGTACTTAATATTTTGAATAGCAAATTACAGGGCAAAAAACAAGTCTGGTCTCTGACCAAGTTTAATTTAATATATTTTTTAAAAACATTTTTTTTTAAAGTGTAACCTCTGAAATGTTGGCATCTGTTCTTATACTTTCTTTGATTTCAATTTTGGTTTGGAGCTACAGCTACGGCCATTTGCTAAAACTAGAGTCAAAACGAAGCACAGTGGAAAACCACTGAGCATCAGACAGCTTAGCTTCCTCACTCAAACCAAAGTGCTGTTAAAAGTGCTCCACGGTAGCTGGATCGTGTCCTTGATTAATATGCCCTGCCCCAAACTGTGTTAGGGTGGTTGGAGAAGAAGCACGGCCAAGCCATTGCCAGCTTTGGAGGGGAAGCAAGGGGAGATCTCGTTTGGGGATCTGCATTTGCAAAGAGGCATTAGATTTCTCCCCCCACACACACACACCTCTCACCCCGGCCCGTAATATTAGGGACCTCCCCACGTTTAAAACTTTCAGCCGCTGAGGGAAGAGGACCTCAGGTTGGCAGCAGACAAGAGCGCAGACTTGGGAGCCGAGAAATGGGACTTTGTAGGCCAGTTGAAGGCAGAAACTTCTCATCTCGCCCGCAAAGACCCAGCCCCAAACTCCCCATTTCACCCGCCGCTCGATCGTTCACACGTGACGCACCTTCAGGAGGGCTTGAAATATTTTTGTTGTTGTTGTTGTTCTTTTTTATGATTGAAAGATAGTCAAGCAAGAAAAACAAATAGGCCAACTCCAGATATTTCGATCAGGAAGTTCTGGAGAACTTGAGTCAAACTCCAGCCGCGCGCAACTCACTGATGTTATTGGGGGGGGGGGTTCAACTCTGTTTTCGTTTCGGTTTGTTTCAAACGCGTGTTAATTTTTAACTAGCTATCTCCCTTTTTAGGAAACGCGTTTGGGGCAAAAATTGAATTGGCACGGGCAGCGCTCCAAAGCAGAGCACTATTGCGACAGAGTCAGAGAGGGGCGTGCGTTGGTGTCCTTTTAATTCTGAAAGGAGGACCCGCGTCCGCGCCAGGTTCGCCGAGCACGCCCCGAGCATTCCGACGAGACACCGGTCCTCGATCGCGTCTCCTCACGTCCCGGTCGTCAGAATGTGCGCACGCTTGGTCGCCCAACCCTTCGCAAGGGACCCTAATCGCCGTCAGCTGCGAGGAAAGGGACCAACGGGGCGGTGACAGCGACCGCCTAGTCTCGAAGCGAACGCAGCTGAAAAGTTGACATGCGCACGCAAAATAGGCTGGCGGAGTTGCTCTCTTCTCCCTCCACCCCAGCCCTCGCCGCTTACCTTAGGTCCGGGGGGTGGAAGCAAATGGGTCTCCTGGGCGTCAATAGCATGGCCTTTCAGATCTTCTCGAAACTATGAAACGGACCGCAGAAGGAACTAAGGGAGGGAGGCGCAGGGAGGGCGAGGTTCACCACTCGGGAGTAAAAAAAACAACAGCAGCAAAACCCCAACACCCAGAGCCCATTCCTTCCAAAGACACGCATGCCACATTTCCCACACGTGAAGAAGAGGGCAAGGGAGGAAGAAGCGGGTTGGCGTGTCCAGACGTGGTTTCAAGACGCGGGAGCGCAATTCCAAGCGCGAGCAGAAAGGGAAGGCAGCGAGGCGATCACGTCAAGGAAAGTGGCGTCTGCATCAGTGCAGTAGATCGAAGAGCTCTCTCTCTCCTCCGCGCCTCCCCATTCCGATGTCACCGTGCGCGAGTCCCAAGTTGGAAGCAAGTATCCCTCGAAAGTTTCCGCGGCGCAAAAAGAGCCCCACGTGTTCGATGACACATGCAGAGAAGCCCGAGCTGCAGCTGGGCTGGGCAGGGCTGGGCGACAGCAGCAAATCCAGCAGCAGCAGCAGCAACGGCAGCCGCCCAGGAGGAAGGAGGATCGCGGCGTGCCTGGCCTGCCTCCGCCCGCTCCTTCTGGTGCCTGTTTAAGGAAGCGCCCTCGGGTCCCCACCCCCTGCAGGGAGCCCGCTCCGATGGTGCAATTCCGCCTGGCACATTTGCAAAAGTGGAGCCGCCCGCCATCCAAAAGAAGGGAGCGCCTCTTTGCGCTTACGCCCTGCGCGCCGCGCTCCATGAGACGCACGGCTGGGTCCTCGCGAGGAATCCGGCGGGACCGTCGCGTCGGAATGCCGCGCTCCCTCGGGCGGAATCTTGACACCACCTTCGTGTTTCCAGTACAGTATTCCCCGCTCGCTCGCTTCTCGCCCGCCCCCCTTTGCTGCCATCTGAGCATTCAAGAGCAGGGTGATTCTCTCTCCATACACCCTCCCCACCCGCGCTTCGGTCTCGCTGCCTTTCGGCTGCAAGGAAGGGGAGAGGTTGCCTCCTAGTGGTTATAGCTGCGGAGATCTAGGGTTCTCCTCGGAATCGCGTGCCCCGCCCTCTGAGCAGCAGCAAAGTCGATCTATATCGTGCGATTGATTCATGCACCATGTTTTTAAAGCACAGACAACCACGGGAACCTTAGCGCAATATGACACTTTCGCCCCTCTCTTTTGTTTATGGCGTGCACAAAGGTTGTGTGAATGCACGCCCAGAGCCTATATATTACTGCATTCTAAAATATCTTCAAAAAGAAGGCAGACTCAAGTGGTGGAGTCTTATTCATCTGGGATTTTGATCGTCAATCAAGCCAACCCAGAATTTCATTTATTTTGAATTACTCCCTCTTCCCATATAAATCATCCTGGACTCTGCCTTCATCATATGAAGCCCTTCTTCATGTGCCTCCTCCACATGTGGTCGGGAGGGTGGCAACAGGGGAATGGGCCTACTCTGTAGTGGCACCCCATTTGTTGCATTTATTACTTGCCTTTCAGCAGCAAGGTCCCACAGTGTGTTACAATTCATAAATCAATATTAAAATAAATAAATAAAACAGATTGCAATCGTAGAATAGGGTGGCCCCTGAAAACACACATCTCAGGTGTCAATGACCAGGGTCAAGAGGTGTGTTTGTGGGAGCCAGTGTTGATGTGGTCTAAACCACTGAGCCTCTTGGGCTTGCTGATCTGAAGGTCGGCGGTTCGAATCCCCACAACAGAGTGAGCTCCCGTTGCTCTGTCCCAGCTCCTGCCAACCTAGCAGTTTGAAAGCTCTGGCACTTGACATGGTGTCCTGTTGTGCCAGGTGCCGTTTAGTCATGCTGGCCACATAACTCGGAAAGCTGTCTGTGGACAAACGCCAGCTCCCTCGGCCTGAAAGCGAGATGAGCACCACAACCCCATAGTCGCCTTTGACTGAACTTAACCTTCCAGGGGTCCTTTACCTTTACCCCCCCCCCCACACACACACCACCCTTATTACCCTGGTGCCAGTTGTTTTAATTCTTGCAGTTGTTTTCCATTGATTCCTTCCATTTTCACTGTTGGCCACCTTAAACTGGGGGACAGCTCCAATCCGATTAGAAACTGAGTTGAAGTCAGTGCTCAATGGAACCAGTCTGGGAATGATTTCACCTATTAAAATGCTAATACAAGCAGATGTGGTTGCCTAGCCTTGAAATGGAAATAAGGTTTAAAATGACCAGTGGACACATCTATCCACTGTTATTTGTCAGTGCCCCTTCTCTCCAACTCAAAGTGTTTTAGATAGATTTCAGCAGCTATACATAGATGAGCCAGGTATTGAAGAAGAAGAAGCCATCAGTTTGCAAAAGAATATTATTAGAATGATAGTCAAAACAAAATCAAAAATTCTTTCCAGTAGCACCTTAGAGACCAACTGAGTTTGTTCTTGGTATGAGCTTTCGTGTGCATGCACACTTCTTCAGATACATGCATGCACACGAAAGCTCATACCAAGAACAAACTCAGTTGGTCTCTAAGGTGCTACTGGAAAGAATTTTTGATTTTGTTTTGACTATGGCAGACCAACACGGCTACCCACCTGTAATTAGAATGATAGAATCATAGAGTTGGAGGGGACCCTGAGGATCATCTATTCCAACCCCCTGCAATGTAAGAATATGCAACTGGATCAAACCTGCGGCCTTGGTATTATCAGCACCATGCTCTAACCAACTGAGCTGTCCAGCAGGTACAAATTAACATGGTTTGATTCTATTCAGTTAGACCTGAATTGAGACAATGGTTTGCTCTTCCACATTTTGTGTGTGTGTGTGTGTGTGTGTGTGTGTGTGAGTGAGAGAGAGAGAGAGAGAGAGAGAGAGAGAGAGAGAGAGAGAGAGATCTGTTGACTGAAGGGACAACACATCATGCATCTGATATAGTGGCCAATAATCCCTGACACTTTGTGCCACAATAAATTTGATAATAATTTGAGGTGGCACATGTCCTATTGCTGTTTTGGGTAGAATGGTCAGAGAAACACGGCTGCCTCTCTGAAAGTTTTCATAGCTACTTCTTTACCATGTATAATAAACCCTTCCTTTAAATAAGACATTATGGGCTACATACTCAAAAGTGTTTTCTGGATTATATATCTTTTAGTGAGCATAATAAGGAGACTTAGTACTTAATATATATCTGCTAAAGTCCCATTGATGTTAGTTTTTGGAGTGTTTAGAAGCTACTTCTTCACATTTGTATGAACTTAATTTGTTTTCTTTTCTAAACTTGACTACTGTGCTGCCATCTTAGCATGTGAGCTGGCATTTACCGTAATTGAAAATCATTGTGCCTAAGGTGATGCTCAGTGATGCAACAATTCTTCAAACTCCTTTGTCCAATTCTTATTTCATAGTTGTACAGGGTGATTTCTTTCAAACATATTTACAGTGAGGGGGGAAAGTATTTGATCCTCTGCTAAATTTGCCCATTTGCCCTCTGACGAAGAAATGACCAGTCCATAATTTTAATGGTAGGTTTATTGTAGCTGTGAGAGACAGAATAACAACAGGGAAAACCCCCAGAAACCCAGAAGACAAAAGTCAGAGATTGATGTTTGTTTTGAGAGATTGGAAGCTCCAAGCCCAGGTCAGAGTTCAGTGGAATCTGGAGAACCTACTCTGCAGCCAATGTACTTTAAACTGCCATTTATTCTAGTGGGAGAGATCAAAACATGTAATTTACTCCTCCGTGGAAATGAATGGGACAGACCCTCCAAGTGTCCCTATTTTCCAGGGACAGTCCTGTATTTACAGGTGCTGTCCCGGTTCTGATTTGATCCTGGAATGTCCCACTTTTTCTCAGGACGTCCCTATTTTCATCAGATAAATTTTTGAGGGCATGGAGTTGTACGACCCCCCAAGCCAAGGAGAAAAAGAACTGTACAATCTTTAGAGGACATCTGAAGGCAGCCCTGTATAGCAGACATAGGCAAACTCAGCCCTCCAGATGTTTTGGGACTACAACTCCCATCATCCCTAGCTAACAGGACCAGTGGTCAGGGATGATGGGAACTGTAGTCTCAAAACATCTGGCTGGCCAAGTTTGCCTATGCCTGCTGTATAGGGAAGTTGTTCAATGTCCAATGTTTTATTATGTTCTTATATATGTTAGAAGCCACCCAGAGTGGCTGGGGCAATCCAGTCAGATGGGCAGAGTATAATAATAATAATAATAATAATAATAATAATAATAATAATAATTGAATGGGACACCCTTATCTCCAGCAGAGAAATCTTTGCACCCTGTAGGCTGGATAAAGCCCACATTGTGTGAATACTTTCATCTTATTGCCCTTAGCTCAGCCAAGGTTGAGATTTGATAGGCATTGGCTTGAGAATGAAAAAGAGAAGATCTTTTAAACATACACACAGATGGCAAAACTCATTAGGATGTTTTTCTCCGCATCCCTATGGACATGACCGTGGGGTGCCCAAGAGTCCTACTGCTCTTCTGTAGAGCTACAATTGTTCACAAATGGTGGCGTAGCCTCAGGATTAAGCTGCTTATAAGGATGTGGTGATGCTGGAAGCTTTCCATTCAGCCAACAGCTAATCCAGGGGTCAGCAAACTTTTTCTGCAGGGGTCCGGTCGACTGTCCCTTATACCTTGAGGGGGGCCGGGGAAAAAAAGAAGAAGAACGAATTTCTATGCCCCTCAAATAACCCAGAGATGCATTTTAAATAAAACTACACATTCTACTCATGTAAATCCTGTTTTGTTTTAGATATATCCAGACAAATAATACTATAGAGCAGGAGTCAGCAAACATTTTCAGCAGGGGGCCGGTCCACTGCCCACAAACCTTGTGGTGGACCGGACTATATTTTGAAAAAAGAAAAAATGAACGAATTTCTATGCCCCTCAAATAACCCAGAGATGCATTTTAAAGAAAACTACACATTCTACTCATGTAAAAACACCAGGCAGGCCCCACAAATAACCCAGAAATGCATTTTAAATAAAAGGACACATTCTACTCATGTAAAAACACACTGATTCCTGGACCTTCCACAGGCTGGATTTAGAAGGTGATTTGGCCGGATCCGTCCCCCGGGCCTTAGTTTGCCTACCCATGAGCTAACCTATTGGAGATGTACGAATATGCTCCCTGTATTCTGCTTGTTGGTACGGTACATGTGCATATGTGCGATCATTGGAGAAAGGGGAGCATGGAGGAGGTGATGATAGACAGGATTAATTGCACATTCACTTCAGATGCGATCACAACCACAGCAAGTTGTGACACATCCTCACTGTCACGTCTCTAAAAATAAAACCAAAAATATGTCATTCGTGCCAAATTGACAGTCCAAAGGCTAACGCATGAGCAACTTGCTTGACACCCAGGGACAGGGAACAATGGATTAGCCAGCTACTGAAAATAGCAGCTTGACAGGCGTGGATGGGGAACACACCTAAGCCCAGGAATCCGACGACGACGGGAGGCTGGCTCTGGTTAGATCTTCACCAGGAACTCCTTTCCCACCTAGATGACAATTCAGTGTCAAAGGTGGGTTGGCTTGCGTGAGTCGGCGGCTGAAATGAGTTTGCACCTTTTGAGTTTGCAAGATAGTGCAAGTCCATGCCATCCATCCCTGAGATCCACATCGTGGGGCAAAGAGAGGTGTGTAAGTCAACCTGGAAGCCTCTCTGGCCTAAATAGTACCGTATTTTTCGCTCAATAAGATGCACTTTTTTCCTCCTAAAAAGTAAGGGGAAATATCTGTGCGTCTTATGGAGCGAATGGTGGTCCCTGGAGCTGAATTGCCCAGGGGCCAAAAGAGGATCATGCTTTTTATTTTACAAAGAGAAAAGGGGTGTTGAAAGGACCCCGCTCAGCAGCTGATCAGCAAGAGATCGGGAGAGAGATAAGAGTCCCTCCCTTTCAGCCCCGCCCTCCATTGTTGAATGTGCTGCAGAGGGAGGTTGTTTGTTTCCCCAGCGACATGTGACTGGCTGATTAGATTATCTGTCTGGAAACTGTAGAAAAGGCTCCCTTTCCTTTAGAAGCTGCAGAAATGTGAGTTGAACCCCATAAAAATGGGGCTTTTCCTCTTTGCTTTTCCCCCTTTGCAAAAGGAGCTTTGCTTTTCCCCCTTTGCAAAAAAGCTGCAAAACTTTTAGCTGATCCTCAAAAAAACAGGGCTTTTCCCTTTGCAAAAAAAGCTGCAAAACTTTTAGCTGATCCTCAAAAAAACAGGGCTTTTCCCTTTGCAAAAAAAGCTGCAAAACTTTTAGCTGATCCTCAAAAAAACAGGGCTTTTAGAGGTGCGCCCTATGGTCCGGTGCGCCCTACGGAGCGAAAAATGCGGTATATTTAGGGCTTTTTTCCCAGCCGGAACTCACTGGCCGCAGCTGCTGTGGCAGACGTCCGCAGGGCTCGAACTTCCACCTAGAGCATGGCCATCTGTGTGTGTAGAATCTGGAGCACCACGGGGAGGTCTGCTGCCCAAGTACCACCCATCTTGAACCCGGGTCAGGATGTAGAGTTTGGGCCACAGCAAACTGTCCCAATCCGGGGAAGGAGAATCCACAACCTCCCTCCCGAGGGAGACCGTTCCACTTTCAAACAGCTCTTACTGTCAGAAAGTTCTTCCTGATTTTTAGTCGGAACAGACCTGAGACCTTAGGGCAAAGGATAGGCAACAAACAAATTAACTAACAACAGGAGCAGCAGCAACAATTATTATTATTTATTATTTATACCCTGCCCATCTGGCTGGGTTTCCCCAGCCACTCTGGGCAGCTCCCAACAGAATATTAAAAACACAATAAAACATCAAACATTAAAAACTTCCCTAAACAGGCTGCCTTCAGGTGTCTTCTAAAAGTCAGATAGTTGTTTATTTCCTTGACATCTGATGGGAGGGCGTTCCACAGGGCGGGTGCCACTACCGAGAAGGCCCTCTGCCTGGTTCCCTGCAACCTCATTTCTCACAGGGAGGGAACCGCCAGAGGGCCCTCGGAGCTGGACCTCAATGTCCGGGCTGAACAATGGGGGGTGGAGATGCTCCCTCACGTATAACAACCATGTCTACTCAGAGGTGAGTCTTATTGAATTATGAGGCTTGTGTGGGTAAACTTCCAGGATATGTGGGTTTAGGATTGTAACCTAAACTCCAATTACCTGGGAGTAATGCCCAGCAGGATTTTTTTTTTCTGAGCAGATATCATTAGGATTCTGTAACGAACGAACCAACTAACTAACTAACACAAGTGGGGGTGGGGAGTCCCCGGTGTATTTCATTCTGCCCCACTGTGAAGCTATAGGTCTCTCATCCTGAGTTGTGGCTATTCACAGCGATTGCTTCGAAGGGCAGACATGCTCAGCCAGATGCTGTTACAATTGACACATTGGCCATGGTTGACGTGGTCCTGTGTGCTGTTGAAATTATTATAGCTTGAGCAACAATTTACATATACAAATAACGTTGCACAGACGCGAACAGCTGTTGTTGGGGAAATGCCCTTTATCCCATGGTAATCCCACATCCTGGAGATTAACTCAACATGCTCATGTTATTCACACTCAAAATTTTCTCCGTTGGGGATTTGGAGTCTGTGACATCTTTCCCCTGTCGTTATTAGCTTCAGTCTCCAAAATCAGCCCTGCGCATTTCATATATTTGGTAATTTGCAAGCGTGACATTGTTAAGTGCTTGGGCAATGAAAGGGGTTTTAAGTCAATAAGACTTTAATGAGAAATGTACCCAGATTTAGGAGGTGAAAGTCTGTGCGCATTTGCCAAAAAGATTTGTATAACAGATCTGGGTGCCTGTTGACATATTATGAGAAAGGACTAGCGGCTTGAAGGATTTATCAAGCTCTTTTCTCATGTGCAAAGCAATGCAAAGTCCTTCCCCAGTTCATCATCGTCCCTCTGTGAATCAAAGCCACCCCCATTTTACAGATATTGAGGCAGGACTAGCTTGTGACTTGGCTACTCCAGTGGGTTTGCAGCTGAGAAAAGAGATGAATTTTGGGGGTTTATCCACAACAGAGCAAAGGGTGTGTTGTGTGGCCTCTCTGTTCATGTAGCGGTGTCCACAGGACTCTCCCCCTATCCCAGTGTCTTCCTAGATCTTTCTCCCTTTAAATGTGGGTTTAAAAACAAACAAACAAACCAAAAACTTCTGGACAGTCCAAATTGGAAATACCTCACACTTAGTGGGAAAGGTCCAGAAAAAATACTGGGATGGCTTCCACATGTTGCTCTGGTTCCACGGCGCACCATTTAATCCAGCAGTTTACACACCTGCCCTATTCTATGCATTATCACATTTTAAGGCATAGGTGAGTCATCTGTGGCCCTCTAGATAACTGTTTCCCGAACTTGGTCTCCAGCTGTTTTGGGACTACAACTCTCATCATCCCTAACTAGCAGGACCAGTAGTCAGGGATGATGGGAACTGTGGTCCGAAAACAGCTGGGTACCCAAGTTTGGGAAACACTACTCTAGATCTTCCTGGACTCCAGCTCCCATAAACGCCAGCCAACTTGGTTTATGGTCAGGGATGATGGGAGTTGTAGTTCAAAGACACCTGGAAGGTTACATGTTCTCTATCCCTGGCTGAAGGATACATTCCACCCAGTCAAAAGCCCTGGAGATGTGGAGTATGTGGGGTTTGTGAGCAACACAAGCAGCAGCCCCCATACTGCTTAAGAGTTTGTTTTATTAAGAAGAAAAGTGGGGTACCATTTTTACATAACTTATGGCTGAAATCGTGAACCTTGTTAGTAGGGAGTAAGTTCCGCGGAACTGAATGGAGCTGGGTAAAGGTGTACAGGATTGCACTGTTAATAACTAAATAAAACAGATTAAAAACACAAACTCTTGGTTTTGACTGGAAGCTGTGGGAGAAAGATAGAGGTAGGCAGTCCCAGGGCAAGAGGGATTCCCTTCTCTTTGTCTCCAGGTGCGGAGGGAAAGAGTAACAGGGTTTGTAAGTGAGTTACTTTGTTGGATGTTGGTTAGCCCATTCGTCCATTTCTAAAATAGGCAACTGATATTGCTAAAACAGGAAATTTTTAAAGATAAACCTCTCAGCTAATGGTAAAAGCAGATAGCAGGCAAGTTGTTGTTGTTGTTGTTAATCCTCAGGGTCTCTTCTACTCTACAATCCTATGAGTCTATGTGTCTGTTATAGAATAGGACATCCCTATTTTCATCAGAGAAATGTTGGAAAGTATGCAGTTGGTTGAGTCACCCATGTAAAAACAGTGACTGGGTTATTAAAAGCAAACTCCTACTCAAAAGTTAAGTCCAGACCCCACTGAGTTAAATGGGGCTTTCTCCAAAGGCTGTGTGGATAGTCAAAAATACCACTGAGTTTTTAAAATCCTCTATCATCTATCTATCTATCTATCTATCTATCTATCTATCTATCTATCTATCTATCTATCATCTATCTAATCTATTGCATTAAAAATATAAGAAAATAAATAAAACATTCTGGGGTCAATCCACCCAATGTTAAGGGAGGCCTCATTTTATTGGTTTAAATGGGAAAATTAAGCATGTACCAAGATCTTTTCCCACCGAAATCAACAGAAACTTCAGTGGTGTCCCATGCCTATTGGTGAGTTGGCCATAAATGAGTTGGAAACTTAGGAAGGTGGCTTATCCGGAGAGAGGCCACTGATCCAAGCAGCTCAGAATTGTCTACAGAACCTGCTGGGCAGTGGGCAACATATAAATCTTTTAAACAATAAGAGTAGCTTGCATACTCATATACATGATGGCAATTTCCTCAGGAGTTCCAGAACTTTGGCTTGCTGCCAGCCCCACTGATTAACTGGGGGAAGAATTTTGATTTGCAACGAGAGCTTAGCTGATTAGCTGCCCCACTTAATCGATTCAAGCTTTGTCGGTGGGCCTAAGATTAAGAAATGTGGCATTGCATGATCTCTAGGCCCTTCCCGCAAGGCCTGATTCCTGCTGTCTAAGTGTGACAGCAAAGTGAACCTGCACTGATCCTTCACCTGTCTTTGCCAATCCGCCCTGTGGACAGCAGCAGCTGGAGGAGGAGAAAGGGAAGCACTCACTGAGGGCACAATCTGGCCACAGTCGAGCACTCTTGAGAGCCCATTGATTTAGAAAAAGGGAGAATTAACAGCTCGGCCCCATGTGGTTTTCATTCCTAAGTATGTCCCGTTGCATTCAGTAGACCTTACGCCCAAGTAATGCTGCACAGAATTGAGATTGGTCTGCACAAGGCGAAGCAGAATGAGGTAGCAGCATACCCTGCAACATTTCTCTGCTGAAAATTGAAACATTGTATTCTATTATTATTATTATTTATTATCACCAGTGCTTTTTCGTCTTCTTCCAGGGGGGACTCAAAGGTACGCAGTACCGACACCCCCTTTTTTTTAAAAAAAAAATTCTGTTAAAATGTATGACACTTACTGTAACAACTTCATGGTGAGTACTGGCACCTACTGTATTTTTTGCTCCATAAGACACACTTTTTGCCTCCTAAAAAGTAAGGGGAAATGTCTGTGCGTCTTATGGAGCGAATGCATGGTCCCTGGAGCCAAATTGCCCAGGGGCTAAAGGCAGATCCTGCTTTTTCTGTTTTAGAAAGAGCTAAAGGCTAACAAGAGGGAAAGAGAGTGTTGAAAGGAACCCGCTCAACAGCTGATTGCAAGAGATCGGGGAGGGAGATAAGGGAGCTAGCTCCCTTCCTGCCCCGCCCAGGCCCCTTGCACAGTAGTTCCTTTGCGAGGGCTGAGGATCCTGGGAAATTGAGTTTTTCAGCCATTTGGGGCTTTCTGTTACTTTTCCTCTCGCTTTCTATTACTTGCTGGTGCTTACTGGTTTGTACTTTGCTTTCCTCTTGCTTCTGTACTGGTTTGTACTGGTTCGCTTTCCTCTTGCTTCCTATTACTTGCTGGTGCGTACTGGTTTGTACTGGTGCTTACTGGTCTGTACTGGTGCTTACTGGTTTGTACTGGTTCGCTTTCCTCTTGCTTCCTATTATTACTTGCTGGTGCGTACTGGTTTGTACTGGTGCTTACTGGTCTGTACTGGTTTGTACTGGTGCTTACTGGTTTGTACTGGTTTGCTTTCCTCTTGCTTCCTATTACCTGCTGGTGCTGGTTACTGGTCTGTACTGGTTTGTACTGGTGCTTACTGGTTTGTAAGCAATGCTTTTCCCCCTTTGCAAAAGCTGCACAAATCTGAACTGATCCTCAAAAAAGCAGGGCTTTTCCCTTTGCAAAAAAAGCTGCAAAACTTTGAGCTGATTCTAAAAAAAACCATGGGTTTTAGAGGAGGAAAACCAGAAAAATATTTTTTTTCTTGTTTCCTCTTCTAAAAACGAGGTGCGCCCTATGGTCCGGAGAGTCCTATGGAGCGAAAAATACAGTAAGTTTGCGTAAGTTAGTAAGTTTGCGTAAGTTAGTATGTTTGCGTAAGTTAGTTTGTAAAGTAGTAAGTTTGCGTAAGTTAGTAAGTTTGCGTAAGTTAGTAAGTTTGCGTAAGTTAGTAGTAAGTTTGCGTAAGTTAGTAAGTTTGCGTAAGTTAGTTGTTAGAGTAAGTTAGTAAGTTTTGCAGTAAGTTAGTAATGTAAGAGTAAGTAAGTTTTAAGTTTGAGTAAGTTAGTAAGTTTGAGTAAGTTAGTAAGTTTTAGTAAGTTTTAGTAAGTTTAGTAATGGCTTGAAGAGCGAGGCGCTCTATAAGGCCTGAAGCTTGGGTGATGTGGGATATGGAGACCTCAATGGCCCTCTCATTGGCCCAGTCCCTCACCTTGTGAACCTTGAAGTTTGCGTAAGTTAGTAAGTTTGCAAAATGCCTAACTAGCATTTCCAAAGAGTAAGTCACTCTACTGTATCAAAAGTTTGTATCTACATAGTCAAGACATATAAGTTAGTAAGGACCTATAAGTTGCCAGATGCGTGGACCACTTAGTTTTATCGGGTTTTCACCAGAGTTTGTCACACGTGGCAGAGACAGTTGGCAGTATAGGCAGCTGCATCCACCAAACAAGGAATACCGCTACTTAAGTGCCCAGTGTAGCTTTAGTTAAGTGCCCGATTAAGGATTAGTACAGCCTTGTCCTCCAGCTCTTGATCGGGTCTAAGCTGCTCTTATTTTAAGAGTAAGTTGCAAGTAAGTAAGTGCTCAGTAAGTCCTTTAGTAAGTTAGTCCAGTATGGCAGAGTAAGTAAGCACTTGTAAGTTTTAGTAACTGATTCAACTGCTTCCAGTTAGCTCTAAGTAAGTTAGTAAGTGTGAGTAAGTTAGTAAGTTAGAGTAAGTTAGTATGTTTGAGTAAGTAAGTTTGCATAAGTTTGAGTAAGTTAGTAAGTTTGAGTAAGTTAGTAAGTTTTAGTAAGTTTTAGTAAGTTTAGTAATTTTCTGCTTGAAGAGACCATCGAGGCGCTCTATAAGGCCTGAAGCTTGCGGGTGATGTGGGATATGGTAGACCCATTGGATGCCCCTCTCATTGGCCCAGTCCCTCACCTTGTGAACCTTGATCACTTTGCATGTGTAAAGGAGCTCCAAAATGCCTAACTAGCATTTCCAAACCTTTCAGGGTACTCTGCTGAGTCACTCTACTGCATGGGTAGGTCCAAAGATATCCTGAATAGGTATCTACCATAGTCAAGACATATTGCCATCTTCCACTTTGAGGTAAGGATCCTATATAGTCTACTTGCCAGATCTGTCCTGGACCACTTCCCCTGTACAATTTCCCCATCGGGGTTTTCACCAGAGGTAGTTGTTTCACACGAGAGCAGACTTGACAGTTGGCAGCCGCAGTGGCAGCTGCATCCACCAAACAAGGAATACCTCTACTTAGTGCCCATTCCCGTGTAGCTTTGGCACCTAAGTGCCCAGATTTCTCATGAGCCCATCGAGCTAGGATCAACAGCTCTTCGTCCTCCAGCTCTTGATCGGGTCTAGCTGCTCTTATTTTAGCCAAGTGATCTGCTGCTTGGTTATACAAAGCCTCAGGCGTCCCGGATACATGGCTATCCACATGGCCAACATGCACTTGTATTTGTGGAAGCAACTGATTCAACTGCTTCCAAAGCTCTTGGCCCCATAAAGGCTGGACCTCAGTCGGGATATTGACATGCAATGCCCCTTCCACCCTAGAAAGGAGGGGGGGTTGCAGTTATCACGAGCCCGACACGTGCTCTGGGGATGTCCCCATCCCCCAGCACTATTGGCCGAGCTCTGGGCGCGATGCCCTGCCTGACTGGCCAACCGGCGCAGTCGGCTAGGGCGTGCCCACTGCATTTAAGTGGGCACGCGGCCAGAGCTCGTCCTCTTCGCTCGTGCTTCCAGCTGATCCGGTTTTCCCTTCCCACCCTCCCCTTTTTTAGGCTAGGTGCTTCATGACCTTGCTATGGACCTCGGTTGGTCGCCGTTGAGGGGCCTGGTAGGAATTTTCCCACTTGGCAAATTGGCTCCGCCTGGTGGTTTTCGCCTACCTCGTAGCAAATCGTCACAACTTTGGTTTGGTGGTTAGGCATTGGATTATCTCGGGAAGGCTAGGAGGTGCAGGGGGGGGAGGTGGCACCATCACCTCCCCCAAATGCTGAAGGGTAGTTCGATAAAGGAGTCCGGGGGGCGTGTCCGTGTCTGGAGCCGTGGAAGGTGAGGGCCTAAGGCACGCCCCATTTCGGTCATCACAGGGTGAGCTCCTAGCTGATGTGCAGCAGCAGGGCTCACCCATCTGTGGTTATCCCTTCCCGGACTGCCAGCACGACGGACTGGAGTCGGATATAGTTAGTTAGGTCCAATGCCTAAAGCCAATACCACTCAACATCCGTAACCAATAAAAGTTGTGGCCCTTTCTTGCCCATTTAACCTTATTCACGGTGTCTTGTGTCTTATTTACCACGGGAGGGGTCGGGATATTGACATGCAACCAATTCCCTTTTGAGACAAGGATGAAGTTGCTATCTGGATCAAACATGCCAATCTATGTTGTTTCACTGATTGGAACACCACATGACCTTGTAAGAATGCTAATGAAATACATATTTCACAAACAAATATATTAGATATATATATAACTCAGTTACAGGTAGGTAGCCGTGTTGGTCTGCCATAGTCAAAACAAAACAAAAAAAAAAAAAAATCCTAACAGTAGCACCTTAGAGACCAACCTAAGTTTGTTCTTGGTATGAGCTTTTGTGTGCATGCATACTTCTTCAGATACTTATCTGAAGAAGTGTGCATGCACACAAAAGCTCATACCAAGAACAAACTTACTGGTAGTTGGTCTCTAAGGTGCTACTGGAAGGATATATTACAAACAGATAGTAGCGAGAGCTGAAATTGGTAGTTGGTCTCTAAGGTGCTACTGGAAGGATATATTACTCAGATAGTAGCGAGAGCTGAAATTTGTTGGTGGGGGGCAGGTTGAAGGAATAGCTTGAACAAATTTAGCAAATTCTGCATGTGATCATGCTTCGGTGACGATCAGATGTGGATTAAAACTCATAATTGGGAGACTTTCAGAGACCCATTTGCAGAATGTCTTGCAAAGTCTTTAAAAAAAGAGTATAAAGCCATTAAGCAAAGACTCAAGTAGATACAACTATTGCTATTATATCTCAAAAGAATGGAAATTGTAGGATTGAGAGTTCATGGATAATGATGCAGTTTAAATGGATTCTGTGTGTTTCGTAGAGTTTAGTTAGTAAGTAAGTTTAGTAAGTTAGTAAGTAAGTAAGTTTAGTAAGTTAGTAAGTTAGTAAGTTAGTAAGTTAGTAAGTTTGCGTAAGTTAGTAAGTTTGCGTAAGTTAGTAAGTTTGAGTAAGTTTGCAGTAAGTTAGTAAGTAGTAAGTTTGCGTAAGTTAGTAAGTTTGCGTAAGTTAGTAAGTTTGAGTAAGTTTGCATAAGTTAGTAAGTTTGAGTAAGTTAGTAAGTTTGAGTAAGTTTGCGTAAGTTAGTAAGTTTGCGTAAGTTAGTAAGTTTGCGTAAGTTAGTAAGTTTGAGTAAGTTTGCGTAAGTTAGTAAGTTTGCGTAAGTTAGTAAGTTAGTAAGTTTGCGTAAGTTAGTAAGTTTGCGTAAGTTAGTAAGTTTGCGTAAGTTAGTAAGTTTGCGTAAGTTAGTAAGCTTACTGGTTTGTACTGGTTCGCTTTCCTCTTGCTTCCTATTACTTGCTGGTGCGTACTGGTTTGTACTGGTGCTTACTGGTCTGTACTGGTTTGTACTGGTGCTTACTGGTTTGTACTGGTTCGCTTTCCTCTTGCTTCCTATTACTTGCTGGTGCGTACTGGTTTGTACTGGTGCTTACTGGTCTGTACTGGTTTGTACTGGTGCTTACTGGTTTGTACTGGTTGGTTCGCTTTCCTCTTGCTTCCTATTACTTGCTGGTGCGTACTGGTTTGTACTGGTGCTTACTGGTCTGTACTGGTGCTTACTGGTTTGTACTGGTTTGCTTTCCTCTTGCTTCCTATTACCTTGCTGGTGCGTACTGGTTTGTACTGGTGCTTACTGGTCTGTACTGGTTTGTACTGGTGCTTACTGGTTTGTACTGGTTCGCTTTCCTCTTGCTTCCTATTACTTGCTGGTGCGTACTGGTTTGTACTGGTGCTTACTGGTCTGTACTGGTTTGTACTGGTGCTTACTGGTTTGTACTGGTTTGCTTTCCTCTTGCTTCCTATTACTTGCTGGTGCTGGTGTACTGGGCTTACTTTGTACTGGTGCTTACTGGTTTGTAAGCAATGCTTTTCCCCCTTTGCAAAAGCTGCACAAATCTGAACTGATCCTCAAAAAGCAGGGCTTTTCCCTTTGCAAAAAAAGCTGCAAAACTTTGAGCTGATTCTAAAAAAAACCATGGGTTTTAGAGGAGGAAAACCAGAAAAATATTTTTTTTCTTGTTTCCTCTTCTAAAAACGAGGTGCGCCCAATGGAGCGAAAAAATACGGTCTTTTTCTCGGGAAAAACCCTCTCCTCCTCCTTCTTCCAGTTGTTGTTGTTGTTGTTGTTGTTGTTGTTGTTGTTGTTGTTGTTGTTATACCTAGCCCATCTGATTGGATTGCCCCAGCCACTCTGGGCTGCTTCCAACGTATATAAAACATGATAAAGCATTAAACTTTTTTTTTAAAAAAAACCTTCCCTTATACAGGGCTGCCTTCAGATGTCTTCTAAAGGCAGAGGTGTAGGAAGCTGCTCGGGCACCCGGAGCGGCAAACATGACGTGCGCCTGGGGGCGGGGATGTTGCCACGTAGCACGCATGCACAGCATCGCAACATACGATGCATGCGCGCTACGTATGCAGCCGCGAGCAGAGGATCCCGGCACCGTCCATATGGCGCTGGAGCGGCATCGCCGGCAAACCGCATGCCTTGTCACCCCTGGAGACATGGCGCCAGGAGCGTGCCGCCCCCCCGCCCCCCCGCTCCCCCCTTGGTATGCCCCTGTCTAAAGGTTGTATAGTTACTTATCTCCTTGGCGGGGTCACATAACTCCATGCCCTCCAACATTTCTCCAATGGAAATATGGACGTCCTAAGGAAAAGCGGGGCATATCAGGATAAAAACAGAAACCAAGACAGCTTCTGTAAATCCAGAACTGTCCCTGGAAAATACGGAGGGTCTGAGGATGTTGACATGTGAGAAAGGACTGCTGGCTTCCTGCTCGCATCGGCCTCAGGCAACGTGATCCTGGAGGATGGGAGTTGTAGTCCAACAAGATTTGGAGGGACACAGGTTCGAAAGTGAGTTTTCGTACCTTCAAAGCAACAGATATACAGGAGAGTAAATTTTGGCAAGGTTTGCTGTCTTGCAGCCATGGTAAGGAAAGGACACTCGCCGAAATTCTTCTTCTTTTTGCTATGAAAAGCATTAAGCACCCTGTCATATGATCTGGCCAGTTTCCCCATCACAAGCTCAGCAGCAGGACCATGTGTAAGTGGCCCCTCCTTCTTGACATTGCCAGAGCTTGTGGCACTGTGGTCTAAACCACTGAGCCTCTTGGGCTTGCTGATCGGAAGGTCGGCGTTTCAAATCCATGTGATGGGTGAGTGAGCTCCTGCTCGTTGTCTCTGTCCCAGCTCCTGCCAATCTAACAGTTCAAAAGCACACCAGTGCAAGTAGATGAATAGGTACCGCTGTGACGGGAAGGTAAACGGCGTTTCTGTGCACTCTGGCACTTGTCACGGTCCTTCGTGCACCAGAAGCGGTTTAGTCATGCTGTCCACATGACCCGGTAAGCTGTCTGTGGACAAACACTGGCTCCCTCAGCTTGAAAAGTGAGATGAGCGCCACACCCCATAGTCACCTTTGACTGGACTTAACCGTCCAGGGGTCCATTACCTTTTTTTTTACCTTTACTAACTTAGCAAGGGCTGTAGCTCATCAGTAGAGGATCTGCCTTGCATGCAGAAGTTTCCAGGTTCAATCCCCCGTTTCTCCAAGTAGGGTTGTGAAAGGTTTTCTGCCTGAAACCCTGGTACTCAAACATCTTGGCTCCCGAACAAATTGGCTCCCGAATGCTGCAAAGCTGGAAGTAGGTGTTCTGGTTTGTGGAAATTTTTCAGAAGCCGAACGTCCGATGTGGCTTCCTCGGCTTCCGATCGAGTGCAGGAAGCTCCTGCTGCCAAACGGAAGCCGCGCCTTGGTTTTCGAATGGTTCCAGAAGCTGAACCGACTCCTGGAACGGATTAAATTCGAGAACCAAGGTACGACTGTATACAGTAAAGAGCTAGATGGACCAGTAGTTGGACTCCGTCTTAAGCAGCTTCCCAGTGCAGAATTGTGATACAAGTAGCCCCTTTGGGAAGGCAGCAGGGGAACAGGCGGGTGAACGAGGGAAGGGGGGGTTTGGGATCTCCTTACAACCGACGCTTTGTTAAGAGCCGTTCTGAGTGGAATTAAAACTGATGCCTTGTTTGAGCTCTGTCGCTACTGTACAGCAGGCAAAAAAGCATGCTTTGCTTCCTCCCTGATCTTGTACAAAACCAAGGAGGTCAAATTCCAGAAGTTCCCTGGGCCTCATGTGTCATAAAAGTCAGAGAAATCATGTGCTGAAATCAGAGGCTTATTTCACCCATTTCCAGCACTTGCTCTGCACACAAGGGATTTATGGCAGCAGACGATTATGGATTTTTGACGATTATGGATTTTTGTCCTTCTTTCCAATAGGCAAAACAGTGCAGGACTCCCACCTCGTTTTGTAAAAAGAAAACAAAGAAAAGCTATCCTCTAGGGCGGGCAGGCACCCCGAAACTCAGCCCTCCAGATGTTTTGCGACTACAACTCCCATCATCCCTAGCATCATCCCTAGCTAACAGGACCAGGTTTCCATTTTTTTATTTTTATTTTTAAAAAGGCAATTTCTACCACCCTCACTCCATGATGGGAAAGTACAGAAATTGGATAACTGGCAAGATTAACAGCAAAATTAAGAGAATCTAATGAGGAGTGTTTTATATAATGGATGCCTTTCTCAGACTATTTAGATAAATATTATAGTATGATGAACTTGCGAGCAGGATTTGAGCTATGAGCAACAGAAGTAATTAGATTATCATATTGTAATGTTGCAATATTTAATATAATATTACGTAATAGGTTGCAGCAGAACAGGAGGAACAACAACTCCATGGAAAGCATGGTGGGAAGTCGATAAAAACAAGAGAAAAAATGAAATTGTGTTTTGACTGTATATGTTAGAAATGTTGAAACTTAGTAGAATATAACTGAAAAAAGGGAAAGTATAGAAACTGGGACTGCAAGATTGAACTGAATAGTCTGCTTGCAGTGGAACTCTATGTGGCTATCCATAAGTCTGACTGAATTCAAGTAATCTTTCTCCTTGGTAGAAGGTCCCAGTATAGAATAATAGTCTTACAGCACAACCACTAAACATGTTTACTCAGAAGTAAGTCCTATTGAATGAAATGGGGCTTGCTCCCCAGTAAGTGGGGATAGGTTTGCAGCCTTAATTAATTATGGACTACTAGAGAATAGGAACTCCTGCCAACCTAGCAGTTCGAAAGCACGTCAAAGTGCAAGTAGATAAATAGGTACCACTCTGGCAGGAAGGTAAACGGCGTTTCCGTGTGCTGCTCTGGTTTCGCCAGCAGCGGCTTTGTCATGCTGGCCACATGACCCTGAAAAACTGTATGCGGACAACGTCAGCTCCCTCGGCCAGTAAAGCAAGATGTGCGCCGCAACCCCAGAGTCGTCCGTGACTGGACTTAACTGTCAGGGGTCCCTTTACCTTTACTTTTAAAAAAAGAGACTAGGAAAAATTTCACATTCTTTGCTTTAATAATAATAATAATACCTTGCCCATCTAGCTGGGTTTCCCTAGCCCCTCTGATTTTAAATTATATTATAAATGATTTTTATTATTTGATAAACTATGGAAGTCTGTTCTTACTTCAGCTCCAGTTGTTTGTTCATGCATAAATCTAAAAAAAAATATTATGAAACTTTTATGAAACTGTTTTTGCACGAGTGCTGTTTGTCCCTGGCTAAAGTACAAAGGATACACTTACTAATTCAAAATGCTGGAGACGTGGGCTGGATTATGCTGGTTTTAAACATACATTGTGGGGCTCATTGCATATTAAGAAACATCAGATAAATGTAATTGAATATGGTAAGATCATTACAGAGCATTTTATCATATTGGGTAATACAAGATCGTGTAGATATAGCAAATATGCAATTAGTTGGTAATATGTTTTTATCAGCCAGAATCTTAGCAGCCTCTAAAATGGAAACCTGTTAGTTAGTGTTCCTTCTGTGACAGAATGGCTCAGTAAAATACAGTATATGGCTAAAGCAGTAAATTAACAACTATGTCTGACTAGGATTTGTATTGCTATCCTAAATGTACTTACTAGGGAGCAACATGGTGACATTACTTCTGAGTAAACATACACAGCACTACCTTTTTAATCTACGTAGGGGGGAAAAATGTATGTCAAATGGGGTTCTTTTGTTAAAGTTCTGAAAAGCTCGTCTTAAGGGACACAGGGATCTATTTCAATATTTAAGGGACACAGGGATCTATTTCAATATTTCCACAAATGTTATTGTGTCTGTTTGGCATGTTTTTCTTTATTGTTTGCTGAATGTACACATGCCTGGTGTTTAGTGTATTTTAAAATATTTAAATATTTAAGGAAGTACTATAAACAAATTGACAGCTGCATGAGAAACCAAGAATTCTACAACATATGTTTCATTATTAGTGGTCAATGTATAAGTTCTTGGTTCACGGTTTAAACAATTAGGAAAAAGGAGGGGGGAAGGGGAAATGGTGAGTGGGATGGGGGGGGGAAATGTAACAATTCATCAAAGAGTACCGGTAGTTCATCCAAGGAACCAGTTACCTCGAAGGGATGGGTTGGTGATGTCAAGCCAAGGCTGGAAAGCCATCTGTTGGGGGACACACTAACTCCATACTCCCAGAATCTGAAGTAGTAGACTTGACTTCAAGGCTACTTCAAGGCCTATTCTGATTCCATGATTTTGTGAAAATCGCAGGGCTGCTTCTAGGACTACATTAGTTTTCACCACCTCTCCTGCTGTTGGATGCCTCTAAGCTTTGAGTTTGCTCAGTGCTCGGTTCGGCAGGCAAAACTGTTGTCCAGTAGCCAACGATGGAGGAGGAGGAGGGAAAGGCTAGAGTCATTTGACGTGAAATCATAGACAAGTTCTGGGCTTCCATCCAGAAAGTCTGTGTTGCCTGCTCTTTGGGTCGATCTGTTTGTCTGCTGAGTCACCCTTTTGAACTGCAAGTTTGCATTTTGTGGGGAGAAATGCAGCGCAGGGCCAGCCTTTGGCCTAAACATTAGCTTGTAAACAAAAACGAAAAAAAGGAGCTGGTGAGATTGTGGTCAAACGCAGTCATGGGCGGTGGAGGGGGTGGGAATTCCTTGCTCGGTTAATTTAAATGTGGATATACCGCCACACCTGAAAGGATAAAGCATGTTTCCTGCTGATGTAGCATAAACGCTTCCGGCACAAACACTTTCAGCATTGGCTGATGTGGCAGCCAATGAAACTGGTGCATGTGTTGGAGAAACATCATGCACTCAGCAATACCATTGAATACAGAGCCAGTAGGTGAAGAGATGCTCTTAGGGCAGCACCGGGGAGCCGGGAAATATATTGTTACAAACGTTGGGTGCCTCTTACTCCCAGTGTGGTGTAGTGGTTAAGAGGGGTGGACTCGTAATCTGGTGAACCGGGTTCACTTCCCCACTCCTCCACATGCAGCTGCTGGGTGACCTTGGGCTAGTCACACTTCTCTGAAGTCTCTCAGCCTCACTCACCTCACAGAGTGTTTGTTGTGGGGGAGGAAGGGAAAGGAGATTGTTAGCCGCTTTGAGACTCCTTAGGGTAGTGATAAAGAAGGATATCAAATCCAAAGTCCTCCTCCTCTTCTTCTTCTCCTTCTCTGCCAAGTGGCAGCAAGAACCCATGGCGTTCCAGGTGCTCACCCAGGGTCTGTGTTCCTTTGGAAAACTGAGACAAGGCAGTGACTGCCATAGCTTTTATAAATATGGTTTATTCACCTATTTACACCTTCAGCTAGCCTGCCCAAGATGGATCCCAGTCTTTCCTCCTCCTCTTTTGCTCAAAGACTTTTCCAGTCACCTCAAACACACACCCCATCACCATGGCAACATCCATCTCCCCAGGCCAAAGGATTCCTCTGGAAAGGCCCATCAAAGACCTTTTGTCATTTTAACAGATTTCCTCTTCGCTAGGCCAGCTAGGTTGGTTTGCATAAGCCAGCCTGGGGATTCCCTGCCTGGCACAGCTCTGCAGTTTGTACTTTCCTTTCATCCATGTCCCAATTAATCCAAATCCTACCATTTATTAATTTCTAGGGTTTAGGGGAAGGACGCGGGTTGCGCTGTGGTCTAAACCACAGAGCCTAGGGCTTGCCAATCAGAAGGTGACGGGGTGAGCTTCCGTTGCTCGGCTCCGTCCCTGCTCCTGCCAACCTAGCAGTTCGAAAGCACGTCAAAGTGCAAGTAGATAAATAGGTACCACTCCAGCGGGAAGGTAAATGGCATTTCCGTGCGCTGCTCTGGTTCGCCAGAAGCGGCTTAGTCATGCTGGCCACATGACCTGGAAGCTGTCTGCGGACAAATGCCGGCTCCTCGGCCTATAGAGAGAGATGAGTGCCGCAACGCCAGAGACGTCCGTGACTGGACCTAACAGTCAGGGGTAACTTTACCTTTCGGGTTTAGGGGAGTCTTTCCCCCCCCCCCAATCAGTAACATCAAGAAAGTACGAAATGGTGTTTGAAATGTGCAACAAACGGGGGGTGGGGGGGGGAGACATCATCCGTGCTCTGTTTTAGGCAGAATCAGGCTAATAATAATTAATCTGGCATGTGTTTCATGTCCTAAACATTACTGGGGAGATGGGGTCAGAAGCGGTCGATGCTCAGTCAGAGAGCATGTGGTTGTTAGGCCTTTAAACAACCCTGACAATAGTGTCCACAATTATTTTGTGTCCTCACCCTCCTTTTTTGGTTTGGATACCGGCAGCCCATGCCTCTCTCTGAAAACCAGTCTTTCAAGTCAAATGGAAAACCCCACCGGGCACTACTTGTATCATCTGCAAGAAATGTTACATAACTTCTACGTTTGATCTAAGGGCATGCCACAACATGTGGAAGCACCCTTCCCTGCCCCCTTCCAATTCATAAGGGAAGAGAAAAGTCAAGGGCGGGAAAAAATCCAGCAAATCAGTAGGGCTGCCAACTTCCCCCCCAGCTGAATGGGACTTTAATAGCGACTTGACTTGAACCACAGACACTAGCTGGTGATGGAGCTTGGCTCTGTGCTAGGGGTTCCCAAACTTTCTTCCCCACGGTCCATTCAGAAATTGCTGAGGGTCTTTACAAACCACTCCGTGATTCTTCTGCCTGTTGTAGCAATTGTAACATGCTGTGCTAAATGCAGCATGGTGTCAAATTGTATTTTTTTTTAAAAAAAATTGCTTCTTCTATTTCTTCTATTGTATTTTATTATACTGTACTGGAAATAAAAGTGACAATAATACAATTTAAAATAAATATAAAAATGTCATGCGAGGGATTATTTATTACTATTATTTATATTGTGATTTTATCTTGTGAACCACCCTGAAACCTGGGGTGGCATGCAAATTTATACCTGTATACCTGAAGGAGTGTCTCTGCCCCATCATTCAGCCCGGATCCAGCACCAAGCTTCTTCTCAGTAGTCTTGCTTGCACTGTGGAACGCCCTCCTATCATATGTCAAAGAAATAAACAACTCTCTGACTTCTAGAAGATATCTGAAGGCAGCCCTGTTTAGGGAAGTTTTTAATGTTTGAGATGGTGCTTAACGAGTTTAATTTGTTGGAAGCTGCACCGAGTGCCTGGGGCAAACCAGTCAGATGGCCAGCATATCATCATCATCATCATCATTATTATTATTCACCCATCTGGCTGGGTTTCCTGGTACAGTAATTCCTGATTCCATTTTTGCAGCCTCCATGCAGAGGCCAGTTCTTGGAAACCAATTTTTTTTTTTTTAATCAGGCTAAACAAGGTCTCTTACAACTAACAGTCGCTGGATGGGAGTCCCCATCCCTCCCTTCTCCCACCCCCAAAAAGAGGGCTCCAAGTGAATGCGAGGCGAAAAATTCCTGCTCCCACTTCCTGCCTTGGACCGATTGCGGCGGATCCTAATTTGAGGATGCTCCCCATCGTGCGGGGGAGGACGGGCGGGGTCCTATTCAGCGAAAACCCGCCCGCTCTCTTAACGCCCTCCCCCTCTGCGCGAGGTTTTCCTCCTCCTTTCAAGAGCGAGCCATCCCCACACATCCAAGGATTTCCCCCACCGCAAATAAATCCGTGCGTCACATAGACAAGTGCGCATGACGTCAAGAGGACGGGGGCGCTCTCCCGCTCCTCTTGTCGTCGGGTTTCTTGCAAAAGGATTGCGTCGCATGCATGCACTTTCTGTGCAGGACCAAGCCTGAAGCAGCAGACGCAGCGGTTGAAGTATTATTATTTGTTCTGGTGGGAATGCTGCACGCGGTTGTTTTTTTAAAGAAAAGATCCCGGTGCCACCGTGTCGGGGAAATCCACGGGGTGGTGGTAGTTGGTTTTTATTGCAACGCCCCGCGAGGGAGTTGCATGGCCTCTCTCTCTCCTTTGCTGCGGGAAGAGGTCTGTCTGTCTGTCTGCCTGCCTGCCTGCATGTATGTGGTTCCGCGCGTGGGTCTCTCCTCCGCGACGCCACTTCCCATTCCCGCTCCGCCGTGCGTGGGCTGCAGCAAAGGCTCCTAACGTGTGGCTTCCTAACTAGCCTTCCGAACATGCCACGCCGCAGCAATCTCTTGCAGCTGCAGCACTCTTTTGCAGCCCTGCTTTCCCGTGCAATGGAGGGGGCCTGCCTGCAGCACCTTTCGCTCCAAGCTCCGCTGGTCTCGCAGGGGGGCAAATCCGACCCGCTTGCGCGCGTGCCTGAGCCCCTCCCCAGGGAGGAGCAGCCAAGGGGGAGAACAAGGTGGCAAAGCCCGCAATGCTAGCCCTTCCCCTCCGCGCTCCACTTCAAAAGCGAGAATGGGGGGGGGGGGCGGGCGGAGGAAATTCAATGAAAGGAAGCCGCGAGGCTGGCAAAACAAAAAGCGGCTCGCGAAAGGGACTCCCATTTCCATCGCCCTCATTTTGCGAGCCGTGACGCAGTTTAAAGTCCCAATTACGAGGCACGGACGGGGTTCGAACCCGCGATCTTCGGTTTACGAGACCGACGCCTTACCACTTGGCCACCGCGCCTGACGGGCTAGCAGCAGGGAAAAGCAGCCAGTGGAAGGGAGGTTCCGGGTTCACGTTCTGCCTCCGCGGCCGAACGTTCCATCCGCCTCGCGCGCCCGGTTCCAGCGTCGTCTGCTGCTGCTGCAAAAAAATAGCAAGGATAGGGCAAGGCTGGGCGCTCGTTCGCCTCGCCAAAACGAAAAGGGTTTTGCAAGCGCCGCGCCCGGGCGAGCTTCGCGGTCTTTATGCACACGCAGCTCAACGCACACACTCACCCCACGAATTGCAACACGCCTCCCCATTCATTTCCAAGCGCTCGCGGAGGCGCACCAGTTGCTCCAAAATGGGCTGCACGCGAACAGGCCTGCAAAGGGGAGCAGCTCCGGTGCATCTTTCTCTTTCTGCTCCTTTCCCTTCCCCATGCAAAAATAAAATAAGTGTGCAATTCATGTTTTAAGGGCAATGCTGATTAGATGGTATGCAAGCTGCACCCTCCAGGTCTTAGTCAATTCCCTGCTGCTGCTTTTTTATTTCTTGTTGGTTTTTTTGGTGCGCTCGGAATTTCGAATCCAGCCAACATCACACCAAAGTTTCAGGATGGACCCGGCGACGAAGGAATGGAAATCAGCCATTTTTAAACCCCAGCACCGCTTGGAGGAAGGCAGACTGCTCTGTTTTTGCCTCCCGTTGGGAGGAAAGGCTCTGCTCAAACGGGAGACGAAAAGAGGGTGTCCGCGGCTCCTGAAGGGTCTGACGGCTTGAAAACAAGCGAGTGGAGAAATCGGCTCAGACGCCGGATTAATGGTGCCTGTGCTCCGATTCCTCGTCCGCTCCAGAAGCCATTTTGGCTGGGCTATAGCGCTGCTGCTGGGCTAGGCAAAGGCAGACTCCGCTTCCCAAACTAACGCGAAAATAGAAGGTTAAAGATGGCCTCTGCTTGTAATAGTTAACAGGAGCTTTTGTTCTTTGAACTGAGAAACTTGGCCCCCCCCCCGAATTTCTTTAAACATGCTCCCAATCTGCTTTATCTGTAGATAAAGCAATAAAAAATATTGCTTTATCTGCAGAGTGGCCTTTCCCCTAAGGGGAACGCATTATTTTGGGGGCGGAAAATGGGACTCTGCAAATGGACTCCCCACAAACGGGACAGTTGTGATGAGAATCAGCTTGTTCTTAAAAAGAAAAAGAAAAAGAAAAAGAAAAAGAAAGAAATAGCGACTCAGGATACAGTGCCTCTGAGCCCTTGCAGAAACTCTGTTTTCTTTCCTAGAAGTGACTGGAATCGCAGGATTGTTTTTGATCGTATGCACAGTTGCATATGGCGAAAACAATATTCTCTCCCCAACCCCATCACTCACGGTTTTACTGTGTTACAATCATACCCCGTTTTTCTTCCCAGCAGTTCTAGGTACACGTGTGTCTTGTTTTCCCACTTCCCTTTTCATCGTCATGGCAACCCTGGGAGGTAGGCTTAGGCTGAAGGAGACTGATTTGCCCCCAAACCACCCTCTGCACTTCATGGTTGAGAATGGATCTGAACTGTGGTCTCCCCGGTCAAGAACTCCACCCCAATTGGCTCCGAGACCCATTTTTAACTCTGGCAGCAGAGCAGAATGCAAATTTCAGGGTGTGCCAGCTCATTCTGGTTAGCTGCCCTGTGTTGCAATAGGGCTAAAGATGACCATAATAGTCTGACTGTTCTTCATATGAAGGAGATGCCCTGGGAGGTATGCAGCATGAGGGCACTTAGGAGGCCGACAGAAGGCCTGGATACCCGGGGGGGGGGCACGCACACACACACTTTACAGAAGACATCCCTCTATTGGAAGGGCCTCCTGGTCCAAGTCTGGTTTAAAGATAACAAATCAGGAAAAGTGAAAGCAGGGAGGGCTTGGAAGCTGCCCATCAGCACTTAAGCAGCTGGCCCAGCAGCCCAAGCCAGCACAGAGATCAGCTGGCTGCAGTCTTCCCAACTGTGGCGAGGTGTACTGCATTTCAATTATTTCTGAATTTGCATTTAAATAATTCAGGATTTTTTTATTTCTGTTTTAAAAAATAGTTTTATAAGCGATCTTTGTTTCTCGATCTGACCCTTTCATACGGTTTTGTGTCTGTGGACAAATGCCGGCTCCCACAGCCTGAACACAAGATGAGTGCAGCAACCCCAGAGTTGCCTTTTACTGGACTTAACCGTCCAGGGGTCCTTTACCTTTTTTAAAAAAAATATATTGCGGGTGAAACTGCCCCTTCTCTCACGTCCCTCTGCTACCAGTGGAATGACATTGAAAGCGGCGCTGGTAGCAGAGGGACTCGGGAGCGGTGTCGCTTTCACCTGCGGTATACCCCCAGGTAAAGCTGCCATTGCGGTCTGCTCCTCCTACCAGTCCTGGGCGATGTATCAATACATCGCTCAGGCCTGTTACTAAGTTTGGTCCATTAATTTCAACAGGTCTGCACAAACCAAAACTTAGTTGAATCAGTGGTTCTCTGGATGCCACTGCCACCACTTCACATATTTCAAATCGTCTCCCAGGGAGGCCTCTTCTTGGTAATGTTTGTAACTTCACTTACTTCAAAACGCTGTAAGCCAGCTCTGCTGCAATGCTTGGGGTGGGTTTTTTTCTCTCTCCTCCTGATGAGTGGGGGGCCCTAGGCTTCTGTTCCCCGAAATTCTGCCCCGATAGCACTGGTTTGCTAGGGTGAGCTGACGCAGGCAATGAACAGCTGCGGAAACCAACTCATCCAAGGCTTTGCCTGGGAACTCCAGCTGAAGGGACGTCTAAACATAGAATAAATAATAATGTCCTCGGCAAATACAAATAACTATCCATTATCTGCCAGTTACTCAGCATGGTTGCTTGTGACGCTCATTAAAAAGGCAGGTTTTTTTTAAGCGTTCTAGGTTCCTGCCTAACTTCCTCACTTTTCTGGTCCCTGTTAAAGAAAGAATTGAACAAAGATCTTAGAGCACCATCTACTGTCCTCACTTGTTAACGTGATATTAAAACACACACCAGAGAGATGTTAACTTCTAAAATGTCACGCTGCTAGGACTGAAGCTTGCCATTTGGGGGGAAAGAAAAGGTTTTGGGGGGTTGAGCTGTGGTACTGTACTCATTGACTTTGTGATCCCCAGAATCGCATTGATTGTTTGCGGAGGATTGTTCTGAAGAAGTCATCCATGAACCACGATTTTCAAAACTCAAAAAGGAATCCCTTTCACTTGCTTTCTCATCTTTACAACGTGGCAGAAATATAGTTGTGACCCCCCCCAAAAGTGGGGCAAGTCAACTATAAGCATCCGTCCATTCCCTGCCCCCCAATCTCTCTCACCGCTAACAAAAACTAATAAATGAATAGAAACAGAACCTACTCGTGTGAGGCTGACACAAAAACCTTACACATACACTATGTCAGGGGTCAGCAAACTTTTTCAGCAGGGGGCCAGTCCACTGTCCCTCAGACCTTGTGGGGGGCTGGACTATATTTTGAATGAAATGACAAAAACCCAGAGATGAACACATTCTACTCATGTAAAAACACCAGGCAGGCCCCACAAATAACCCAGAGATGCATTTTAAATAAAAGCACACATTCTACTCATGTAAAAACACCAGGCAGGCCCCACAAATAACCCAGAGATGCATTTTAAATAAAAGCACACATTCTACTCATGTAAAAACACCAGGCAGGCCCCACAAATAACCCAGAGATGCATTTTAAATAAACACGCTGGTTCCGTGGGCCGGGTTTAGAAGGCGATTGGGCCGGATCCAACCCCCGGGCCTTAGTTTGCCTACCCATGCACCATGTAGAAGAATGAAAGTTTACTATCTTATTTTCTCCTCCCACCTCTTTTCTCCCATAATTTTATACTCTCTAAAACAGTGTCTCACATCGAATATGAATGATCTGTAGAAGGAACTCCCTGAACTGAAAGCAGAGACGCTGTATGTACATTTGTAACCCAAGAAATTCTTCAGTAAAAACAATTTTTTTAAAAAATGTGGCAGGTGAAAAGGGGCAACTGCTGCGACATCTTTGCAGCTTCCATCCAGTTCAGAGTGCCTTGCCTGAACTCCAGGATCATGACCCTCGAACTCTGAGCTTGCTGCCAAGCCTAGACTGTTACCTGCTTGGATAAACATTTCTTACACATAAGAGCCTATGTGTGTGTTGGGCATACAGCAGGGCAAAGGGCGTATCCGTAACAGGACTTTGGGAACAGGCAAATCCCATCAGTTAATAACTTGTGCAGCTATGAAACCCTATTAATATATATGTGAACTTGCCTGTTTGGCATCCCGAGGAATTCAGTATGAAGCTAGCTATAATCCCCTAGCTGTAATCTCAAAGCAATGTGCAGTTAACAGACCCTCCAAGCGTCTCTATTTTCCAGGGAGAGTCCCGGATTTACATAAGCCATCCTGGTTTCTTATTTGATCCCAGACTCTACCGTTTTTCCTTACGACGTCCTTATTTTCATTGGCAAAATGTTGGAGGGTATGGAGTTATGTGATCCCCCCCCCCCGCCCGAACCAGAAACCTTTAGAAAACATCTGAAGGCAGCCCTGCATAGTGTAATTTTTAATGTTAAATGTTTTATAATTTTTTTCATGTATGTTGGAAGCCACCCAGAGAGGCTGAGGCAACTCAGTCAAATAATGTTAATTATTATGGAATAGGATGTCCTATTTTCATCGGGAAAAATCTTGGAGTGTACGGATTAATGCAAAATATAAAGAGGTGTGATCTTGCATGGGTAGCCAAATATATTGAGGAGAAGGGGGATTGGCCCAGCATTTTTCAGCTCATTTGAGGAAATGTTCTAAATGCTAATGTTGCCAATTAAAATAAGAAGTCTGTCCGGCAGGTGACACATTTCACTATTGACTTTATTTCCTCTTAGTGACCTTTAGCATTTTAAACACAAATCTAATCACACTGTAAAAGGGCAGGTTACTTTAGAGGGAGGAAAACATTCACACCGGCTGACCTGCTGGGTGTTGGTAGTTACCCTAATCTCTGCAAAAAACGAAAAACCACCAAGGGCAGCACAGCAATCAATTCTACTTGCCTGATAAGGATATATATTGTTACGGTGTGTTGCTATTAGTATCGGCTTGTCTTTTAACTATATAGCTTAATGTTTTGATGCTGCTTGTTGGAGCCCTGTTACCTTCAGGGGGAAAGGGTGCAATCCAAATTTATTATCTTGGGAAAAGACAGCCCCTGGCACAGCAGCTTCCCACTTGCAAACATCCAACAGAGCCTTGCAGGATCAGGCCCATCTAGTCCATGTTCCTGTTCTCACAGTGGCAAACCAGATAATAATAATAATAATAATAATAATAATAATAATAATAATAATAATAATTTATACCCCGCCCATCTGGCTGGGTCTCCCCGGCCACTCTGGGCGGCCTCCAACAAATATTAAAATACAATACAAAGTCACAAATTAAAAACTTCCCTAAACAGGGCTGCCTTCAGGTATTTTCTAAATGACAGGTAGTTGTTTATCTCTCTGACCCCTGATGGGAGGGCGTTCCACAGGGCGGGCGCCACTACCGAGAAGGCCCTCTGCAGCTTTGCTTCTCGCAGTGAGGGAACCGCCAGAAGGCCCTCGGCGCTGGATCTCAGATGCCTGCAGGAAGCCTACAAGCAGGACCCGAGTTATTGTTATTCCCAGCCGTTGGTTTTCAGAGGCACGTCTCCTCCAATACCACAATTTTTTTTGTGTGTGTGCAAGGCTCCCTCAAATATTTGTTTTACTTCTGTTTATATGTTTTGATAGTGCTGTTTGGTTAGTTTTAGGTAGCGTTTTTCTTTTGCTGGACTTTGTTTGGAAATAGCATATAGTGTGCACCACATAAGAGGCTTTTAAAACATTAAGCAATTTGGAAATGCTTTAAAGTACAGTGGTACCTTGGTTCCCAAACGCCTTGGTACTCAAGCAACTTGGAACCCAAACACTGCAAACCCGGAAGCAAGTGTTCCGGTTTGCGAACTTCTTTCGGAAGCTGAACATGCTCCATTTTGAGTGGTACGCTTCCGATTTGAGTGACACCCTTCCGTTTTGAGTGTTACGCTGAGGTCCGTCTGTTTTTGTGGCTCTTTTCGTTTTGTTTTTTTGTGACTGTGTGGAACCCAGTTCAGCTACTGATTGTGTGACTGCAGTACATTGTTTATTGCTTTCATTTTATGGATCAGTGGTCTCGTTACATAGTAAAATTCATGTTAAATGGCTGTTTTAGGGGTTGTTTTTAGAAGTCTGGAACAGATTAATCCATTTTGCGTGACTTTCTAATGGGAAAGCGTGCCTTGGTTTTGGAACACTTTGGTTTTGAAACGGACTTCCGGAACGGATTAAGTTTGAGAACCAAGGTACCACTGCAAAATAAACATGCACTGTTTGTAAAATATAGCCATCGTGGCTAGTAGACCTTGATAGTCACTGAGCACAGCTGAAGAGCAATGCGAAAAGGAAACCCACTAAAATTACTGTATTGGAGAAAAAAATGGACAGAGTTTTAATTATGGTAAAATCTGCGTTGCTTACCTATACTGTATCATGCAGTGGTTTCATCCTGTTTGTAGTTTCTTCCTCCATGGATCTGCAGCTTTTGCTGCATATGCAGTAAGTACCTGTACGTTTTTGGAACCACATCCACCCTTTCCACAGGGTGTAGGGATAAAGTGGAGGAGGGAGTGAGGAGACGCCCTCTGGCACCATGCCCAATGTCAGTGAGCCTGCTGACTCAGCCTCCCAACTACGGTACATTCGGCATAAGGTCTAAACAGGAAGCCTACATGCACACAGCTGTAGGCTTCTCTGCAAAATGAGGAACCTTACAGCTTTTGATCAAGAGCTTTTCATACAGCTGCTTGTCACAAAACTAAATAAATTTGACTACAAAGCCAAATCAAAGTGAGGGCAGAAAGCATTGCTCTCACTCTGAATAGTCTTAATGGTATAGCTTCTCCGATCTATAGAACTTCGTTAGATGCAAATAAATCAGATCAGAATGAGGGCAATACTCACCACCCTCATTCTGTAAGGTGAGGGGGGGGAAGACATTTTTTTTGCTAGAATGTGGTGCAGGTACGCCGCAATTTCCAGGAGGCAAAGTTTCCCACAAAACGTGTCTCCCATTTTAGCTTACCCCTCCCCACACGTGTTTTACTAACTATAATGAGAGCAAAGGAACTCTTAGCTGTACAGGACCTGCAGAGGTGAGGTGAGGTGATGTTCTTTGAGAAGTAGGTTGCTGGAAAAGATCTCCGTCGAACCTTATGTCTTTCTCTCTTGAGAGATCTCTTGGAATGCCATTATCTCTTGAACTCGATTTCCCGTGCTCACCATGGGCAAGCTGGGAAGACAGCCCACCCTAACCCAGGCAGGGGGCAGGTCCGGCAAACTCACAGCTTATGGTCTCAGGCCAGAACAAGGTGGGCTCTGAGGCATCGGCAGCAGCAGGAGGTAAGCTCTAGGACAGGCATCTCCAAACTCGGCCCTCCAGATGTTTTGGGACTACAATTCCCATCATCCCTGACCACTGGTCCTGTTAGCTAGGGATGATGGGAGTTGTAGTCCCCAAACATCCGGAGGGCCGAGTTTGGGGGTGCCTGCTCTAGGAGGCTAAGGCAGGCAAGGGCCCACAGCCAAAGGTTGGGCTTGCTTGCTTGGGGAGGAGGTGTGTCATTCTTCAGCTGGCGTAGGCTCAGGACAGGTGAGGGTCACCTGCAGGCTTAAAAGGGAAGCAGAGCTGAGGTGCTGTGTCTGCCCATGTTGATGGATCTTGGCTTGGATGTTCTTGGATCTCTACAGGACTGTGCTTTGGGTTTGGCTGTGGTCTGTGTTTCCTGACTGCTGGACCTTGGACTTGACATATTGTATACAGTGGAACCTCGACTGACGTACGGCTCTACTTACGTTCGATTCCAGTTACTACCTTCAGTAGGTGCTTCGACTTATGAACTTTCCTCTAGATGCAACAGAGGCCTTGCCAGCAGCCCGGAGCTCGCCCGGCCGGCTTCGGGGCAGCACTGGGGCCTCCGTCGCTGGGGAGAGGCCTCCGGTTTGCCAGAGCTCATTCCGCCGGCTGCAGAGCAGTGCTGAGGCCTCTGCTGCTGGGGAGAGGCCCCCCCCAGCCCCAAAGCTGTGGAAGAGGTGCCGCCCGCAAGGGGCACAGCAGGGCGCACTGCAGCCCCAAACCCCACCGAGGAACTAACCTGAGGAAGTCCTGGCCTGGCAAGGAAAAAAAGTGACCCTGGCCAAAGTGAATCAGCTCTTTACTGACCCTTGCCCCACCAACCCTCAGTGCACGTAAGAAAAAAAAATGTTAATTTTTTCCATCTACAATACTGTCTTATTTATTTTATAGTACAGTACATTGATTATTGCCTTCATTTTATGGATCTATGGTCTCGTTAGACAGTAAAATCCGTGTTAAATTGCTGTTTTAGGGGGTGTTTTTCATTGTCTAGCATGGATCAATTCACTTTTCCATTGCTTTCTATGGAAAAGTGTGCCTCTACTTATGTAAGTTTCTAGTTATGACTGGACCTCCGGAACGGATTATGGTTGTAAGTACAGGTTCCACTATACGCCACCAGATAGAACAAGTAAGCCCCTTTTTGGTTGCTGTTTCACACTGTCAACTCATGTTAAGCTTGTGGTTTACTGAGACCCTTTGATCCTTTTCACTTGGTGAAGCCAGGTGTCCCCCAGTACCAAACTGGGCAAACTGGGGTGAGGGATTTTGCGACGAGGGATTTTGTAGGGTCTTGAAGTAACACTTTCCATAATGTTGATATCCCTTTGCAACTGGGCGAACTGGGCATCCCTGACCACTGGTCGTGGTAGCTGGGGGTGATGGGAGTTGTAATCCCCAAACAGCTGGAGACCCAAGTTTGGGAAACAAAGGGCTTGCCTATAGCGCAAGAGCAGTGTCTATGCTTAACGTACCGAAGGGCTCTCATTCATTCCTGTGCTCTGCAGTTAAAAGGTTCAGCTAGCAGGGGATGAGAATACCTCTTTCTATCTGAGACTCCAGAAAACCCACAACCACAGAGTAGGCAATGATGGGTTTGGATAGATAATCTGAGCAAGCATAAGGCAACTTCTTATGTTCCACTAAGTGCGGATGGAATTAATGCAGCCATTAATGCTGATGGAGTCGTATTCTTCTGTCAAATGTGTATTTCCTTGGGGATAATCTGCCTGGGCTACATGCCAGCAGCACAGAGAGCTGGAGACAAAGTGAGTGCAGAGGAAATGCGGAAGACCATTGTAATTTTGAGGAGTTAGGTGACATGTCTCTTTCCCTTTAACATCCCTGGTTTAAGACCTGCTGAGTTACAGTATAATTTGTGTTTCACACACCTGCCAGGAGTTTCTTGGGTCTCCTGTGTTGTGAGTGCCGATTGGATACCCAGTTCCAATGAGTGGGAGACTCTCAGCTGCTCCGCATTAGTCGCACCCGGGATCCTGGGCTGACCATGCAGGAGTGATGCCTGTTAACCAGGTGCACTCAATTACATCAAAGTTGGCTACAAAAGCTGTGGGCGGAAGGAGTTCGGTGAGCTTCTTCACAGATCTAGCTACCCGATGCTGTGAGATGACGGCCGGGGTCCCTCTCGCTGCTGTACCTGGGGCTCCAGGCAGCTGAAGGGGAGATTGTGTAACTCCTGTCTGGTATGTTTTATCTTGTGTTTTGCATAAAGGTAAAGGGACCCCTGACCATTAGGTCCAGTCGTGTCCAACTCTGGGGTTGCGGCGCTCATCTTGCTTTACTGGCCAAGGGAGCCGGCGTTCAGCTTCCGGGTCATGTGCCCAGCATGACTAAGCTGCTTCTTCTGGCGAACCAGAGCAGCGCACGGAAATGCCGTTTACCTTCCCGCCGGAGCGGTACCTATTTATCTACTTGCACTACTTGCACTTTGACGTGCTTTCAAACTGCTAGGTGGGCAGGAGCTGGGACTGAGCAACAGGAGCTCACCCCATCGCGGGGATTCGAACCGCCGACCTTCTGATCAGCAAGCCCTAGGCTCTGTGGTTTAACCCACAGCGCCACCCACGTCCCTGTGTTTTGCATACCTGCTGTTTATTTGTTGGCCTTATGCAAATAAAACATTGCTTTTCTTTCACCCACTGGCGTGCTAATTGATTCCAGATCCAGAACCTTGCCCTTGGCAGAACAGCAAGTGGAGGTTGCAGCAGTAATTTTTTCTCTCTACTTCGGCACCATCCTTCTTCGGCACCATCCTTCTTCAGAACCATCCCTCGTTCTTTCTGCTGCCCCCCCTCTCTCACACACATACACACTGTGCCACTCCCTTTCCCTGCCCCATATTACCTGTGCCATCCCATCTACTTCCTTCTGTGCCCATCTCCTTCTGCTCCATCTCCGTCGCTCCCCGACTCTTTTCACACATGCAAACACAGAGGTGGAAGAGATTCTCGGAGAGGTGGTTCTGCAGCGTGCTGCTACGGGCCGCATAATATTAGGCTATGGGCTACAAGCACACATCAAGCTCTCGGGAGCACTTCACATATTATTATTATTATTATTATTATTTAGCAGTTCTTTCAAGCTAGGTGAGTGTTGTCAACCCCCATATTGCAGGCCAGGGGTGTGGAACAGGATAAGGCTGAGGATAAATGGCACGGAATATGAAGCATCTCTGCAGAAGTGTCCACTCCAGTTCATTTGAAACGAGGAAGGTGCAAGCCCTTCTTAAAAGCGAAGGAACAGCATGTTTGTGTAAGCCGTCAATTTAATTTGTTCCAGACTCTTAGAATGGACAAAATAGATGTAACTCATTATACCGCAAATAGCAGCAAACCAGGAAGGATTACGTGTGTGTGTGTGTTTGTGTTTGTGTGGCAAGCACACACTGCTTTTTCAAAAAGACGAGCGATAATTACTCCTTCCGTTCAACACAACAATTCAGAAATAAGACAGGTCAACCAGTTATTTTTAAGTTGCTAAATACTCAGGACAAGAATGAGTGCTTCTAAGAGAAGAGAAAGAAAAATCTGTACAAAATGAACCATTTTTTTCATATTTTTTTTACATCCTATTGAGGCACGTGAAATACAAATCCAGTTCTATTTTATATATACACATTTACAATAGATTTGTGGGGGGGGGAGGGCAGGTGCCAAGAGGAATAAGAATGAGCAGAAACAAACAAAAGACCATCAAAATATATAAAAGTCGTTGCAAACAGATGATCAAAGGGGAACGGGGAAAGGTATCTGTACACAGTCATGACAGGCAAGTTAAAGGCACAAATACTAAAAACTATAGTCATGCAAAACAATTTTTTCTTTTAAACCCCAACCCTTAACTCGTAAGTACAATCTGTGCAACAAAGCAAAACTAATGGCTCCCACAATAAAAAGTTTACAGTAATTCTCAGTATATTATCCGTACTGAAACATACTGGAAGTGCAACATAGGTACTGCCTTGTAGCATACTAGCATGTCGGCGCAGGTCGAAGCTATTTTCCCCTGTCTTGCTAGCTTCGGATGGGCAGAACGTTAATTTTTACAAGGAAGAGTGAGCAGTGGTAAAAGCCAAGGGATTTACACAGGTGGATAGGCGTGGTTATGAGTCCAGTTGGTTGAATGGAGGCATGGCAGCATCCCCCCCCCCCATTCTCCCTTTTCGGCTTGGCCTTTGTGTAAGTGCTTGGCTGCCTGAATGGTCCCTCTCCAGAGTGCATAAGTGATGTCGTCCCGCTCACATCTTCACGAGAACCAGAATAGAAGTTTGCACAATCTGATGGGTTCCCCAACATCTGTTGGTCTGGAAGCGCAGCAATTTTCACGCGAATGACATGCCTTAAAATTCTTCAAAAGCAAAAGGGGTAGCTCTGCTGGCCCATAATTGAAAACTCACAAATCTGTCGTTGGGCAGTAAACCCTTATCAGGACCAAAAGAATGGTGCACAAATTATCGCCAAACTTTCCAGGTTCTCCAGAACACTTAGCCGATGGAGGAGTTTTGAAGAACTCAAAAGCTTGCTACTCTTTTACAAAATTATGGCTGGACCTAATGAAGACCTACTGCTAAACTCTGGATTTTGGACTTAAATACAGTACTTATTACTACAATTTGACTTTTGATGCCCAGGTCCCAAAACTCTGATGCAAGGTTGGCTTCCGGCTGTCAAGTTTCCCCATTAATATTTGAAAACTAAAATCCGCATTTTGAATTTTAGAATTCAACATTCATACTTAAAATTCACATTTTGACATTTGTAGTTTATATGCACGCACACACATTCAAAATACGTTAGTAAGTGCTTTAGTACTAGCTCAACTTCTCCCACTAGACAGAGGAATATCAATGAGCTTATTTGGCCACACAAATGCATTACACGAATATCTCCTGCCTGAGATGAATAGGGTTGCCGTATTTCAAAAAGTAAAAACCAGGAAACCCTGAAAGACCCCAAATTTTAAAAATCCCACAATTTTTCATGGTCCAGGACAAAGTGCCACCTTTCAAAAATCCCCCCCTGGGTGCATGGCAGCCCCAGAGATTAATATTGATTCCTGGGGTTCTCAACAGCTGTATATTATGCATGTGGAAAAGCTTGCTAGACATCCTGTATTCCAGAGTTCCAACTTGCATCTGAAATTGTTGCCTTGCCACTCCGTGACATCCATAACATTCATACCAAGTCAACAATAGGACTCCTGTGGGAATTTCAATATGATGGATGCATCTTAAACCCCTGGCAGAGACTCCTGCTGGGTTGCAAACTGTTGTTGTACCAGTGGCAACGTTTTGCTGCTCACAGATGTAGCTATTCTTTGTGCAGTTTACAAGCTCTTAGGCCTTGAAGGTCAGTGGCACCTGGGTTTGGTTGGGGAGATTAAGTCAAGGATTAAGAGTTTGAGAAAAGCAAAAAGCACAGCTTAGGCCAGCTGCATTTGTTAAGTAAATGCAGAATTCCTTCAACACATTAGAGAAAGTCATTCCATTATTTTATTTTTTTGTGGGGGCAGGTTCTCCCTCCTCCTCCTCCTCCTCCTCCTCCCTCCTTAACGTTTTTAGTAATGGCAGGACCACAACTGGATAATGGTATGGCCCAGTAGTGATACCCAGGCTTTCAACTGGACTGCATACTTAGGTTTGTAAGTAGATTATACTGACAGGTTCACTGCAAACTGGCTTTAGGATTGCACCACACAATGATAAGCCAAGTGAGCAGGGAGAGTCCCTTGCCATCGTTTTGGATCAGTTGGCTCATGCCAATGATTGGAAAAACGACACAGGCAACTATGGCTTCTCCTTTCTGAGATTAGAAGCAATGTGCCTCCGTTCCTTTGATGTGACAGGGCTGATGTGGGCGTGTGCAAGGGCTAGGCAAGGGCTTAATCCGTGCCATTCACAAGTACAGCCAAGGGGATGGGGACTTGACGGGTTAACACTCAGCCAGCAACTGGAATCCTACCTTAACAGTGCAATCCTACTCAGAAGTAAATCCAGCTGAATTCAGTGGGGCTTACTCTAAACTAAGTAGATGTAAGATTAGGCCTACAGCCTAAGGCAGGCATAGGCAAACTTGTCCCTCCAGCTGTTTTGGGACTACAATTCCCATCATCCCTGACCACTAGTCTTGTTAGCTAGGGATGATGGAAGTTGTAGTCCCAAAACAGCTGGAGGAACAAGTTGGGCCATGCCTGGCCTAAGGCATCCCATACGGGTGGGGGATGACAAAACGCACTAGCCAACCCTACTCTCCCTTGGTAAAAGGACTGGAACAGATTACAACATATTATCCAATTACCCCTTCTGTTTTCTGGACTCCACGTTTATCAACATTTGCCTTTCAGATGTTTTGTACATACATTAGCACATCTCAAACCTTTTTTTTTTTTTAAAGCTCCCACACAAACAATAATATTCTCTCTCTCTTTTTTCAGGTGTCTCCATCCCAAGGATGTGGAACCTGTGGTCTTCCAGATGTTGTAGCAAGGCAATGGTCAGAGATGATGCAGCAACATCTGGAAGGTCCAAAGTGCCCCATCCTTCCTCTATCTACTCTTTCAAAATGGCTGCACTAAGGCAAAGGCACTAGAATATAACAAAGACGGTCGGTTTAAGAAATTCAGATAGCCATGTGAAAAACAAACAAACGTATTTCTGTGCAACATCATATACACCAATAGCTATAAACAAACACAACAGCATTGGCACATCACTTACAAAGTTTCATTTAAAGATTGACTCGAATATAAAGTATTTGGGCTGAGGACCCAAATAAGTAATCATCCATCACCTTGTTAGGAATTGCGTATCCTCTAAACCAGGGTTTCCCAAAATTAGGTCTCCAGCTGCTTTTGGATTACAATTCCCATCATCCCTGACCACTGGTCCTGCTGGCTAAGGATGATGGGAGTTGCAGTTCAAAAACAGCTGGAGACCCTGCTCTAACCCAAGCCTGCCTCCAACACATGCTTATCCAAACTAGTTTATAATATTTCCAGCAATACAGCATTCCCGATGCTAGAATTCATCCAGCAGTTTCCAACCTGTCGCTTTCTGCCTTAGCCAAAAATCGGCACTTTCTCTCGGTGTCTTTTCAACTTCTCCCTCTCTGTCTCACAAATCTCAACATGCCTGGTTCTTCCATCTTTTAAAACAAAGCGTAAATGACCCACTGCTCAAACCCGTGCGGAATCAAAACGTTCAGATTCACTCTCGCCTCCATCCTGTAAAAGCTATGTCAATGAAATCGGCGACCCTGCACTATCAGAGTCCGATCGCTGGAAACGTTGGGGAATAAGACGGAAGAAATTTTGCAGGCGTTGTTATAACGAATGACTCGCAAAGGCGAAAGCTTTGGTAACGTTCAAACTAATGCACATCTGCACTACTCCGCCATTACTTTTAGCTTCCCTTGAATGGCAATTAAAAAGGTGAAAGGTCAAAAGACAATGCAATACTTAAAACAAACCCCTTTTTGCTGTTCACACATGGTGGCTAATTACTTCTGTTCTTTCCAAGAGCCTTCAAAAGGATATTAACAGGGGTTGCAGTCGATGCTAACGATTTTGTAAATCCCCTTAACACACACCACAAAGCGGGGGGGGGGGGGCAGGGAGATGTAGTTCAGCAATCTTTTTTTTGCTTTCTGCCCTGACCGCGACTAAAAAGGCAGCAGTGGCATGGCGGAAGTAAACGTCAGCGCATTTCAAAAGTTACACATGCCAAATGGAGAGGTGATGTTAGAAGTTCAGCCGGCAGCGCTATTAAAAAGAGCTGGCGTAATTATTATCCCATTATTATTACTCTCACTGCGGTGGGAACCACCATAAATATCCACTAAGACTTTTAAGAGTTTCTTGCTCTGTTGTCACCAATATTACCGTGGCCCATCCTGTTCCTTCTTCCAGTGCTACGGATAATTTCGGTGGCTTCCTGGTTTGATTCTGCTAATACTCCCCTTGGTCTCTCACGATTCCCGTCCCATTCATCCACCTCCCCATCTCTTCAATCAACTGCAACCGATCCCTTACATGTTGGACATGAAATAGGAAGCTGCTGTGTGGAGCACTCAGCCATGCTTTCCCCCAGGAAACTCCCCATTTTCATCACTGACCGTAAATCAACATTCAGTGCCTTCTGCGCATGCTCAGTCCTCTCTTGAGATGCACTGGACATTCTCCTCAGAGTTTGTTTCCTGAAGATCTTTGTAAATGTCTGTAAACTCTGGGGTTCCCTCAAGTCTGCCCCTGCCCCTTGTGTTTAGACGGTGCTGTTTTGGCTTCATGAGGATGGAGACTCCGGTAACTTGCTATTGGCATATATGATCACTACATCAAGTGGGAGAAATCTGTAGGCAGCCCATTGGCAGGAGTATCATATTCCCTGTGAGGGAGCTACAGAAGCATACATGAATGCTTCATAGAGAATAATTTTGATTGGTTAGCCCATTTCAGAGGAAACCACTGAATCTCCTTTCTGCCCTTTTGCGAAGGGCATCCTGTTTTGTCTTAGATATATCCAGACGAATGATACTATAGAGCAGGGGTCAGCAAACTTTTTCAGCAGGGGGCCAGTACACTGTCCCTCAGACCTTGTGGGGGGCCGGACTATATTTTGAAAAAATAAATAAATGAACGAATTCCTATGCCCCACAAATAACCCAGAGATGCATTTTAAATAAAAGGACATATTCTACTCATGTAAAAACACGCTGATTCCCGGATCATCGCAGGCCGCATTTGGAAGGTGATTGGGCCACATCCGGCCCCCGGGCCTTAGTTTGGGGTCCCCTGCTATAGAGTCATATTTTCAAAGGAGACAACCTGGTTTGTTTTCTAGATTACTTCGTATCACTACTCTGGCTGGATTTGTCCCGGATGTTTGGCAAGATTTGCTTGGTATCAAGGAGATTTGATACTGAATAGCTCTGGGTTGTAGTTGTAATAGAATCCTTCAGGGAAAAAAAATAGATTACTCTAGGGCACACCCAAACTTAGGTCTCAGATGCAATGAACCTACAGGGAAGATCATAGGTGGCAATGGAAGGAGGCGAGGGAGTTTTCCAAGGCACCAAAACACCACCCTACTCTTTGAGGTGTGTCAATTACCCCAATGCATTATTTGGATCATGAATCTTCTACAGGCGCAGTCAAACACATTTCCAAGCATTTCTCTTCAGCTGCCTTCCCCAACCCGGTGCCCTCCAAAATGATGTTTGCCTCCAGTTCCCATCATCTTCAGCCAGCATAGCCAGCAGTCAGGGATGATGAGAGGTGTAGTTCAAAACATCTGGGAGGACATCAAATATAGAAAGAAGGCTGCTTCACAAGGGGTAGGGGGAGACGTACGATTTCACATGAGCAAAATAAACACCACGGGGCATGTCGAACGCATGCAGACTGCTAACTCTCAGATAGCTCACCCCCTATTCCGTTTATGAATTGCCTTCCCATCTCTTTCCCAAAAGAAAGGAAGATATACCATTGGTTGCCAAATATATGGTTGCCCAAAAAGCTAATGCTTGTTCGGACATGAAATGCGAGACCTCAGAAGAATTTTGATAATGATTTCCACAGAACCATTTTATATCTAGGAATCAAAGTGAGGGGTGGGGGTTGAGAGTGTTTTATTGCAAAACACTTTTGCTGGGTATAGATCAGTGGTTTTCAAAATGATTAATACCCAAGAGATTCTGTCTTCCAGTTTATTTTTTGGTAGCTACAGCCTCTAGAAGTCTACACACCCAACTTCCTTTTTAAAAACAAAACACCTCCACCAAGTCTGGTTTTTTTTAAAACTTGGAACTGTAGGCTGTGGTCAGTTAGGGAATGAATATGCAACAGGTGCTAACTGATATAAGCATCACCAAAGTCTTGCAGATGTTTTTGCACACTATGTATTTTCTGCACTATCAAGTAGGAAAGAGCAGGAAAAACCCATGTGACTGAGTTCCCACCCCACCCCTCTGAATACATGCGTGTGCCTGATTGTCAAATTCAACAGCAGACATGCCACTTCCATGCAGCTAATGTGTCATCTGTGAAGCAGCTGTCACCAGGCATCTTTGAGTTGGACAAGCCCAAACTGATAGCCACCATGGTCTGGGAACATGGTATCATTTCGCTACCAAATTGCCCCACAGCCCAAAGGTAAAATTCGTACAGGTTTACTTTGGATATGGAATGGGAAAAAAATGGATGACCATGCAGCAAAGCCGTGGTTTTAAATTAGGAATGGAGAACCTCCAGATGTTGTTGCACTCTACCCCGCATCGTCCCTTGCCATTGGCCATGCTGACTACGGCTGATGGGAAATGGAATCAAATGACAACTGGAGGGCGCCAGGTTCCCTACCCCAGATTAAATAGTGAAAAAAAGGAAATGAAAATCCAGAGTGAGCTTGAGAATGCTTTTAGGTGGCACACAATGGAGGCGTAGGTGATCAATCCTGATTTTTCCAGAATCAATAGCACAACTGTCTGCATGTCTGGTGACTCACAAAAAGCTGAGCTCAAGAGCCATCAAGCTGGATAAATGTTGTGTATAAACAAAGGATGTTCCTGAAGTTTCAGAGAATTAAAAAGCAACAACTTTGTTCTTCAGTGAAGCACATGGTTCAATTGCAGCCACGGGTCTTTTCTGCAAGGCTTTGGGTGCCTGTTAAAGGAAGCATCTGTAGGTTTGCCGCCCCCCCCCCCATTCCTTAAAATTAATTTGCGCCTTGAATGGCTTTGCAAATAAGCACAAATCAGCAGGGAAAGGTTTGCCCAGATCTAAAGCAGCAATAGCAACAAAATCTCCCGTTCGTGGATTTCTGTTTGCAAAGCACGCAGCCTCACCCCACCCTCGGAAAACTTACTAGCCTCAAGTGGGTGGCCAAGCCCACATTTTAATACGGCGGCTGCTAAGGCTATGAAAGCACAGTGAGTTTCATGTGACCAAAAAGTCAGCTTAGATTTGTTGCCTGGTGCAGCAAACAGTTTAGTCTCCAGTAGCAGCTCTTGATGCAGCCCAGTGATAATTTCAATGCCAGAAAAAGCTTTGCAGGTGTGAAGCTCAGAACAACATTGGCAAAACCCCAGCCCTATTACATGCTTGGACACATGGTTCTGTGTAATACTATCATCTGCCCTAGAGGATTCATAACCATGTACATGGAGCATTTTTAAAGTGAGAGGAGGCAAATGTGTGTGTCTTTTAAAAAATAAAAATTCTATACTCTTCCCCTTCTATATCATACATACATTCTTTTTGACAGCACTGACCTTCCTGTAGCTTAAGTAGCACAACACTGGCGAAAAGGGGAATCAGTCAGTGCTTGTGAAACCAACCTGGGGCCTGTACACATTTCTGGCAAGAGGAAGGAATGAAAACTGATAAAACATGGAACTCAACATTGTTTTTTGGGGGGGTAGGGAAGATTGGCACTAGATATGTTCACATTGTCTTTTTCTCCTTGCATCTAGAGGTAGTGTCATTTGTGTGTGTGTGTGTGTGTGTGTGTGTCCAGTATCTAAAAACAGTGCAAATCCAGTTACGTACGTGGTTATTTCGTCACAATCCCGTAACAGTCTCTTCTCTCTCTCTCTCTCTCCCCCCCCCCCAGTAGTAGTGAAAGTACATGGAAAAAAAATGGACCGAGCCAAATTATGATTCACAGACAAGGTGTACCAAACCTCATATAAACACATCCTGTGCATCCACACGAGAGAATGAAATTTTTTATATATATATATATATATATATATATATATATATATATATAGTGTGTGTGTGTATATATATATATATTTATATATAGGTTCATTTACAGTAGCAGAGTGATATTTGGATCCAACAGCATCTCGTCAGATGCAAGGCTCTACTTGCATCTCCTTCCATGCTCCAAGTCTTCAGTTTTTTATTTCCAGGATGGATGGGTTGTGGTCTAAGATGGCGAGGATTATCTTGTCCATGTATTGGCGCAGTCTGTAGTTGATCTCTTCCTGTTCTTTGAGGGCTTCCATGAGCTGAAACGAGGAAGGACTACGTCAAAAACCTCCATTGCGACATGACATAAAGACTCCAAGCTACTGAGCAATCAGGCACACTTTGGCCTCCAGCTTATTTTAATGGAGGTTATTTTAATGGACCAGGCAGGGGAGGGGATGGTGTGGAGATTTCCCGGTCTCTCCCCTCCACCCCCACCTATCAGTGAATCAAACAGGTCAGGTGGTTAAGTTGAGGCTCATCTTTCCAAACCCAACTCTTATTTCCCCCATGTATTTTTGCCCCCCAATGAGAACCAAACCAAACCAACCTTTACCTAGCTCTGCCACAGGTTCCTCTCTTTCTTGCTGTGCATTTGAAGAGAAAGGGAGACCACAAAGTAGCAGAAAGGCACACAAGCTTCGAGGGGGATGGGCATGAAAGTAAAGTCAAAAGCCAGCTAGTCAAAAGCCAGCTCTGTCCTCTTTCCTAAAGCGTCCAAGCCCAAATGAGAAGCTGCGCCCTCTCCCTCCTCAACCCGAAACCTTTTTGTTGTTTATTGAAGGATGGGAGGATGAGGGAAAGTGTCGAGGCTTTTTCCAGCCGGAACTCTCCGGAACTCAGTTCCGGCACCTCTCAGGTGGGCACCATTACCATTCTAAGAGAACACTACATCTTTTCAGAAGTTGATTCCCGGTTTAACCATGTGTATAGTATGAAGAAGGACACAAATTTCACTACCTGTTCGGATACTTTAACCCAGGCAGCAGACAGACAAGAAAAACCATATTAAGTCCAGTTAAAAGTGACTATGGGGTTGTGGCGCTCATCTTGCTTTCAGGCCGAGGGAGCCAGCGTTTGTCTATGGACAGCTTTCCAGGTCATGTGGCCAGCATGACTAAATCGCTTCTGGCAAAACCAGAGCAGCGCATGGAAATGCCGTTTACCTTCCCGCTGGAGCGGTACCTATTTATCTACTTGCACTGGTGTGCTTTTGAACTGCTAGGTTGGCAGGAGCTGGGACAGAGCAACGGGAGCTCACCCCGTCATGGGGATTTGAACCGCCGACCTTCTGATTGGGCAAGCCCAAGAGGCTCAGTGGTTTAGACCACAGCGCCACCCACGTCCCGCCACATAAAGTTTGGAAGACACTGAAATATACAGGAAAGAAAATTATATCTTGATTTTCTTTTTTTATTTCTTTCTAAGTACACTATTGTTTGCTACAGCATGTCTGTATCATCTATTGCATTTTACCTTTAGAGACTCTGGGAGTTCATAAGCCTTAGAAATCTCTCGAATCTTCAGCTTTTGATCCCTGTCCCCTTGCAAAAGCTCCTTTACCATAACTCCCTAAATGTCAAATCATATTCTCACTTGAATAAAATACAACTGGAAAAAGTTTAATTTTTTTTTAATAAAAAAAAGCTTTGGATTTATCTTTACAGATATTTCAGTTTCTCTTAGAAGTCAAAGCTTAGTTTAGCAAAAGGTTTTCGTGGTACAGAACTATTAATACAGTTGCTCTATATAGCAAAGGAGAAGACAGATCATGGTCCATCATGGTTATTTCCTAGCAGACCAATTGATGCCTGCTGGTTGCCAGGAATTCTTGCAAGGGCTGCTGGGGCAGGTATTGATACTATTACTGTTACTAATTATAGTTTGCTCCGACCCATCAAAAACTCATTGTGCATTCTTGCTTTATAAATTTAATCCGTACCAATGGACCATAAGGAGTCTAGCAAAAGGCTGTTCCGTGCTGGTGTCAGTTGCTGCTAACTCTGTATTCACATGGGCCAGTGTGTCTGGCTGTTAACCAGAAGGCTGGTGGTTCGAGTCCACCCAGGGGCGGCTGCGGGCAGGATTCCTGCTTTGCAGGGGGTTGGACTAGATGACCCAACTCAACGATTCTACATCACCCAGTGACTACAGAGCTGAAGGCAGCTCCCCCAGGCATCCGGGAAGAATATAACAAGGGGAGACTAAGCGCAGGTTAATTCTGTGTCCAGGGCGGCTGTCTACCAGCTCCATCTGGTACGCAGGCTGAGACCCTACCTGCCCGCAGACTGTCTTGCCAGAGTGGTGCATGCTCTGGTTATCTCCCGCTTGGACTACTGCAATGCGCTCTACGTGGGGCTACCTTTGAAGGTGACCCGGAAACTGCAATTAATCCAGAATGCGGCAGCTAGACTGGTGACTGGGAGTGGCCGCCGGGACCACATAACACCGGTCCTGAGAGATCTACATTGGCTCCCAGTACGTTTCCGAGCACAATTCAAAGTGTTGGTGTTGACCTTTAAAGCCCTAAACGGCCTCGGTCCTGTATACCTGAAGGAGCGTCTCCACCCCCATTGTTCAGCCCGGACACTGAGGTCCAGCGCTGAGGGCCTTCTGGCGGTTCCCTCACTGCGAGAAGCAAAGCTACAGGGAACCAGGCAGAGGGCCTTCTCGGTAGTGGCGCCCGCCCTGTGGAACGCCCTCCCATCAGGGGTCAGAGAGATAAACAACTACCTGTCATTTAGAAAATACCTGAAGGCAGCCCTGTTTAGGGAAGTTTTTAATTTGTGACTTTGTATTGTATTTTGGTATTTGTTGGAGGCCGCCCAGAGTGGCTGGGGAGACCCGACCAGATGGGCGGGGTATAAATAAAAAATTATTATTATTCTTATTATTACTAAGCAGGCTGCTCCATCTGTTGGCTAGAGAAGGGGCAGCTGCAATGCTCTTCCTCCCCCAGTCCCACAACAGAAAGAACACTCTGCTCCAACAACCAGTTGACTGCATAGATGAGGGGAAAGGACACTGGCCCAATCTATTGGCCAAAGGAATAGGAGTGACCAAATGCTAAGTGAACCCACACAGAAGATCATCTGCCTGGACCCCAGCTGGGTATAAATGCCCACTTCTGCTCACCGCTTTGTCGTGGTCTTAAAGACTGATCTCCCTCCTCTACCTTTTCCCACCAATTCCCATCCCTTGTGTACATTTCTAAGGTCAGGTGGCAGGACCCTCCTCCCTTATTAATTTAGGTGAACAGCTCTGGAAGAATTCTGCCCACCTTTCATGATAAGGAGGCCCTGTTTTTTGTTTTTTTTAAATTACACCAACCAATGTTCCAAAGCAAGCCTCCCACAGAAATCTGGGCGCAGTGCTTAGAAAACTGGTTTCAAAATTATTTCGGTCTCTTGTCTGCTCGAGATTTTGCAATCCTACCACTAATATCGCTCAGCCCGGACACTGAGGTCCAGCTCCAAGGACCTTCTGGTGGTTCCCTCCCCGTGAGAAGTGAGGTTACAGGGAAGCAGGCAGAGGGCCTTCTCGGTAGTGGCGCCTGCCCTGTGGAACGCCCTCCCATCAGATGTCAAGGAAATAAACAACTATCTGACTTTTAGAAGACATCTGAAGGCAGCCCTGTTTAGGGAAGTTTTAATGTTTGATGTTTTATCGTGTTTTTAATATTCTGTTGGGAGCCGCCCAGAGTGGCTGGGGAAACCCAGCCAGATGGGTGGGGTATAAATAAATTGTGATGCTGATGTTGATTAAACAGACAGGTATATGTGTGTGTACATGCGCACACATGCTCTGCCAGCGCCCTCACTTAATCAGCGGCAAACTATTTCTTTCCCACACTTTACCTCATCTCTGGAGGCAGAATCAATTTCAGCGGCCAACGACTGGGCTTTTGTTTGTGTCGCAAAAAGGTTCTTGGCTTCGTAAAGACTAAGACTAAGAATCTGCCCGTTAAGGTCATCGTTCTGGTCACGAAGCTTCTGGTTCTCCTATCGAGAGAAGAAGGAGAGGAGAAAGGAAGTGAATTTCGCATCAGGCTGAATAAGAAAGCATCAGTCAGCATACCATTGTGGATATTTCTGCATTGCGACAATAAAAAAGGTTGCTTTCTCCTGCTCCTCCTGAAAGAGGCATGAAGGTTCTTCCTTAGTCTCCCTCACTCCAGCTCCAATCATACCTCACCTGCTTTAGCCTTTTAATTTCGTGTTCCATTTCCACTTCTCTCGTCTTCGCATTGAATTCGCTCAAGCTGGACGAAGAGCTTCTCCCTCGGCCAGGCCGCTCACATTCTAGCTTGTACAACTGCAAATGTTCCAGCTCCTTCCGCAAATCCTCAATAAGCTGTGTGGGGAGAAGAAAAGGGAAACCGCGGGTACAATTTGTTAAGCCAACGTACAGAACGGAATGTGGCGGTACACAGCCAACTGACAACTTAGGTGAGAAGAAAATAATAATAATAATAATAATAATAATAATAATAATAATAATTTTATTTATACCCCGCCCTTCCCAGCCAGAAAACCGGGCTCAGGGCGGCTAACATCAATTAAAATCACAGCAAAAACATAAAAACGATCAATTTAAAATAACAGATTAAAATACAAATTTAAAAATTCAATTAAAACTGCAGGTCTCAATTTCAAAATAACCCACCAATAAAAGATGAAGCATAAATATTAAACAGAAACCAACCCAAAGGCCAGGTGGAACAGCTCCGTCTTGCAGGCCCTGCGGAAAGATGCCAAATCCCGCAGGGCCCTGGTCTCTTGTGATAGGCTGTTCCACCAAGTCGGGGCCAATATTGAGAAGGCCCTGGCCCTAGTTGAGGCCAACCTAACGTCTTTGTTGCTCGGGACCTCCAAAAGATTATTATTTGAGGACCTTAAGGTCCTACATGGGACATACCAGGAGAGGCGGTCCCTTAAATACGAGGGTCCTAAGCCGCATAGGGCTTTAAAGGTCAAAACCAGCACCTTAAACCTGACCCTGTACTCCACCGGGAGCCAGTGCAGCTGGTAAAGCACTGGATGAATGTGGTCCCGCGGCAAAGACCCGGTAAGGAGCCTCGCCGCGGCATTCTGCACCCGCTGGAGTTTCTGGGTCAGCTTTAGGGGCAGCCCCGCGTAGAGCGAGTTACAATAATCAAGTCTGGAGGTGACCGTCGCATGGATCACTGTGGCCAGATCAGGGCGAGAGAGGTAGGGGGCCAACTGCTTAATACGGCGGAGATGGAAAAATGCCACCTTTGCTGTGGTTGCAACCTGTGCCTCCATAGAAAGAGAGGCATCAAAGGTTACGCCCAAACTCTTGACAGAAGGCGCTGGCACTAGTTGGGCCCCCGCAAGAGATGGGAGTTGGCCTCCCAACCCCATGTCGTCCCGACCCAGCCAGAGGACCTCTGTCTTCGAAGGGTTTAACTTCAACCGGCTCCCACGCATCCATGCAGCCACAGCCTCCAAGCACCTGGCCAGTGTGTCCGGGACCGAGTCAGGGCGGCCGTCCATCAACAGATAAAGCTGGGTGTCATCAGCATATTGATGACAGCCCAGCCCGAAACTCCGGACAATCTGGGCAAGAGGGCGCATAAAGATATTAAAAAGCATCGGGGAAAGGATTGTGCCCTGCGGAACTCCACACACCAAGGAGTGTCGCGGCGACAACTCCCTCCCTAGCGCCACTCTCTGTCCCCGACCTGAGATAAAGGAGCGCAGCCATTGTCGGACTGTGCCCTGAATCCCCACGTCGGCAAGGCGGTGGTCCAAAAGATCGTGGTCGACCATATCGAAGGCTGCTGACAAATCTAAAAGAATCAGCAGGCCCGAACCGCCTCGATCCAGCTGTCTACGGAGATCATCTGTTAGCGCCACCAAAGCTGTCTCGGTCCCATAACCAGGGCGGAAGCCGGACTGAAACGGATCCAGAGCCAATGTTTCATCCAGAAATCCGCCAAGCTGTTCAGCAACCGCTCTCTCTCCTGTCCTGTACCGGACAGGACTAAGCAACAACATACCCAGAAGAAGAAAAACTCATTTCCTGATTTCCTGCTATAGAGATAATGCATGTGCCTGGATTCAATCAATTCACTTTTCTGAATTGGGCCTGTTTCAAACGGAGCCTTTGGAGGGGAGGTGGTGGCTCACCCATAACTAGGCAGTCAAGCTTTGCCTCTCTTGCAAATGACTATCACAATCAAATACAGGTGAAACTTGAAAAATTAGAATATCATGGAAAAGTCCATTTATGTAAGCAATTGTTTTCATTAGCTACTGGAGTTTAATATATGAGATAGACTCATGACATGCAAAGTGAGATATGTCAAGCCTTTGTTTGTGACATGCATGATATGTCAATTGTGATGATTATGGCACAGCTGATGAAAACCCCAAAGTTGAAATTGTTAATTTGGGGTTCTCATCAGCTGTACGCCATAATCATCACAATTATAACAAATAAAGGCTTGACATATCTCGCTTTGCATGTCATGAGTCTATCTCATATATTAGTTTCACCTTTTAAGTTGAATTACTGAAAGAAATGAACCTTTCCACGATATTCTAATTTTTTGAGTTTCACCTGTAAATTAGTGGGGATGTTCTAGCGCTCACTGTGGACTGCGAGGCCAAAAAGATGCTGGACCGAGCCGCTTCCAAATGGGACCCAGACCTCAAACGTTTGAGTCTGTCCTTCTGAAGCCCAAGTGGTGTTATTAGCTCCAATCCATGAACTGTAAAATCCCTCATAAAATCTTGAAGAACCATGACTGTTTTTTGAAAACTGCTGCTAACCAACAACTGGTTAACTACTTTTCCCAAGCAATTCTGCTGTGCAATTTCAAATTTCTGGGGGGAGTGTAGAGAGAAGCAACGCCATGGTGCATCTGCAGTAGCACAACTGGGTGCCTTCCTCTCGCCAGCTGCAACAAAACATGTCTGTCCTGTATCTCTCCCAGCAGACGCTGTAACCTTCCAACGGTTTGACTTCATCCCCAAAGGCACACGCTTCCATTGTCTCCGGAGACAGAAATTGGCTGCCAACCAATTTCTATTTAAAAAGTTCCAGTCTTTACTGTATCACCTGCACATGGGCAATTAAACATTGGTTAACCTACCTCCTGAGTAGCTTCCCTCTCTTTGTTAAATTCCAGCCTGTTCTGTCTCAGTTTGTCCATCATCCTTTTATACAAATCCATCTCATCCTTGAGCCGCAGACTGGTGTCTTCCAATCGGTCTGACATTCGCTGCCTCTCCTGAGGAAAACGAAGAACGAAGTTACAAGCTGCCTACAACCCAAGAGTCACTCTGCATATTCAGGAGAAATATTTTTTTCTTTGGCCTCCTGGAATGGTGTCATTTCAGAGGGGAGAAGAATGTTTGAATGCCCCCCCATGTAAACAAACAAACAAACACCAAATCAAACAAATAGCCCTCCTTGTGTACAGAAAACTGTTGCGGAAAATGCTAGAATGTTGGTTTTTCTAGGGCAGAGTATGTTTTATTTAACACGGGTGAGCTTTCAAAACATGCAATTTCCTACAACTAAAGAGACCGCCTCACTCCATATGAACAGGCACAGGCAAACTCGGCCCTCCAGATGTTTTGAGACTACAATTCCCATCATCCCTGACCACTGGTCCTGTTAGCTAGGGATGATGGGAGTTGTAGTCCCAAAACATCTGGAGGGCCGAGTTTGCCTATGCCTGCATATGACCCTGAGATCATCTTTTGAGGCCCTCCTTCGTGTGCCTCCTCCTTGAGAGGCCCAGAGGGCGGCAGCATGAGAACGGGGCCTTCTCTGCAGTGGCTCCCCACCTGTGGGGTGCTCTCCCCAGGGAAATTCGCATGGCACCTTCATTGTACACCTTTAGGCACTAGGCAAAAATGTTCCTTTTTAACCAGGCCTTTGGTTGATCTGATTGACATCCTTTTAAAATGTGGCTCTTTTGGGGGGGGTGTTATTGGGTTATTGTTTTTATTTTGATTTCATATATTGTGATCTTCTCTGTGAACCGCCCTGAGACCTCCAGGTATAGGGTGGCATAAAAATTCAAACAAACAAACAAAATAAGAGGCACTGTTGACATAGGGCTCTGCCATGCAATTCTTCCAAAGGCATTTTTCAGCTCTCAGTTCTCTCCCCCCCCCCCCGCTTTATTTGTCCTAGAGGTTTGCATATGGTAGACTGGGATGTAGTGGCATATCACTTTGTGATTTGCAGTAGATGTCAGGATTTTCCAATTCCCAAATGCTTAATAAGAAGGCTTCTTGATCCACTGAAGCCAATAGGAGCTTTATCCAATGGCAGGTGTGTATGCCGTCATGATATTATTGTTGACAGAAGCATCCTACTCTTGTGTAGGACCCTGGCAGAGACACATGCCCGGCTGGCATGTTCTCTCCCTCCTGGTCATTCGTTCGGGAGCTTCAAAAGCTTTCTTCTGCCCGAACATCACAGCGACTGATACCAAGAAGCATCAGCACACTTAGGGATCCGCAGAGTCTTCGCAGCATGCGTAAACAGACCTCAGAACTCAGCATTTTGGCTAATCTACTTTATTTACATATAAACACACACGGAGCACTGCAACATGGCTCCCTCTCTCTCTAGCATCAGACAGCAAAGAGAAAGAACAAAGGACAATAGTCCCACTTCACGGAACACAGTAACACAAACATCCTGTCTCCATCACTTCCCATTCTGTGGAATGAAAACATACACCATCAAGTGATAGACAACAATCCCATGACTGCAGACACGGGGAATGAATCTCCAACAATTATATTGGGGGCTGCCAGTTTATAAATACCTTTAGGAATAAAACGACATAAAGGCAAAACTTGTGCTACAGACCCGCCAGGACTTAAGAGGTGACAGACCTACCGCGAGTGAAAGTTGAGGTGGCAAAAAAAAAAAAAAATCCAAGAGCTCCATTACCTCATCCAGTTTCTCGCTTTGCGATTTCAGCCGCAAAACAGTGGTTTTGAGTTCACAGTTTTCCTCTTCGAGCTGTTGAACCCTGAAATTGAAGAAGAAAAATAATAAATGACTGCACACAAAAACATTGTCCATCTGTACAGGCACAAAGGAAGTATCTTATGTTGCCAACTGGCAACGTACAACTAAACATCAGCTACTGAAGAGTCCGATTTTCAGAGCACAATGCTTAACATCAGGGCTGTTCGTACCAGTTTTTCTAATCAGTATTTTCCTTGGCCCAAGAAATTGTTCTAAGATTCTCTTGCCTGCTCCCCCCCCCAATGTGACTTAATACCCATAACATTCTCAACTACAGTCAGTTTTCTACACTATATCAAGTTAAAGCAGGACACTTTGCTCAGGAGTCACTTCATCAAAAATTGATCCACCCAAAGTTTGTTTCCTTCTAAACTAGTAACAAGAAACAGAGTCGCCATTTGTCTATTGTATTCATTTAAATCCTGCTTTTCCAATCCAATGAGTTTCCAACAGACTTAAAATAAAATAAAAAACTAAACTAAAAACAGAGTGTACAGTATTACCAAAAACAAATCCAAGCCAGAATACTGCAGTAAAGAGCATAAAAACAGGAATAAAAGAGCAATGCCAATGTTCATTAAAAGCCACGGGAAATAAAACAGTTTGCAGCAGATGCCTAATTAGGGCTGTGTGGATGCAGCGATTTTGCAGGAGCCAAATGTGGTATTGAGAATTCAGCTTCCTGAGCTTCTCAGGTGTTGTTTTTGAAAAAGCGTGCAAGTTTCTAGCCCTTATAGCTGAGAAATATGTCTTGAAATGTATGGGTCGATGATGCATAGTTCCAGACAGCAACCAAAGAGAAGCATCTTGTAGGCCTATTAACAGCAGCTTCTGGAGAGTTTCATGAGGTTGCAAATACAGTTTTTCTTGGCATGGGATTTTAAATGCCTAGATGCAGAATTTCTCCCCCAGCACAAAAAAGATATGTTATATTCCAACTAATCCAGAATGCAGGAGCTGGACTGTGACTGGGAGAGGCTGCCAGGACCATACAACACCAATTCTGAAACACCTACATTGACTCCAGGTATGTTTCTTTTTCTTTTTTTAAAATATTTTTATTAAAGATTTTCAAAGGTAGTGCAATGTCTCTCTCGTATTTTTCCATATAACATTTTTACAAATCAGTGTTGTTGAGACATTAGGAAAAAAAGGGGGAGAGAGGTGGGTGGGACGGGGAGATAGGTGGGGTGGGGTGACGATGTTTCTTTTTTACTTGATATGAGTAGGGTTTGGTGTCAGCGTTGTTTATGTAGGTTCTCTGTTGTTCGCTTGTGCTCCTTTGGCGGTGAGAGAGGTCGGGGTTGGCGTAGGGTGTGATTGTTCATTTGTGGTTGGCTGTGGTGATCTTTGGTTTCCTGTGTGAGTGGGGTTGGTGGGTGTTTTGGATCAGGTTAGCCATATTGATTTGTATGCTGTCGGTAGATTTTTGTCATTGTCTTGTTGGGCTGTGTGTGTGATGAAGGGGAACCATACCGGGGTGAAGGTGTCTTCTTCTGTTTGTCCCCGTGTCAGTTTCAGGTTACTGGTTAGTTTTTCTAGTAGGGCTGTTTCCCATACTACTTGGTACCATTGGTCCATGTTTACTCCTGACAGGTCTTTCCAGTGTCTGGTTATGACGTTTCTGGCTGCTGAGAGTAGATGGATTATGAGTTTTTTGTGTTGTAAGTGTCCAGGTATGTTTCTGAGCCCAATTCAAAGTGTTGGTGTTGACCTTTAAAGCCCTAAACGGCCTCGGTTCAGTATACCTGAAGGAGCGTCTCCACCACCATCATTCATCAGATGTCATGGAGATGGGTAACTATACAACCTTTAGAAGACACCTGAAGGCAGTCCTGTATAGGGAAGTTTTTTGATGTTTCGTTATATTTTTATGTATGTTGGAAGCCGCCCAGAGTGACTGGGGCAATCCCATCAGATGGGTGAGATAATTAATAATTATTAATAATAATAATTAATGGTAGACACTCCTTTATTGGAAGTTTTTAAACAGGTTGGATGTCCATCTGTCAGGGATTATTTAGCTGTGATTCCTGCACTGCAAAGGGCAGGACTAAGTAACCATTGGAGTCCCTTTCCAACTCCACAATCCTATGATACCCATGTTTCTCCCAGGCATGCATTCTCTTAACTGAATACACAAAATCAATTAATGACGACAAAATTCCAGAGTCTTCATACCACAAGCTACTGCATGTAAAAGGTAAAAGGACCCCCAAAGGCGACTATGGGGTTACGGCGCTCATCTCGCTTTTCAGGCCGAGGGAGCCGCCGTTTATCCACAGACAGCTTTCCGGCTCATATGGCCAGCATGACTAAACCGCTTCTGGCGCAATGGAACACCGTGACGGAAACCAGAGCACCTGGAAACGCCGTTTACCTTCCCATCGCAGCCATACCTATTTATCTACTTGCACTGGCATGCTTTTGAACTGCTAGGTTGGCAGAGTTGCGACAGAGCAATGGGAGCTCACCCCGTCATGGGGATTCGAACCAACAGCCTTCTGACTGGCAAGCCCTAGAGGCTTGGTGGTTTAGACCACAGCTCCACCCGTGTCCCTGCATGTAAAGAAACCTTGATAGTCCACATTTCAGAAAACAGCTGGTCTTGGGGCTTACGTTCACATCTGCACATTTTGTTCCCTAGGTATTCATCCCTGTTGCAACTTGGAGACGAAGCCGTTCGTAGAGGCAATCATGGCTGAGGAAATCCAGCAGGGTAACCATGAATATTACCTTGTATTCAGCAGTTCGATTTCCGTGCTCTTCTCTTTCTCGTACTTGCTGTAGGCTTCTCTGTGCCTCTTTATCTCTTCTTCCAGAGTCTGCTCAGCTGACGTCTCTTGGTCTTTCAAGAGTTCTTCGAGTTCGTGAACTCTTAAGAAAAAAAGAAAAAAAGAAAAAGAAGGGGTCGCCCATTTATTTATTTGATTTATATTCCGCCCTTCGTCATAAGATCTCAGGGCGGTTCACAAGATAAAATACAGGATTAAAAACAAATGAATAAGTTAAGAGTACAGCTGTTGACTAAGGGATAATTTTGCTAAACGGAATGTAACTAGAAGTAAATCAGAATTTGTAAACGCAGTGTCACCAGATGTTAAGGACACATCGAGAACGGTGTGTGGAAAGTCACTTAAACAAACTTTTATTAATTTGGAAATAATTTTTACAATTGGGATAAAATTTGGAAAATCGTTAAAAAAAAATTTTTTTTTGTAGAAAACCAAAACCAAAAAGCAAACAGAAGTAAATCCTGCCTGCGATTTCATTTGGTTGTTATATTTTCTCAAATAATCAAAAAAAGGCTTCCACTCTTCCATAAATTGTCCATTGTGCTGATCTCTTATTCTATTAAAATTATTATTTAATAATAATAATTTATTATTTATACCCCACCCACCTGGCTGGGTTCCCCCAGCTATTCTGGGCGGCTTCCAACGAACGATTAAAAATATATTAAAATGAAAATAAATACATAAAAATGTAATAAAAAGACATAGTTGGTAATAATACATTGAGTATCACATCTAGTCTGACCCTGAATCTTAGGCCAAAGAAACTCCTTTTTTAAAGAGACTTTCCCGCCAGCCCTCAAATCACAGCTCTTGCAAATATTCTAAACATCTCCGTTTTGAGGGAAATCCTTTTGAAAGCAAACAGCCAGCTATTTATCACTTCCATTGTTGCTGGAGTCTTTATCTGCCTAAGGTTCTCATTATAGCTCTGTGAAGACTGCAGAAAGGAAACAGCAGGCAGTATACTAGATTACCTGTGAACCAGGTGTGTGTTCTCCTGTTTCAATTTGCTCTTCAGGTCACCGTTGGTCATGCTATCATTTTCCAGTTCTGTCACTTTTTTCTCTAAAGAAGTAACCTGTAAAAACGAACGGGGATGTAAGCTTCTGCCCAGCAGTGATGGCCAATCTTGGCCCACCAGCTGTTTTGGGACTACAACTCCCCTCATCCGTGGCTAACAGGACCAGTGGTCAGGGATGATGGGAATTGTAGTCCCAAAACAGCTGGAGGGCCGAGTTTGGCCATCACTGCTAGTGGGTTTACAGAAAATATAGACTGGAGGAAAGAGCAAGTTAAACCCTTAAAGGTTTATTAGAATCATAGAGAGACCATGAGGGTCATTTAGTCCAACCCCCTGCTATGAAGGAATATTTTGCCCAATGTGGGGCTCAAACCCACAACCCTGAGATTAAGAGACTCATGCTCTACTGAGTGAGATAATCTTAATGGTTTATAACGGTAACAGCTTGGGAAATGTTGGGAGAGTGTCGGAGTGCAGCTTGTTTCTTCCAGCATGGTCTGATCTGCTTCCACCTCATTCACCACCAATTTGGGTCCCAGAAAGAATTTCACCACTGCTGGGGGCTGGTGGGGCACCAGAAATGTGCCGTATTTGGCCTGCAGGCCGTGGGTTCACTACCCTTGGGGGGGCATGGGGTTTATTGCTTTGTAGTTTTTTCTATATATATATTTTACAGTGGAACTTTGGTTTTCGAATGTAATCCGTTCCAGAAGACCACTCGGCTTCCGAAATGTTCAAAAACCGAGGATCAATGGGCTGACTGCAAACTCGATGGAGAAAACTGAAAAAAGCTCCTCGGAAGCTGTTCGGCTTCCAAAAATCATTCAGAAACGTAAGTATTCACTTCCGGGTTGTCGGTGTTCGGGTTCCGAATTGTTTGGCTTCCGAAGCGTTCAATAACCAAGGTTCCACTGTATTAAATTTTCTGTTTTACATTTTAGAACATTCATTTAAGCAACCTTAAAATACCAATGACTTCCTTTCTTCTCTTTCCATGGTTCATTTTGCATAACAAAAATCCCTGCATATTTCATATGAAGGAAACCATTCAGTATTCTGTTATCACATCCAACGAAACCTATTTACACTGTTGAATTTATCTTAATGCTGCCCAAATTTTCAAATGTACACAATCCCCCCCCTCATATATTCAATAAACATTTCATAATCTTCTTTAAACGTATGCTCTTCTTGTTCTCTTATTCTACAGTTTGTATTCTTTGTAGTTTTCCTCTTGTTGTTTTTATTATGTATTTTGTGTTTTTATCTTGTATTTTTATGTTGTGAGCCGGCCTGAGATGAAGGGTGCTATACAAATTTAATAAAAATAAATAAATAAAATAGAGAGATTATGCTAAGAGCTTGGCACTCTTTCCTCAACCACACTTTGCCTAATTTAAAATTGCTCCCCAGTTTCTGTCTATATCACACTCACACTGCCAGTTACAGGTAGGTAGCCGTGTTGGTCTGCCATAGTCAAAACAAAATAAAAAATAAAAAAATTCCTTCCAGTAGCACCTTAGAGACCAACTAAGTTTGTTCTTGGTATGAGCTTTCGTGTGCATCTGAAGAAGTGTGCATGCACACGAAAGCTCATACCAAGAACAAACTTAGTTGGTCTCTAAGGTGCTACTGGAAACACTCATACTGCATGAGAGTCCAGGAATGCCTCAGGTCTATAAACTGACGGATGGGGGGAAAAAAGCAGTTTTGGCACGTTAGCAAATCCGCGGGGTGGGGAACCTATGGCCCTCCAGATGTTGTTGGACTCCACCTCCCATCAGCCTCAGCCAGAGGTCAGGGATGATGGGAGTTGTGGTGGTTCCCCAACCATTCCACATTACTCCTTTTCACTGGGACGGGATGGGAGAACACCTCACCTTTTCTGTGATATCATTATCACACGAGTCTATGCTGTCTCTGAACAAGTCCTCTGTGCTGCCATTGCTGCTGCTGAAGTTGCTGTTATGGAAAAGCTGCCTGTTGGGAAGACAAGAGGACAGCTGCTTTGAACCTTTGAAGTAAGGAAGGTGGCTCTGTGGGCCACCTTAGTGGAAAAGCCTCCAATGTCTGTACAGTGGTACCTTGGTTCTCAAACTTTATCCGTTCTGGAAGTCCGTTCCAAAACCAAGGTGCGCTTTCCCATAGAAAGTAATGCAAAATGGATTAATCCGTTCCAGACTTTTAAAAACAACCCCTAAAACAGCAATTTAACATGAATTTTACTATCTAACAAGACCATTGATCCATAAAATGAAAGCAATAAACAATGTACTGCAGTCACACAATCAATCAATCAGTAGCTGAACTGGGTTCCACACAGTCACAAAAACAAAACAAAAAGAGCCGCAAAAACAAAAGCGCAAAATAAATAGCAAAAAACAGACAGAACTCAGCCTAACACTCAAAATGGAAGGGTGGCACTCAAACTGGAGCATGTTCAGCTTCCGAAAAAAGTTCGCAAACCGGAACACTTACTTCCAGGCTTGCAGTGTTTGGATTCCAACTTGTTTGAGTACCAAGGCATTTGAGAACCAAGGTACCAGTGTATTTAAGGGGGGCGGGGTGTTCATTGTAAACGGCCAAGTCTCAGGTAGAAATGTGTGCTGCTTCTTACCTGCCAAAAGCCGTGCTTGTTATTTTTCTGTTTGGGCTGGAAGAAACAAAAAAGAAACAATGCAGGATGCGTTAAGGTTAACCCAAAGCTGCTGTTTTCTGCATTATGGCGGCCCGAATACGCAAGAGTCTCGGGACATACCCAAGGCTGCAATCCTAAAAATATTTACTAGCCAACAAGTCGCACTGAACTCAGCAGGACGGGCTTTTGGGTCACCGCGCTCAGGACGGTTCTGCTGCGTGGTTGGTCTCACTGTCCCCTGCCACTGAAAGAGTGGTCACCGCTGCCACGAGGAAAAGCACAAGCCATGGGCAGGTCCATTTTTCAAATGGGATGCCACAAATCTTTATGGGAGATTTGGTAGTGTGTAATGTAATTATTACATCCTTTGCCAGTGGCTTGTGCACCCACCCACCCACAGTCTTATTAAACTCAATTTCAAAGTAGCCATGCATAGGACTGCACAATAAAGCTTTAGTGCAGAGGTTTTCAATCTTTTTGAGTCAATGGCACCCTTGACCAACTACATTCTTTCTGCGTCACCCCTGTGGGGCTCAGGAGCCTGGTTATGTCACCCCTTGCCTGCAGAGCTGGCAGCCTCTCACCCTTTTTTGGAGCACCCTCCCTTGTAGAGTGTTCCCTCAGCCTCCTCTCCCCTCTCCTTGGGAGTCCTCTGGGCAGCGTTTGCTGCTGCCCCGGTCTCTGAGCTGCCCCAAAGAGAGACGCCTCCTCACACTGCCCCACAGGGGCCTGGGAAGCACCCCCTGGCCAGCCCCAGAGGCACCATTCACCTGGGGAGCTTGTAGCCAGGGCTGCTGCAACAAACAGCTGTGCAAGCCTTTGGGAGGCAGAGATGCAAGAGGGCATCAGAGGAGGGAGGGAAGGAAAGAGGGACAGAGGCCAGGGTTGCCTGTGGCACCCCTGACCATCATTCAAGGCATCCCAGGGCACCACGGCACACTGGTTGAAAACCACTGCCTTAGTATATTTATCAGCGAAAGCAAATTTCAGTTGTCTGGTTTGCCACTTAAAGGCACACTAAGTTTATTTCTATAAGTTGCTGTGAAATAGGGAATGGAAACAAAATCAATCCCAGATGCCCTTTCCTCCTATATCTTTGCAAACAAAATTTATCCTATACTTCTTTCAGAATTTCACAATGACACAGATCTAGAGGTCTCACTAATGTGCAACTTTATTTAATCAATGGAATTAAGTCAACTAAAAGGCAATCCTGTGCAGGTCTACTCAGAAGCAAGCCCTACTGACCTATTCAGTGTGTACAGAATTGCAGCTCGCAACCATAATGAAATCATATTCTTCCTCATTTATTACTAAAGTTAATATAACATCACTATCAGTGCCCAGGGTGGCTTGAGGCCTCTTGAAATGTTCCTGCAAGTCCACTGTGTTTACTCACCTGTTTGCTTTCAGGTTTTTCAGCCGGGCTTCCAAGTCATTCAGCAGGTTGATTTTTTTACAGCACTGCGTGCAGTAGACATCCAGCAGCTCGCTATTGTAAATATGCCTCATTTTTCTTGGCGTCTGGCCAGCACTGTTGGCAGAAAGGCAAGGAGGTGTTAAAACGGATCCTGTGCGGACCAGCCCTAAATCAAATCCACCCTTCTTGAGTGATGACACCAATGTTGCAGCAGGGTGTTAACTCCAGGAAGCTGTTGCCCGCATTGCCCTGTTCCTAGTATGACCCCCAAATCTGCGAGATTTTACAGTAGGAGCCAGTGCAGATATATTTGATCTATACCAGGGTTTCCCAAACTTGGATCTCCAGCTGCTTTTGGGAGTACAACTCCCATCTTCCCTAGCAAGCAGGGCCAGTGGTCTGGAATGATGGGAATTGTAGTCCAAAAACAGCTAGAAACCCAAGTTTGGGAAACCTCAATCTACACACATTCCAATCCTTCTCCTTCTCTTGACTGTTGACTTTTGACCAGGATAGATTATGGATATATAGCCATTACTGGTGTACATGGTTCAGTCAATTAAGGCTACAATCCTATACCCATTCACCTGGAAGGAAGGCCATTGAACTTACTCCTTTGCACCACAGTAGACTTCTACAGGATTTTGCTCAGTCATGATCCAGTGAGCTGAGTTACAAGACCTACCATCCTCTGGTAACAACTCACTGATCCTTCAACGTCTACATGAAGATGGCAAGAGGAATAAGAGGCCTTGGCTGATGGCACCCCACTTCCATAGGTGAAATTCAACATTGGACAATGTTGACAGCCTGGCTTGATGGATAGGATTGCCTCTACGCTTAGGTAAACAAGTATGGGGAGGGCTTGGCCTGGGTTCCTCTGGCCTTACTGAAACACCACCAGTTTCTACTTTTCTCTTATAATATATTATCATATGCATAATTGTTAACTCAGGGATTCATGCATGCCATGTGGATGAAAGGCCTCTACAGTGGCCTTCCCCCTCCTAATGCTGTCAAGATGTTGTTCTATGTTGTTCAATGGCAATGGAGTCCAGAACATCTAGAGAACACAGGCTTGGGGAAAGCTGCTCTAGAGAACACAGGCTTGGGGAAATGTGCTCCCTGATCACATAAACCACCACCTCTGATATTTAAACAAGCAGTACAGATAGGGCTGCCATACGTCGGGAATTTCCTGGACATCGCCAGGATTCATCTGTCAAAACTGCCGCCTGGGCGGAATTTTTTAAAACCCAGGTGTATGGCAGCCCATATTGAAAATGTTTAAAACTTCATTTTAATTTTTTTTGTGAGATTTTGAAAAAAAAACAGAAACAACAACTTTGCCCACAAAAAAACCAAAACAAAAACTCAACAACTTCCCCCCCCAAAAAAAGTCAACAACATTTGTGTCTGGATTTTCATTTTTTGAAATATGGCAACCCTAGTACAGAATTATTTTGCTATCCAGGCTTCCTAAGTTCTTTTCCAATAGCGTCTTCAGCAATGATATTTTAAAAAAACCCCAGCATGCACACAAAAACTGAAGGAACCAAAAGTTCCCACCAAAGAATGGTAAGTAAGGTGATGGAATATGCAGAACTGGCAAAGTTAACAATCAAAATAAGAGAACCTAAAGATGCAGGTTTTTTGGATGAATGGAAGCCTTTTCTGGACTATTTAAAGAAATATTGTTATATGATGGATATGTGAGCAGGATTTAAACTACGAGCAACAGAAGAATTTAAAAGATTATAGTAATGTTGTTAAGATATAAGAGACAGGGTGCAGCAAAGAGAGAGAAATGAAAACACCATGGGGAAGGAGGTGGGAAATAGACAAAAAGAACAAAGAAAAAACGTTTTGCTATGTATTGAAATGTTTGTGCTAATTTTTTTGAAAACTTAATAGAAAGTGTGATTTTTTAAAAAAACCTAGCATACACAAGGAAACCTTTGTAAATCTGAGATTACATGGTGCGCCATTGTTGTGTATTGATTCAAGGGTTATAATATCCTGTATTACTATTGTCTGTATTCACATTAGGGGAAAGTAACTGCCTTCCTGTTCCAGAAGGAACAGCTACTATTGGTTCATTCAAGTTGCTGCATTTGGATCCTCAGTCTTATTGGTTCCCACCAAAAGGCAGCTTTGTGATTGCTTGAGATTGTTCCCTCCAAAATGTATCCTTTCTAGCCAGTCTTTCTGTCCCTATAAATGTAGCATCCCTCTCCTCAGTTCCCCAGTCTTGTTTGTCTGAATAAAGAGTGTTACATGAAGAAGCTGTCTCCTGCCTGCTATGTCAGAGCTGAAATCACTTGCTGAATCATGATCCCCACGTTACAACTGCCATGCCTCCATAAATTTGTCTTAGGGTTTGGAAAAGATAGTTGCAAGGTTCTCTCCAAAACAAAAAACAAAGGAGAAAGCAGAGGTGAAAGCTGGATTTTATACTCATGAAAAATGAAGCAACCGCACACACAAAAATGTCTCTGGGATATATTAAGTAGGCAGTTTCTCTAACCCCCAAGAAGGGGGCAAGGGGCAGAGGGAAAGATACAGTTTAAGGGACACAAATTACCAACCTGGAAGAAACAGATGAGCCAAGGTCCGAGTAGGCATTTGTTCGGCTCTCGTCGTCGGGGCAAGGGCTGCTGGGAGTGTAGTCCACATCGTCGCCTTCTCCGTAGTCTTCAAACTGTTCTTCGTTACTGATCAAGGAGGCAGTGGAATAGGTGGAGAGGTCAGATGCCGCGGAAGGGTTGAGGGGGCTGGACCTCAGGGCAAGAAAAGGAATGTCAGAACACATGCAAAGAGGCAGTTCTAATGGGACGCCTTCCGTATTCAAGACCAAATGGTGCCTTTAGGTCACACCCATTGCCCACTTTGAGAAAACAGGGATAAATGGGGCAGAGAAGTGTTCAGACAGCCACCCTAAGGTTTATGAGGAAATCCAGTTTGGGGCCGTAAGTGGGGAAGGGGAAGGACAGAACTCCACCCCCAGGTTTTGGACAACACGCAATTATTCCACAGGATTGTCTTCACTCCTTTTCTATGACTCTTTCATTGTATTTGTGTGTTTTTGAAACATGTAATAAAAATAATCTTGAAGAGAAATTATTCCACAAGAGCCCCTATTTCTCTCATCGATTCACCCGTTTTACGCTACCTTTTGTTCTGTACATCTTGTTGATGTAGATGCACACATATAATAAACCCCCTGGGGGAGGGGGGAATTATTGGGTTGTTGGTTTTATTTTCATTATGTATTTTGTATTTGTATATTGTGATTTTATGTTGAGAACCGCCATGAGATCTGTGAGTATAGGGTGGTATAGTAGTAGTGGTTGCAGGGCCGGCTTACCCATAGGCGCTAGGGGTGCGGGGCACCTGGGCGCCGGGCGGAGAGTCCGGGGCCGAGATTTGGAGTCCGGGGATTGAAGAGCCAGGCCAGCCAACAGCCGGTGCTGAGCGGAGCAGAGCCTGGCAGAGCGCCGCAGGCTTTTTTGCTGTGGGCGCTGAGGCAGCCAGCCGGCTCCGCCTTCCTGCGCACCTGGGAGAGGGCCTCCCAGTGCACGCATGCTGCTCACATGAGGAGCACAGCTTCCCTCCCAAGCCTCTGTGAGGATTGCGTTCCTCCCTTCACCTGCAGTGGCATGGGAGAGAGAGTTGCATGCTGTGGAGAACTAGCCCAAAGCCAGGACTAAGCAATGTAAGGGTTAAATTTTGTGCCAGTTAGAACCCAAAGGGGCGGGCTCAGCCCGGGTATAAAAACCCCTCCCTGTGGTCAGTTAGGGGGAGTCGGAGAGAGTGAGTCAGGAGGGGGAGCTAGGTCTAAGAGTCTGAGGTGTAGCATTGGCGGAAGTTAGCAGAGCGGGAAAACCGTTGTTGTGAAATGTGTTGTGATTGTTAATTAGTTGTCTGTTAGAGGGAATAGGCCGGTATAGGACCTTCTTTATAAGTTTCTTGAATACTGTTTATTTATCAGAAACCCCAAGCTTTTGTACACAATAAACAACTTCTTTATTCACATAATCCTCGTCTGTGATAAATAAAGCAAGCAGGTTCCAGTTAGCAGTCTGGTGGGTTGCAGCTGGGGACCGTTTGTCGTGGGTGCAGCACTCATAGACCGGGGGAGCTGTGCAGGGCTGAAAGTGCCCGTGACACATGCCCCCTCCCCCCCCAAAAGCTCAACAAATCTGAGCTGTGCCCCTAAAAGAAGCTCAATAACTTTGGGGGCACTGGGCAGTTTTTAGCACCCCGGTGCTGCATATGCTAAAGACGGCCCTGAGCAGCAGTAGTAGTGTTGCACTGGGCAAAAGGCCCTTCTTCTGAGCTACGCCAATTAAACTCAGAGACAAAGGAGCTAGGAGTACATTTTGTTTAATAATAATAATAATAATAATAATAATAATAATAATAATAATAATAATAATAATAAATGGTGCATGGTATGCATATCAAAATACACTTGTCCCTTTGCTCCCCTTTAAAAAAAGCTGATACTGCATATGGGTGCAAAAAGACAATAAGCCCAACCACAAAAGCATCTGTTTGCTGAATAAATATCTTCATCACCCCCAACTGAAATGCTGTCCTTGACATTTCCCCAAGGAATTGCACCTTCGTGGGGCAGCTTACACCACTCCCCCCATTTTATTTTATTTTATTTTATTTTATTTTATTTTTTATTTTATTTTATTTTATTTTATTTTATTTTATTTTATTTTATTTATTTTACAAACACTGGCTCTAGGCTCTCTTTATGAAATGCAGGGCAAACAGGACATTAAATATATTCCGGAAAGCTTGCTGCAGTCCCAACACAGTTTTAACAAAATCATATTATGCAGTTACACAGCAGCCTGGCCGAGGTTCCTAATGGTTGCCACTGGGCCAAACCTAGATAGCTAGACGCAACCTACTGCAAAACTGCACCCTGGTCCTACTTAAAGTTTCTATGCTTCTGTGCTTGCATCAAGGGTTCTGTTGGGAAAGGAACCTTTGGGCCAGGTCAAGACCTTAAATACCAAAAGGGATATATGAAGCAATACAGTGGTACCTTGGTTCTCAGACGCCTCCGAACTCAACCAACTTGGAACCCAAACACTGCAAACCCGGAAGTAAATGTTCCAGTTTGCGAACTTTTTTCGGAAGTTGAACATGCTCTGTTTGAGTGTTATGCTTCCGTTTTGAGTGTTATGCTGGAGTCTGTCTGTTTTTGCTATTTATTTTGCGTTTTTGCTTTTTGACTTTTTTGTTTTGTTTTTGTGACTGTGTGGAACCCAGTTCAGCTACTGATTGATTGATTGATTGATTGTGTGACTGCAGTACATTGTTTATTGCTTTCATTTTATGGATCAATGGTCTTGTTAGATAGTAAAATTCATGTTAAATTGCTGTTTTAGGGGTTGTTTTTAAAAGTCTGGAACGGATTAATCCATTTTGCATTGACTTTCTATGGGAAAACGTGCCTTGGTTTTGGAACACTTTGGTTTTGGAACGGACTTCCGGAACGAATTAAGCATGGGTAGGCAAACTAAGGCTCGCAGGCTGGATCCGGCCCAATCACCTTCCAAATCCAGCCCGCGGACGGTCCGGGAATCAGCGTGTTTTTACATGAGTAGAATGTGTCCTTTTATTTAAAATGCATCTCTGGGTTATTTGTGGGGCATAGGAATTTCTTGTTCATTTTTTTCTTCAAAATATAGTCCAGTCCCTACCACAAGGTCTGAGGGACAAGTGGAGCGGCCCCCTGCTGAAAAAGTTTGCTGACTCCTGGGATTAAGTTTGAGAACCAAGGTACCACTGTATAGGAAAGGCGATATAGGAAACACCCAAGAGCTTTCTACTCACTTATCTCCAGGCAGGAAGAGGCCACCCAGCATGCCATCCTTCTCCTCACTCCGACACACATCCGATGCCTCTGAGCTGTGGGCACTTTCAATGGCACTGTCCATGTCGGACTCATGGTGGACTTCCTGCTGAGCCAGGGTCATGTTGTCTTCATCGGGAAAGAGATCCGATTCACTGTACGCAGTTTCACTGTCCAAATAGCTGCCGTCTTGAATTTCAGGACCCTGGGAAGGAGGGAAAGAGAGCCTTTAGGATCGGAGGAAGATAAGGAAAAAAAACAAAAAACCACACACCTTGATGGTGGATGTGATGGGGAGAAGAGATGACAGCCCTTTCCCGTTAAGTCTGCTAGCAGCCCCGGTTGGCTGGGCAGGCCTGATGCTGAGCTCCAGCTCCCTTTGAAAACTGTAATGTTGACTTTGCCTCGGACAGCTGAGCGGGTTCAAACAGGTTGCCCAGAAGCTGAGCAAAGCTTGCCAAATTAGACCTAAGCAAACTAATTTAAATTCCATCTGCTATATACCCTTTGCCAGACAGCAGAGCTTGGGCTTGGAGCTTCAAAATCGGGTGGTGGTGGGAAGTATACAGTAATGGATGACAGTCATATCAAAGAGTGGAATTCAGCCCCACTGAATTCAACGTGACTTATTCCCAGGTAAGTGTGTATGCTATAAAATTGCACCTGGAGTCTCCAAGTAAAATAATATAGTATGCTAAATAGGAAAAGCAGCTGTAAGCACTTGTAACACAGTACAAAGCTAACATACAAGCCTGCAGTTTGAAGTTCCACATGCTCCAGGGAAGCACAATGTCCACTTTTGACCTAGTGCTTTTCCCCTGCAACTTCAAATCTGATAAGAGGAATGAGTGTACCTTAAGTTTCAAAATTTACCAAACAAGTATGTACCAGAAAGACAAGTTCTTATCTACTAGTTTTTCCCTAGAAGATAAGTCAACAAAATCAACAGTGGGAGTTTGGAATCAGAAATACTGAAGTAAGCAAAATGCCATGGGGAAGAACACGTTTTTTATTCACCCATTGAGGAATAAAATCTTACTCAAAGCTTTCTGTCAGAGAAGAGTCCTCTGCACTCGGGGGTAATTCTCCTTTCCGTGTCTGTGTGGTGTAAACACAGGCAATTACAGACCTCTGAATTCAAGTTTTTATAACGCAAATTTTGACCCATTGAGTCTATGACACCGATTGACAGGCTGCACTTTTAAAACTTGCGCAACACCTTGTTGCTGTACTAGTGATAGGTCTTGCCCAATCCTATGAGTGGCTGCTCATGAGACCATTAGACAAACTTTGAAAAGCCAGAGTCGTTTAAAACAGTATCCCCTCCTTGCAAGATGCTTAACTTCCAAACTAAGTGAAGAAACCACACTGTAAAAGTAGGCCAATTGCAGGAAGTTACTGAGATGGTTTTACATAAACACATACCCTCCAACTTTTTTTTGATGAAAATAGGGACACCCTAAGGAAAGGTGGGACATTCTGAGATCAAATCAGAAACCGGGACAGCTTCTGTAAATTTGGAACTGTCCCTGGAAAATAGGGACACTAAGGGGGTCTGTAAACATTTTATTGGAAGTGTTAAGTGTCTGCTAGCATCAGGCATGGAAAAACCTTTAAGCCAGCAAAACTTTCCAGGAGCCAGGTTGAAGAGAAGGAGAAGTGGAAAGCTGATAACTACAGTTGTGTGGTGGGAGCAGGACCGGTGCTAGGGCTTCTTGCGCCCTAGGTGAACCACCTTCTGGCGCCCCCCCGCCAAAGCCTGCTTTAGCGGGAGGTGGGGGTGGTGGAGAGGCAAGCAGCAGTTTCTCCGCTGTAGCGGAGAGCTGCTGCTCGCCCGTCCCGCCTGCCCCGCCAAAGCCTGCTTTAGCGGGAGCCGGGGGTGGTGTAGGGGGCAAGCAGCACCTCTCCGCTACAGCGGAGAAGCTGCTGCTAGCCCATCCCGCCCAAGCCTGGCCAGCACCCCCTCCATATTGGCGCCCTAGGCAATTGCCTAGTTCGCCTAAATGGACGCACCGGCCCTGGGTGGGAGGTTGGCAGGAGCAGACACCTTATCGCAGAAGTAAACTCAAAGTTTATGAGGTCTACTTTGGTTCCCCCCCGCTTAGAACTTCAATGTCTACCATCGGGGCAAAGTGCAAAACAGAATTAAGTGCACCTTAGCCCAGGAATTTGCTTTCAGTACATTGGACACTCGGGTTGCGAACGCGATCCGTGTGGGAGGCACGTTCGCAACCCAGCAGCTTTTGCAACCCGCAGCGCTGCTTCTGCGCATGCACGGGTTCGCGATCCGGCGCTTCTGCGCATGCGTGAAGCACGATTTAGCGCTTCTGCGCATGCGCGAGTGCCGGAAACCCGGAAGTAACCTGTTCCAGTACTTCTGGGTTTGGCGTGAGCACAACCTGAAAAAAACGTAACCTGCAACGTTCGCAACATGAGGTATGACTGTACTAGAACTGAGCTTGCAGTCCTTTCAGACAAAAATCTATTCCTTCTCCCCCCCTGGCCCACACACACACAAAATCTTTGTTAATGCAAACAATAAATTGAAAACGCCTCATAATATCTGTAAAAAAACAACAACACTGTGAGATGAAGAGTCCAATATAACAGCAATTCAAGTTGGCTGTTAATATAAAAATTAACAGATCGTGACTTCTCTGGAGAAAATAAAATCAGCAAAAACATTTATTTCAACTAACGCGTCCTTTGGGGGAGGCTTTCTACAAAACAGGGATAAGTAAGTGTTTTTTAGAAAACGCATTTCATTGGCACTTACGCACACAGAGAAAACATGAGGTAGGACCATCTGATAACAACTCCTATTCTGAGGCCTGTTTATTTTGCTAATAACCATTTTCAATTAGTCACTCTAAAATAGACCTGTTAGCAACCAGGCACGTAGCAACATCTCCAGAGTCTAGGGTGCTTATTAAAAATTCTCAGAAGCTAGTAAGGTTTCATTTCAACTCATTCCAGGAGGGATAGTTTGAGGTCACAGTATAAAAGCACACCTTAGTGCCAAATATTTGGTAGATGTGACAAAACTGAAGGTCGCAATTGAACACAAAGTTGAGCGTGCTTCAACGGCTTTGACACAATTAACTCTCTGTTTGTATGACAATACCCTCCAACATTTCTCCAATGAAAATAGGGACATTCAACTGGCTTTGATACAATGGTACTGTACCTTGGTTCTCAAACTTAATCCCTTCTGGAAGTCCGTTCCAAAACCAAGGCGTGCTTTCCCATAGAAAGTAATGCCAAATGGATTAATCCATTCCAGATTTTTAACCCCCAAAACAACAATTCAACACGGATTTTACTATCCAATGAGACCATTGATCCATAAAATGAAAGCAATAAACAATGTACTGCAGTCACACAATCAATCAATCAGTAGCTGAACTGGGTTCCACACAGTCACAAAAACAAAAAGAGCCACAAAAATGCAAAATAAATAGCAAAAACAGACAGACCTCAGCGTAACACTCAAAACGGAAGTGTGGCACTCAAAACGGAGCATGTTCAACACTTACTTCCGGGTTTGCAGTTTTGGGTTCCAAGTTGTTTGAGTACAAGGTGTTTGAGAACCGAGGTACCACTGTATTTTTAAATTACATTTCTATCCTACCTTTCCTCAAAGGAGCTTGATGTGATGGACACAGCTCTCCCTCACCTCATTTAACCACCACAACGACCTTATGAGGTAGGTTAGGCTGAGAGGCAGCGATTGGCTCGAGGTTAGCCAGTGAGCTTCATGGCTGAGAAAGGATATGAGCTCTGGCTTCCCAGCAGTGGCGGAGGAAGCCGCTTGGTCACCCGGGGCCCCTGCGGCATGCATGTGCAGCATAGCTGCGTACGCCGCATGTGCCATGCGCCGTACGCATTGACGCATGTGTTGTGCATACCACGCACGGCACTTGCGTCACTATGTGTAGCACGCTGCGCATGCATGCCGCGCCGCTCCATAGTGGCGGCGGCAGGCAGACCCCGAGCAAGCCGCGGAGCGAGGCAGCCTCAACCCGCAGCCTGCTCGCAAACCTGCTCAGCGGCCTGCGAGCAAGCCACGAAGAGAGGCCACTCCACCCTGCAGCCTGCCCAGGGCCCCCCTGCGCCGCTATGGAGCGGTGCGGCACGCACGCACAGCTTGCGGCGCATGCAACATGCGTCGCATGCTGCGCCGCTCCATAGCGGCGCCGGCGGGTGGGCCCTGAGCAAGCTGCAGAGTGAGACCACTCCGCCCTGCCCCGCAGCCCATCTGGGGCCCACCCACCAGCGCCACTATGGAGCAGCATGGCACACATGCGCGGCAGGCCACAGGGCGGAGCAGCCTCGCTCCGCGGCTTGCTTGCAGGCTGCAGGGCAATAATAATATAATTATTATTATTATTATTATATTATTATTATTATTATTATTATTTGTACCCCGCCCATCTGGCTGGATTTCCCCAGCCACTCTGGGCGGCTTCCAACAAAAATCAGATACAAAAATATCACACATTAAAAACTTCCCTGAAAAGGGCTGCCTTCAGGTATTTTCTGAATGTCAGGTAGTTGTTTATCTCCTTGACCTGTGATGGGAGGGCGTTCCACAGGGCGGGCGCCACTACCGAGAAGACCCTCTGCCTGGTCCCCTGTAGCTTGCCGTCAGGGCTTGGGCGTCACGGGGCGGGGTGCACGCTGAGTGTCACCCCCCTCCAGTGGAACATGGGGCGGACCGCCCCCATCGCCTCCACCTCGCTACGCCACTGCTTTCCAGGTTCTAATCCAGCACTCCAACCACACTGGCTCTCAATTTGCTAAGCAATCAAAGAACAGCTTCAAATAAACAAATAGCTATTCTGTATAGTCTAAGTAAAATCTGGTGGGGGTCTGAAGAACTCTGACAAAGAGGCTTGGGTGCCTTTCCTTCTGTACTGCCAAGGTAATTTGAGAGTTCTGCCAACCTGCACTTCTGCTATATCTTAAGTGTCACCATTGTGGGTAACCAGAAGGGGGAATTTCAGTTACAAACTCTGCTGGGATCAGGGGATAAATAGGGTTACCTAAAACTGGTGATGGCTCTAGCATGGCTCCTCAGTCTGGGCAACCCATTGTTGATCACATCCCTGCCTTCTTGCATGAGCAATGAGCTGCTCCTAACTGCTTTCTTCTAGACTGGGCTTCTCCAACCATAGGTGTCTGATACTGGACTATAACTGCCTCAGCTAAGAAGAAAGGGGAAACAGACTGTGAGAGGGAATCTGAACACTGGTCCCTCTGGCCCAAAATATTTTGGCACCCGAGGAAGGCCCCAAAATGGCACCACACTCCCCATTAGGAAAGATCTACATTAGGAACAAAGGGGGAAGGAAGAATAACATAAGGGACAAGATAAAAAAATTGTTCCTATACGCAACGACGGCAGCAAAAATGTTATTGGCACAGAAATGGAAGCAAGAAAAATTACCGACGATTGAAAAATGGCAGATGAAGTTAATGGACTATGCAGAATTGGATAAGATGACAGGAAGAATTCGAAACTGGCGGGACCAGGAATTCCTGAAGGATTGGACTAAATTTGAGAAATATTTGAAAGACAATTGTAAACAACAAATTACGCTAATAGGTTTACAAGAAGTTTTGTAAGGTTAATTTTAGGAAATATTACGGAGATAATTCTGGAAGGTAATAATTAATTATTGTGATAAAAAGTAATACTATATACTTGAGTATAAGCCTAGTTTTTCAGCACATTTTTTGTGCTGAAAAAGCTGCCCTCGGCTTATACTCAAGTGAGGCGGGCGGTGGGGGCGGCGAGAAAGAAGCCCTTTCTCTCCGCTTGTGCCGCCACCGCCACCCGCTCACCCCAGTCAACCATTCCTTAAGAAGTGTACAAGAACGGCGGTTCTTTACTCTCCCCAGGCAGCTTGTTCCATTCCTGAACTGCTCACATACCGTATTTTTTGCTCCATAAGACGCACTTTTTTCCTCCTAAAAAGTAAGGGGAAATGTCTGTGCGTCTTATGGAGCGAATGCATGGTCCCTGGAGCCCAGGGGGGAAAGGCAGATCCTGCTTTTTCTGTTTTAGAAAGAGCTAAAGGCTAACAAGAGGGAAAGAGAGTGTTGAAAGGAACCCGCTCAACAGCTGATTGCAGGAGATCGGGGAGGGAGATAAGGGAGCTAGCTCCCTTCCTGCCCCGCCCAGGCCCCTTGCACAGTAGGATCCTGGGAAATTGAGGATCCTGGGAAATTGAGTTTTTCAGCCATTTGGGGCTTTCTGTTACTTTTCCTCTTGCTTTCTATTACTTGCTGGTGCTTACTGGTTTGCTTTCTTCTTGCTTCCTATTACCTACTGGTGCTTACTGGTTTGTACTGGTTTGCTTTCCTTTTGCTTTCTATTACTTGCTGGTGCCTACTGGTCTGTACTGGTTTGTACTGGTGCTTACTGGTTTGTACTGGTTTGCTTTCCTCTTGCTTCCTATTACCTGCTGGTGCTTACTGGTCTGTACTGGTGCATACTGGTTTGTACTGGTGCTTACTGGTTTGTACTGGTGCTTACTGGTTTGTACTGGTTTGCTTTCCTCTTGCTTCCTATTACTTGCTGGTGCGTACTGGTTTGTACTGGTGCTTACTGGTCTGTACTGGTTTGTACTGGTGCTTACTGGTTTGTACTGGTTCGCTTTCCTCTTGCTTCCTATTACTTGCTGGTGCGTACTGGTTTGTACTGGTGCTTACTGGTCTGTACTGGTTTGTACTGGTGCTTACTGGTTTGTACTGGTTTGCTTTCCTCTTGCTTCCTATTACCTGCTGGTGCTTACTGGTCTGTACTGGTTTGTACTGGTGCGTACTGGTTTGTACTGGTTCGCTTTCCTCTTGCTTCCTATTACTTGCTGGTGCATACTGGTGCGTACTGGTCTGTACTGGTTTGTACTGGTGCTTACTGGTTTGTACTGGTTCGCTTTCCTCTTGCTTCCTATTACTTGCTGGTGCGTACTGGTTTGTACTGGTGCTTACTGGTCTGTACTGGTTTGTACTGGTGCTTACTGGTTTGTACTGGTTTGCTTTCCTCTTGCTTCCTATTACCTGCTGGTGCTTACTGGTCTGTACTGGTGTACTGGTGCGTACTGGTTTGTACTGGTGCTTACTGGTTTGTACTGGTTCGCTTTCCTCTTGCTTCCTATTACTTGCTGGTGCGTACTGGTGCGTACTGGTCTGTACTGGTTTGTACTGGTGCGTACTGGTTTGTACTGGTTCGCTTTCCTCTTGCTTCCTATTACTTGCTGGTGCGTACTGGTGCGTACTGGTCTGTACTGGTTTGTACTGGTGCTTACTGGTTTGTACTGGTTTGCTTTCCTCTTGCTTCCTATTACCTGCTGGTGCTTACTGGTCTGTACTGGTGCATACTGGTCTGTACTGGTTTGTACTGGTGCTTACTGGTTTGTACTGGTTCGCTTTCCTCTTGCTTCCTATTACTTGCTGGTGCATACTGGTTTGTACTGGTGCTTACTGGTCTGTACTGGTTTGTACTGGTGCTTACTGGTTTGTACTGGTTTGCTTTCCTCTTGCTTCCTATTACCTGCTGGTGCTTACTGGTCTGTACTGGTTTGTACTGGTGCTTACTGGTTTGTAAGCAATGCTTTTCCCCCTTTACAAAAGCTGCACAAATCTGAACTGATCCTCAAAAAGCAGGGCTTTTCCCTTTGCAAAAAAAAGCTGCAAAACTTTGAGCTGATTCTCAAAAAAAAAACAACCATGGGTTTTAGAGGAGGAAAACCAGAAAAATATTTTTCCCTGGTTTCCTCCTCTGAAAACGAGGTGCGCCCTATGGTCCGGAGCGTCCTATGGAGCGAAAAATACGGTAAATGCAAACTTTAGACCCCAGAAGGCAGAAAGCCTATCAGTTAAGGAAGTATTAAAACCCCACAGGTGCTCACTTTCCCTGGCTCCTGCTTAAACAGGACAGGATCCCAGCCTTCTCTGTATAACACAAGGGAACATTGCGCTGTGGGTTAAACCACAGAGCCCTAGGGCTTGCTGATCAGAAGAATGGCAGTTCGAAACCCTGTGACGGGGTGAGCTCCACAGCAGCAAAGGAGGAAGAGGAAGGAGCAGCCTAAAGGGCTGCTTTCGGGCTGCTCGTTCCTCCTCCTCTACCACAGCGGCAAAGGTGAACCGGCTTATACTTGAGTCAATAAGCTTTCCCAGGTTTTTGTAGGGAAATTAGGTGCCTCGGCTTATATTTGGGTCGACTTATACTCAAGTATATACGGTAGTGAAGTTGGAAATACAAGAAGAAATTAGGAAATTTGAAAATCTTGAGAAGTGGTTGATGGAAGTCAAAAATATGTATATGTATTGGATGTTTAAACGAATGTATGTAAAATTTTAATAAAAATGTATGTAAAATTTAATAAAAAAATATTAAAAAAGAAAGAATCCTTCTTTGGAGGTCTTTAAGCAGAGGCTTGACAGCCATCTGTCAGGAATGCTTTGATGGTGTTTCCTGCTTGGCAGGGGGTTGGACTGGATGGCCCTTGTGGTCTCTCCCAACTCTATGATTCTATGAATAACATAAGGACCTGATGCCCTGGTGGAGCTTTGCCACCTGAAACAGTCGCCCCACCTTGCCTCATGGTTGGGCCGGCCCTGAATAAATACTACACCAGGATCTGCTGTCCCTATGAATCTTGCCACCTGAGGCAGTCACCTCACCTTATCTCACGGGTAGCATGCTCAGAACATTCTAAAAATTACAATCAACTATCCTTTACCCTCTCTGTTATACTATTTGCTTCTATTTTGTTTATGGTGAGATATTTATTTATCTCTTTGTCTTTGTAATATGTTGCATTATAGAAGTATGGCAACTAATCCTCATTGTACGTTAGTTGAAATGGATTTGAGTGCAATAAGATATGTTACAATGTTGTGTTTCCCAGAATCGTTTAAAATGTGTAGAGAAGTGCGAAGAAAGAGCTCTCCCGATTCCAGAATTAGAATTTTGGACACTGAAGTTTTGTCCTAGTCTGGTGCATGCGACGTATTTACGGTAGTTTTGTTAGTTGTGCGATTTGTACCGCTACTGTATTGTGACGGTCATTGGCTATAAACAATAAAACTTACTAGATTCCGAAATTCAGCCCTGTATAAATACATCTCGCTGTTGCAACCGCAAGCCCATCCTATATGAATTGCCTGCATCTGTTCACATCTAACACTGTAAGATGGACAAAATAATGCTAGGTGCTGAAAACCTCCACTGACACTATTCAAGTCCAGAGGCTGGAGCAGAAGAAAAATAAATAAATTCGGGGGGGGGGACATCACTTTAAAGAGCCGTAATCTAGAGGCGCCCCTGAAAATAAACTCATTTGTGCTCTCGCTGCTCCTCACACTAGAGACATGATGCGGGCAGAAGGCGAAAGGGGAAAACACATGAAAAGCAGCTTTGTGCTCCAGTGAGTATCCACTGTTTTTTTTTTCTGGGGAGGTAAAAGCCAAAGAAAAACTGGCCTGGAATATGGAAAAAGGGCCAGGAGCTGCAGGCATGTTTGCATTTACACTACCTGTCATTTAAATGTGTCAGTTTGCAGAAGAGCTAGGCTGCTTAACATGAGAGGACCCATTCAAAGCACTGATTTATTTATTTATTTAAAATCAGAAAACCCGGTAGCTTTTTGCTGTGAATTCATTTTGAATGCGCTCCAAAGGATGGTCAGCAGAAGAAAACAGCAACGCTAAAGTGGAGCTGACCAATGCTGGCAACATGTAAATCCATGTATGAAGTTACAGGTAGGTAGCCGTGTTGGTCTGCCATAGTCAAAACAAAATAAAAAATAAAAAAATTATTTCCAGTAGCACCTTAGAGACCAACTAAGTTTGTTCTTGGTATGAGCTTTCGTGTGCATGCACACTTCTTCAGATACCTTGTATGAAGGAAGATTTAATATTTCTATGGCACCTTTGCTGTCAAAAGCCTTTTAGACATACAAGTACAATGCAAACTCAAGAGGTACCCAAATCAGTGCTCTTTTTCTAGAAAAGGAGGTACTCACCATGAACACCTCCCTTGTTCTCTTACAATGGCAGTGGATCTTAGCTCAATTAGGCAAAACCGTTCAGACCCTGGCACCACCAGTTAACAGGGCCAGGCAGCGGACAATGGAAAATAGAAACTATTCCTGAGACCCTGGAGAGCTATCATCAAGCAGAGTAGACTACATTGGGTTAGTTTAACAATGAAACTAATATATTCCGATCGCATAGTCCTAAAACCAATATTACGAGTGTAATGGAGGTGCAACGAACCTCCCTGCCAACTTCCCCTCTGTTACTAAGTGTATTATTTCTGAGGTGTTCCGGGTCACTTTTTCTATTCACCCCACCTCGATGCCTTGAGGTCCGTCTGTGTGGATAATCCCCTTTTATTATAACTAGGGATAACTTAGTAACGGGGTTCTCTTGTCCAGCTGTCGTGGCCTGTTATATATATATATATATTGCTCTGGGCTCCTGGGTTAAGAATACCTCTCAGCTCTATCAGTTCTGGGGCTCTCTCTCATTAGATCCCCCCACTGCGTCAGTTAGCTAAACCCTTTTAGTAACTGTGTAGCCTTACCAAGGTTTCTGCCCTTTTGCCCCTCCTGAGTGAAACTCCAAGACACAAACTATCACCCTGCAGGTCAGTTTTGTCTTTTCCCTGAGTTCACCTCCTCATGAGCATCCATATATCGCTGGACCAAATAAATGCCTCTTTTCTCTTGGCTCAACAAAAACAAGTCTTTATTTCAGAACATCATGTTTCGTGTATTTCAATAGTTCATCAGCTTAGTTACATCTAAATTATAAACTCTTTCAGTATAACCGACTGATCTTCATCCTGTCCTAGCCTAACCACCACTATCCTGGCCCCACACTCCTCTTCTTCCCTGTCTCCACACACACCCTCCCTCTTCTCAACTGCCAAAACGGCTGTTCCCTCCTTTTAAACCGGGGACCGTCCCGCCCCCAAAGGATGAACTGTCCGTCAAGATGAAGGTGGATTAACTCCTTCTGCGCTGGGATGTAATACCTCCTCCACCTTAGGGCCAATCCGTCACAGGAGGCTGCATGCATCAACAAATAAAACAAGTGGAGCTTTTATGAATGCAGACTGAAGTCTTTGTCTCTCCAAGGAGGTACATCCAGACTTTGGGGGATTGAGTGTGAAAACTGTAGAGCCTGCAACCGCAAGACACACAGAACCGATAGCCTCAGTATTTTCCTAAAGGTTTGCAGAAGTGCAAAGAAATAGGGGAAAGGAAAGGTAGAGACCCCCCCCATTATGTACTGAGCTTGGATCATAGAACAACAGGCAGGTAGGGTTCTAGAATGCAACAACTGATTGGCCTGCAGGAGCAGCCCAATCAGGCTCCAGGAGGGAAGCAGAGTCAGCCAATCACACAGGACCCATTGTGTAATTAATGTATATAAAGCCTAGGTTTGGGAGGAAATTCATTCACTGTTACGAGCTGAAATAAAGAGCCTGAAATCACTACGCGACTCCGAGTATATTTCACCACCCCCTCAAAACAACCTGACCCAACGAGGTTGAGACTGTTCACCGAGCAAAGAATGCTAATTGTTGGGGAGTGGGGGTGGTGGAATGGAGTATCCTGGGAAAGGGGGTGGCTGGAGGAATAGAACCCTAAGCAAGAGGACTCTTCCACTTTGCCACATTTTTGTTGCAGATCCTACTTGTACAGGTGACTCCTAACTTGCGTGGGGGTTACGTTCCCACAACAGAACTGGCTGGATTTATAGTACAGCTACCACTCCTGAATTCAATAGGATATTGTTGCCTGGATAGTGAAGGGGAATCAACGCACAGGTATCTTGTGTGCCTACAAATACAGTACATATTCACTCAAGAGGCATTTACACACACAGCCCAATTAGCGATTTCTCAAAACCCAGGGGACAGAGGTGAAGACTGGAGAACTCTAGGGTATGTTGACACACTTGAACACTCTTTAAAAGCACCTCCAAGTATCTTGTCAGAAGACAATAATTAGAACAGCGCTAACGCCCTGAAAATAAGAGAAAGTAATGAAATATTCCTGTTCTCCCAGGCAGAAAGAAAAGACAGAAGCACCTTACAACATTTTTATCAGTTTGCTGAAAATGGGACTGATATTCACTAAAATGATGATACTTCAAGTGAAGAAAAGGAGAAAATATTTTGCAAACTGGCTTGCTCATCTGCCATACTGGACCCTATCTTCCACCTGATCCCTTATGCTCTAATCCTTGATCTTGCAAGAAACAAAACAAAACAAAACCTTCACACCTGTATATATATTTGGAAATGAGTCACCATGCACCTCTCTCAACCCAAGAGTCACATGCTAGTAGTGGTGGGAGGGGCCGGAGGCAGAAGTAGGCAGGGCAATGGATGCAACACCTATCGCTGTACATTCCCAGCCATGGAAAAGGCATCCACAACAAACACTCGCTTCAGGCAAGCAAGAGGTGTTGCCACCGTTCAAAGACTAATACCAGCCAGGCAATAACATGGTTACAAAAGTTGGGTGCCACCCCCACTCTCTGCTGTGAAATAGCAAGATCTCTGGGGGTTCCATGCACTCACTTGGGGGCTGTGTTCCTTTGGAGAATTGAGACATGGCGGAGACTGCTGTACATTTAAGAAATATGGTTTATTCACCTATTTGCACCTTCAGTCCAGACCCATCAAATGCCCCAATTTAATTGGGAGATCACTAATACTAATATAAAGATAATGGGACCCCTGACGATTAGGTCCAGTCGTGGACTCCTCTGGGGTTGCGGTGCTCATCTCGCTTTACTGGCCGAGGGAGCCGGCGTACAGCTTCCGGGTCATGTGGCCAGCATGACAAAGCCGCTTCTGGTGAACCAGAGCAGCGCACGGAAACGCCGTTTACCTTCCCTGGAGTGGTACCTATTTATCTACTTGCACTTTGACATGCTTTCAAACTGCTAGGTTGGCAGGAGCAGGGACCGAGCAACGGGAGCTCACCCCGTCGCGGGGATTTGAACCGCCGACCTTCTGATCGGCAAGCCCTAGGCTCTGTAGTTTAACCCACAGCGCCACCCCATTTTCCCAGAGGCCGCTCTAGGCTGCACAGTATTTGGAGACGCAGTATCTCGTGAGCAGGAGGCCAAAGACTGCAAAGGTAAGAGAGGTGAGAAAAGGAGGGGACAAGTGGGCAGTCAAGGAAGGGGTCAGCAGCAGGGAGGAAGGGAGCGACAGAGATGGGGGTGGCTGGGGTGCCCCCAATTTTTCTCACAAAATGTTGGAGCAGGGCTTTTTTTCAGCCAGAACTCACCAGAACCCAGTTCCAGAATCTCTCAGGTGGGCGCCATTGTAAGAGAACAAGGGAGGCATTCATGGTGAGTTCCGGCACCTCTTTTTCTGTCAAAGAGGACAAGTGAACAGGAAGGTGCGGCAGTTGTCAAGGGGCTCCAGAGGTTTGCTGAGGTCCTCCTAATAGCCAACTCAGGACCAGAGTCCTGCCTGATTACATGCAGATGCAAAACACAATGAAGGGCACCAACCAGTCTTCTTCCCTACCTATAATTTCACCCCTGGTATATCCTCTTTGAATCGTAAACACAATAACTCACACTTAGCATGCTTTAACACCTACGCCAAACCTGTTGGATTTTTCCTTCCAGCATGCAGCAGAAGTAACCTTAGTAACAGCCATGGAAAAAGCACCCTAAGTGCTGGAAAACAACCATCACCATGGCACAGAACAAATCTTACCACTGTGGTAGAAATGTGAGCCTAAAAATACCCCTATTTCAGGGAGATCAAGCCTTACCAGCACCAAGATTTGGGTAGCATTTGCACTATTGCAAAGGAGGAAACAGTGACAGAAGTGAACCCATCCCTAGGGGAAGCAAAAGGAGGTACTGGACTGAGAGACAGACAGACAGACAGACAGAGGCAACCAGCAAAAGTAAGAAAGCTTGTAGGCCAGAAAATGAGGCAACAGCAGAGCAAGGAGAGATTAAAAAGAACACACACCAAGTTACTGTATTTTTCGCTCCATAGGGCGCACTGGACCATAGGGCGCACCTCATTTTTAGAGGAGGAAACAAGAAAAAAAAATATTTTTCTGGTTTTCCTCCTCTAAAAGCCCTGTTTTTTGAGGATCAGCTCAATTTTGTGCAGCTTTTTTGCAAAGGGAAAAGCCCTGTTTTTTTGAGGATCAGCTCAGATTTGTGCAGCTTTTTTGCAAAGGGGGAAAAGCAAAGCTTCTTTTGCAAAGGGGAAAAGCAAAGAGGAAAAGCCCCGTTTTTATGGGGTTCAACTCACATTTCTGCAGCTTCTTAAGGAAAGGGAGCCGTTTCTACAGTTTCCAGACAGATAATCTAATCAGGGACTCTTATCTCTCTCCAGATCTCTTGCTGCTCAGCTGGGTCCTTTCAACACCCCCTTTTCTCTTTGTAAAATAAAAAGCACGATCTGCTTTTGGCCCCTGGGCAATACGGCTCCAGGGGCCACCATTTACTCCGTAAGACGCACAGATATTTCCACTTACTTTTTAGGAGGAAAAAAAATTGCGTCCTATGGAGTGAAAAATACGGTAGTCTAAGTTCCCATGAGTTGGGAACATTAATAGGCATCAATGGTCAACGAGAACCAATGCACAGAGGGGGATAGGATGGGACAAGGAGTCAGTGTAATATACAGGGCAGGGGGAAAGAGATTGTCAGTATTTGCTTAATTCTAAAAATGTCTATGACATTTGCTCCAAGGTAGTCAGTTTGATGTTATATAAGATCTCGGCTCCAACCTGCATTGAGCTTTGAGGAAGTGCATTTCTGAGAAGCCTCAAGGTTGAAGAAGTGGATACAGAGTTACAACACATCTGCTTGTGGAAGGAACATAGTAGAAACAACAACAGACAGTCACGGTATCTGTACCTCAGATAAAATACAAAGCCGTGTATATCACTGGATGGAAATGTATTAATATGGAACTAAACTGACAATATCATCATACAAAAAGCATTCATAGATATTTCCTCAGAGGCAAAGCCTATATATGCTTTAAAACATCAAAGTGCTGATACAAAGTGCAATATACAAAGTGCAATATAATGTTCAATATAATGTTAAAGATGGTTATGCAAAAGTCTATAAGACGCATGGGTCCATCCTCCCAATGTTGGAGAAGGTTACACAAAGTCACTCAAACATGTGGGTATGTCCTCCCGACGGGTGGCCAGCTTCAAAACTTCCCGTTTCACCAGCAGTTTCTTCAAGGTCTGGACTTTATCATCAAATCAGAACTAGGATATTAAACATAGCTAAGCTATTCAAAGTGCCTCAGACTCCCATCATTCCAATATAGCTAATGCGGACTCAAACCTGCACACTACACAAAAGCTCATACCACCAAGAACAAACTTAGTTGGTCTCTAAGGTGCTACTGGAAGGATATTTTTGTTTTTTGTTTTGACTATGGCAGATGAACACGGCTACCTACCTGTAACTGGGGAAAAAACAGTTCACCTTTTGGGGGTGGCACATTTTCAAGGAAAAGAGGCCCTTGCAGATAGATGGCAGTCAAGGCACCACATCCAGCGGTACAACACTACATGATCATTCAAATTTCATCATCTGTTTTTTAAAACCAAGATAGCTGCCTTTAAGGAGATACAAATTATTTGGGATATTTTTCTGCCTCCACACAAAGGATACTGCGGAAAGATGGGTTGCCAATACTCAGAGGGGCCTTAAAATGTAACACAATTAACCCACTCGCAAGTTCCCAAGGCAGGGAAACAATTAACATCTCATTTACAAGCTTCAAGTTCATGCTTGTAAAAGCCTCCTTTTTTTGTCTTTCTTGTGACACCACAGATAAGTGTGGAAATCGACAAAAGCATGCTAAGCAGGGAAGAGGGACCTTCCAGGTTAAAAGGGAAGGAGTGGCAATTTAAACAAAACTAAAAATGAAAGAGAAGTTCTCTGCTAAATATAAATTAGGAGAACTCTGACTAACAAGAGGCTCCAGCTTAAAAACCAAAAGAGACTGGCGGGTGTTTCCAAAATGTGATAAGATAGAAGGTCATATGTCCAAAGAGGATGGTTTGTTATAAGCAGCAGAAATTAAATAACTTGATGGCAAAGCTGCCTGAGCTGCCCACACTTCTGTCTCGATCTGCCACGCTGTTCAGCCTAGAATATGTATTTCAGGATTAAAAGCTTCCCTAAAACACATATCCTCTCTTGGGAAGTCTTGCTGCTTCCAAATGATTTGCTTAGTAATGATCCACACTCAATGTTTCCAATGTTGCATGATCAGGAGTGCAGGACAGGAAGAATTAGTTACTCCAACAGCTGTTCACCGAGATCCTTTTAACTCTTTGAGATAAAGAATATGCATCGGAAAGAGGCTTTAAAAATGAAGTTTAAGGCTGCAGTGCAGTAACCAGTAAGTCAAATTGATTGGAAGCATTTTGATTGACAGCGTTTTTTCAGGTCTATCCCATGTAAGAAGAAAAGAGTAAGAACGTCCCATGTGAAAGGTCTGTTGAAACAAATATGTATCTTGTAGCAAAGCAACAGAAACACACTTTCCTGTTATATATATATCCTATTAGTTAAACCTCATGCAATGAACCAACTCAATTTTTGCTAATTGGGTGTCATAGTGTAACACTATGCATGAGCCTCTGTCCTGCACCCCCACCCCCAGGAAAGGAGCGGTACCCAGACCAACTGCAAAGCAGGTAAAACCTTTGCTATCATCTTCCAGGTTTGCTCCTGGAGCCAATCGGAAGCCGCACCTGGTTTTGGGAGTCAAATGGACTTCCAAAAGAGATTAAGTTCGAGAACCAAGGTTCCACTGTATAGTTAACGTTGTTTTTTTAATGGCAGGTATGTTGTGTGGGACATGGGTGGCGCTGTGGGTTAAACCACAGAGCCTAGGGCTTGCCGATCAGAAGGTCGGCGGTTCAAATCCCCGCGACGGGGTGAGCTCCCGTTGCTCGGTCCCAGCTCCTGCCCACCTAGCAGTTCGAAAGCACGTCAAAGTGCAAGTAGATAAATAGGTACCACTCCGGCAGGAAGGTAAACAGCGTTTCTGTGTGCTGCTCTGGTTCGCCAGAAGCGGCTTAGTCATGCTGGCCACATGACCCGGAAGCTGTACGCCGGCTCCCTTGGCCAGTAACGCGAGATGAGCGCCGCAACCCCAGAGTCGGACACGACTGGACCTAATGGTCAGGGGTCCCTTTACCTTTACCTTTATGTTGTGTTTATTTTTTCATAAATGTTATATTAGATGATATATTGATATATTGTAGACACTCCCCCCCCCATTTTCCTTCTGTTATGGTATTATGTGTTTATTGCTGTAGGTCACTTTGAAACCTTCAGAAAACATGCATCCAATAAATTTAATTAATTAGTAAAAGCTCAGTTGCAAGCTCCACAAAATTCAATGGGGCTTCCCCTGTTGACTGTGGGAGTTTGGGACTGCAGTCAGTTACTGTTTTGGTTTTTATTTTAAGGGGTGCCTTCAATTTGTCTTGTGCTTACCAAACACATGAAGATTTCTGCAAATAGCTCTCACACTGATAAACTTTAGCAGCCTGCCATGCTGCGCTTCTGAGAGACCAATTGCAAAGGCTTCCCTTAATACCGGAGCAGAACAAGGCTATCCTTTTCAAAACAAAGGCTGCCCTTTCCAAATTTAAAACAGCCAGACAGCTAAAGATGGCTCAATGTTTGGACAGAAAACTGTTTAGATCATACTTAGCTCAGCAGTGACCCATGTCAAATTATGTAACTGAGTCAATATTCTATCGGGAGTCAGGACTGTGCATTGTTATTCAGAAAATGGGGGTATGGGGTGGGGGAGTCGATTCCACCAGTTAATTTAGCTGCTAATTAGCACGATGAATGAATGGGCAATTTAACATTATAGCGCATTTCAGTTGCTGTTAGAAGGAGCAATGCATTTTGTCCTCTGCTCTCAAACGAGAATAAAACCTAAAGAAAACATTACGGTAAACAAAGACGATTATAGCTGGTAAGGAAACAAGAGCTCTCTTTGCGCCACAACAAAGAGACAGAGCAAATAAATAGATATCTTGAATAGTTCAGGGAAACAAACAGAAAGAAGTCGAAAAGCACATGCAAAAGATTGATGACACCTGGCAAAGTAAATTGGTATACCTGGGGTCATTTTTTTTGTCACCCTCCCCCCCCCACAGAGGCGTAGGAAGGTCAGGTGGTACCCGGTGCGGAAAATTTCTTGTCACCCCCCCCATTGATTCCCCCCCCCGCAAAAATGGTTTTACGTTATTTCATATTTTCTTACAAAGGAATAATAACAAGTAATAATAATAAAAAACTTTTATTTATATCCCGCCCTCCCCGGCCGAAGTCGGGCTCAGGGTGGCTAACATCAGATACATAACATTGGTATAAAATCAAACAATAATTAAATTACCTCCTAAAAACATCTCAAAATCAAATTAAAGTCTAATTAGATGGCTTTCCACAGGGTTAGGGTTGGGAACAGTAAGTGCTCCACTGAACTGAAATTTCAGCCTTCACGACATAGGAAAACAGCCAAGTGAACAGCTATTTTGGTGGAGGAGGGTCAAGATATTAACCGATATGCATGAAATTTCATATATAGCTATATAATCCCTAGTATAGTAAGATAAGACCTTTGGAGCAGGCATTTAAAAAAAAAGTTTTTTTATGAACCGCCCTAGTAGGGCAGTAATTGTTCCTTGATAATTTGTCACACCCTCCATTATGGAACATGGGGCAGCCCACCCCCTTGCTACGCCCCTGCACCTGGTGCCAAGTTGTGAGCAACTAGAAGCCATACAACTGGTTGGATTTGCTACAGTTGGTTGTGGTAGCACATGCAACTGCTCTGAAATCCAATGCATGCTTTCCAGTGAGGCCACATCTTGTGACTTGTACTGTACGGTTAAGAACATATGGTGATCACACGCCAGGAAGTTGCAATGGAAGGAAACTTCACTGAGTGTGTCTACTACTCGGCCCCTATAGAGACATAATGCTTAGCCATGGATTGTTTCCTTTAAGTGTGGCTAAAACATGTCACGGTAGCTAAGCCACAGCTAAAGATTGGCTGCAAAGCAGGATATAAAACCATGGTTTGAAATGATCTGACCAAACCATGGTTGGCATTAACCATGGTTCAGGGTTTCTGTCTCCCCAGGCTCTTTGGTTGCAATTTGACAAGAAGGTAGTATTACTGAGTGCTGCCTTCCTGGACGTGACTTCTGGCGAACACAGTCACCACAGCAAAAGTGCAACATGATTTATGTCTCCGTGGCACAGCATCTGCCTTGCTAGCAGAAGCTCCCAGTTCAACCCTCAGCATCTCCAAGTAGGAGTTGTGGGAGACTGTGGTCGGAAACCCTGTCAGTCAGTGTAGACAATACTGAGCTTGATGACTATGGGTCCGACTTGGGAAAAGGCAGTTTTCAAAGATACTATTGCACTGCAAATTGGGGATCCTAACAAGGACTGAGGCTGCAATATGCAAGGTGTGACCAGAAAGTTCGGTGAATGGTCACAGAAATCGGACAACAAGAATTATTCGAACATACAGGCCTTATGAGAGAGCCAGTGTGGTGTAGTGGTTAAGAGCGGTAGACTCATAATCTGGTGAACCGGTTCGCTTCCCACTCCTCCACATGCAGCTGCTGGGTGACCTTGGGCTAGTCACACTTCTTTGAAGTCTCTCAGCCCCACTCACCTCACAGAGTGTTTGTTGTGGGGGAGGAAGGGAAAGGAGAATGTTAGCCGCTTTGAGACTCCTTCGGGTAGTGATAAGGCAGGATATCAAATCCAAACTCCTCCTCCTCCTACTCCTCCACCTTCAAAGTAGGCCCCCTCTGATACAATGCACCATTGACAACGTTTGTAGAACTGTTGGAAACTTCTGGAGAAGTCCTCTTTTTGTACTGCTTTCAGTTCCCTCATCACAGCAGCTTGGATGTGTGCAATGTTGGGAAATCTGTGCCCTTTCAGTGCAGATTTCAGTTCTGAAAAAAGAAAGAAATCTGGTGGGGCCAGATCGGGAGAATAATGGAGGGTGGGACAACTCAGTAACCTCAGTAACGATTTCACGCGTAATATGCAATTCTTCCGGCATCATTCGGATGGACAAATGCCGATTCTGCATCAATAACTCACAAACTCTGTCGACATATGCCGCTGTTCTGCCCGTCGACGGTCTGCCAGGCTGAGGGTCATCTTTGATGGTTTGCCGCCCTTCACGGAAATGCTTAAACCACTCATACGCTGTCTTTCGAGTTACAGCTTCATCTCTGTATACAATTGTGAGCATTTTGTGGGTTGATTGTATGTTCAAACATTTCTCGCTGTCTGATTTCTGTGACCATTCACCGAACATTCTGGTCACACCTTGTACTATTCACATTCACCTGTGAATAAGTCTCACTGAACTCAGTGGGACTGTCTTCTGAGTAGACATGCCTAGGGTTGCACTGCAAGGCAACAAACCATGGTTAAAACTACTCATAGGTAAGTATGCTGTCTGCACCAGACTTTGGTTTTCAAATATGCATAATTATTGGAGCAAACAACAGGGCAAGAGCATTTCACCACAAGATTCTCTCTGTTCAAAAGTGGGATACAATGATTTGTTGGGGAATTTTTGTTACTTTGCGCAGGCTTGTTCTACCACTATTTTGGACTTTCTTGAAATATGTATCCACTATGATACTTCTCTCAGGTCTCTCATAGCTCTAGTAATTGTGCATGTTGAATCAAGGGTCAGTGTTGGTGTAACACCAGCAGTTAAGTTATAAGTGACCAAAGAAGACAACTGCAGTCATGTGGAGAGTTAGATTTAAAGAGAGCCAAGTCTTTCTCCATCTTATCTCTCTGTGGTCTCTGCTGCTCAAACTCTTTCTCCAAGCCTGGATCCAGTGTCAGAAATCAGCACAGCTGGGCTAGAAGACCCTGAAAGCAAGTGAAGTCAAAGGTTTTGGTTCCCTTCAATTGGATATAAAGACTCAGATCCCACTATACATGATTCAGGCAGAAATGTTTCCAAACATAGGTTGCCACCCTCACGTCTAATTTGATCTGTCATGACTGTAAGAGCAGATATACAGGAAAGATCACATAAGGGGAGAGACTGAAGCAGTCAGAGAAATATCTGCAATTCAACTGACCTCCCAGATCTGACCTCAGGTTAATAATTAGCTCAACTAGCCAGCTGACTAAGGAACAAGCAATATCTACTGGATTTATGCCATGAATTTTCAAACTCACTGCAGCAACCAGGCATGATCTGACTACATACAGACTATTAGAATATGGCTGCCCACTTCTCAGGAGAGAGAGAACATATCCACTCTCTGCCATAGACTTTGGTTATGAGCCAGCCTTCCGGGTTCAATTCTAAATGCTGGTTCTTGCTTTGAAAGCTCTTTAAGACTTGGGACCAACATGCTTCAGAGATAGCCACCTCCCATATGAGCCCAGTTGAGGGCAATGTTCTTCACAGCAAGCCTCCTCCAGATGTCCATGCCATGGCAGAGAAAGACATCTACAGTCGTACCTTGGTTCTCGAACAGAATGCGTTCCGCGAGTCCATTTGACTCCCGGAACTGTTCAAAAACCAAGGCGCGGCTTCCGATTGGCTGAAGGACGCTCCTGCGGCCAATCGGAAGCCGCGCTGGATGTTCGGCTTCCGAAAATCATTCGAAAACCAGAACACTCACTTTCGGGTTTCGATCATTCGGGAGCCGATTCGTTCGGGAGCCAAGGCATTTGAGATCCAAGGTGGAGAACAGGTCCTTGACCACAGCTGCTCCAGAGGTTCAGAGCTGTTCTGGACTTAAAGCTTTTCAGAGAGAATGAAAGCTATAACCGCAAAGTGAACACTGTGGCTGAATGCTGCTGCTATGATTGAGATTTTTATTTTTTTTAAAGCTCCATTAATTATTTCTATTGTTTTATTTTGGCCAGAAGACACCTATGCAAGACATAGTTTAAACAGACAAGGAGGGTCAAAATACAGCATACTGGAGAAACATGGTAAATAAAGAACCTCAGGTCCATTCTGCATCTTAACTCTATGAAACCCACCTGCCACCAATGGATTCTGCTCCTGATCTTGGCCCCTGTGCCATTTGTATGATCCATGTTTGGCAAGCATGGATGATGTAGTTTAAATGGTCTAAAGGTAAAGGACCCCTGTACAGTTAATTCCAGTTAAAGGCAGCTGTGGGGTTGCGGCGCTCATCTCGTTTTCAGGCCAAGGGAGCCTTCCGGGTCATGTGGCCAACATGACTAAACTGCTTCTGGCCCAACGGAACACCGTGACGGAAACCAAAGCGCATGGAAACACCGTTTACCTTCCTGCCGCAGCGGTACCTATTTATCTACTTGCACTGGCGTGCTTTCAAACTGCTAGGTTGGAAGGAGCTGGGACAGAGCAACGGGAGCTCACCCCGCCGCGGGGATTCGAACTGCCGACAAAACACCCTCACAGTCTCCACCCAACCCACCAGGAAAGGCAAAAGCAGTTCAACACATACAAGGAGGTATGTTCCACTCCCCAGTAATAATTTATTCCTTGTTGCTCGGATTACATCTTAGCTACGGATGGGATGAATTCAGTATTGGCATGCAAAAAGCAGGTGGAAGTGGGAGTTGAAAGTATTTTCATGCCCATGTTGGAGGCAGCTTCCTTGAACATAGCCCAGTGGGCAAGTTTAAGTGAGTTGCCCAAGGCACATGTCTCCAGCCACGCTATAAAACAGGAAACACATGTAGAAGTAAAATAGATCTAGGTGGTTAAAACCAGCCTTCCCTAAACTTGGTGCCCTCCTGATGTTTTGGACTATAACGTGCATCAGCCGCAGGTTGTGGGACAGCTGATAAAGCAATTAAGCTATGGCATTTGTCCGGTGCTTTTTTCTGGGGGGGGGGAGACGCATACCCCTAACCTGCCAGGGGCATAGCAAGGGGGGGCGAGGGGGGGGCCGCCCCGTGTTCCATAATGGAGGGGGTGACAAATTATCAAGGAACATTTTTTTTATTTTTTTTTTTAATGCCTGCTCCGAAGGTCTTATCTTACTATACTAGGGATTATATAGCTATATATGAAATTTCATGCATATCGGTTAATATCTTGACCCTCCTCCACCAAAATAGCTGTTCACTTGGCTGTTTTCCTATGTCATGAAGGCTGAAATTTCAGTTCAGAGAACACTTACTGTTCCCAACCCTAACCCTGTGGAAAGCCATCTAATTAGACTTTAATTTGATTTTGAGATGTTTTTAGGAGGTAATTTAATTATTGTTTGATTTTATACCAATGTTATGTATCTGATGTTAGCCACCCTGAGCCCGACTTCGGCCGGGGAGGGTGGGATATAAATAAAAGTTTTTTTATTATTATTACTTGTTATTATTCCTTTGTAAGAAAATATGAAATAACGTAAAACCATTTTTGCGGGGGGGGGAATCAATGGGGGGGTTGACAAGAAATTTTCCTGCACCGGGTACCACCTGACCTTCCCATGCCTGGGGGGGGGGGTGACAAAAAATTTTTGCCCCCGGGTACCAATTTACCTTGCTACGCCCCTGCCTTTCGCGAATCTTTGCACTTTTGTCCATTTACTGTATTTATTTTTCCCGATTTGACTTTCCCCGGGTGGTGATTTTCTTGAATCAAAATGAGAGTACCCCTAAACACTTTTTTTGGGGGGGGAGCACTCCATATGTCACTAGAGAAGGTAAAAACTCACTGCGGTCATGGTGAGCCAATCTGATCTGGCAGAATGTGAGCAACGGTTGTTAATTCTAGACCCCAAATATGAGCAACAGTGGCACAAGCAAGCGAAAAACCAAAAAACAAAACAAAAGCCTCCTGAGCCTCTCTAGGGGAAAGTACTGCGATTCCACTTTCAACAATAGGCCCAGGTTTTTTGCAAAAAGAAGAAAAAAGAGCGGAAACGTAACACGCTCGCAGCCTCTCGCGAAATGTGGTATTTCCACTAAAAAAGAGAGAGAGGAAGACAGGGGAACAAAAGCGTCTCATTTCAATGCTCAATCTCTGATGTGTTTCGTTTGAATTGCGAGTGCAGTAGGAAGCTGAACCACAGACATGGGGTTAACATCTAACAACTACAGCCAAGGTAGGAAGTTCCCAAGGTACCTGAGCAGCAACAGATAACCTTCAATTCATCAACACCAATGACTCTTCAAGCCTCCTCGTTTCGGAGAATCCATCTCCTACTGAGTTTCATGCAAGGTATCCCTTGCACAACACAGAGGATTCTGGGACCAGAGGAGCACCCTGGCTGCAGATACAAATGCTGGTCACCTCTGATGGGCTTGATTCATTAGATTTATGTGCTGCTTGTTGACTAGTGACTTACAACATACACGAAATGCCAATAGATAAAGGCAGGAACCACACACTCAAACAACCATATGAGTCAGTGCCAGATCTTCTTGTCAGTAGTAATGGAAGGTCCTTGGGGTTGTTGTTTTTTCGGTGGGAGTGGTGAGAGGCAAGTTGGTGCACAGTTCTGCCTGTTCCTTCTCACAAGGCAGTTGATGGCTGGTTGTCCTGTGATGGGCAGGGGACAGTCTCGCTCAGCTTTCCCCAAACTGCTGCTGCCTTCCAAGTTTTGGTGGACTATAACTCACCTTATCGCAGACCATTGGTCATGGTGGCAGGCACTATGGGGAACTGGAGTCTAACAACACCTGGAGGGCACCAGGCTAAGAAAGTCTGTGTTAGCTGAAGCAAGTAAAGGTAAAGGTAAAGGTAAAGGGACCCCTGACCATTAGGTCCAGTCATGGACTCTGGGGTTGTGGTGCTCATCTTGCTTTACTGGCCCAGGGAGCCGGCATACAGCTTCCGGGTCAAGTGACCAGCATGACTAAGCCGCTTCTGGCGAACCAGAGCAGCGCACAGAAACGCCGTTTACCTTCCCGCCGAGTGGTACCTATTTATCTACTTGCACTTTGACGTGCTTTCGAACTGCTAGGTGGGCAGGAGCTGGGACCGAGCAATGGGAGCTCACCCCGTCACGGGGATTCGAACCACCGACCTTCTGATCAGCAAGCCCTAGGCTCTGTGGTTTAACCCACAGTGCCACCCATGTCCCTATAGCTGAAGCAAGTACCTGGTGTTAAATTTCACCTCTCCCCCTTGCTCTCATCATCACCCATGGGCAGTGTTAGAAACTCGGATATATAAGCTAATCGCCAAATACCGCCTTAAAACTTTTTTACGGCTGCCACCACGGAATGTCTAGGCGCCATTTCCCTCCCAAAGAAGTTCATTTCCATTTCTACACCGCTTTATATTTTAAAGGGGGAAAAAATCTCAAAGCAGTTGACAACACATTAAAACAGTCCCAGCAAAGGAAGAATGGATACAAAAACTTATGGAATATGCAGAAATGGCGAAACTTACCGGAAGAATAAGAAATCAAGATAACAAACTTTTTATAAAAGAATGGAAATGGTTTATTGAATATTTACAGATAAATTGTAAACAGATAAAAACACTGGCAGGATTATTGTAATAACCTGCAGCTACATAAGTGTGTGTGTGTGTGTGTGTGTGTGTGTGTGTGATAAATAAATGAGTAAGTTAAGTTAATTTGGATATGCAGAAGATATTAAAAATAAATTTAAGGGACCACGGAAAGAGGAGGAAGGAAGTCAAGTTTTAAAATATCAAAATGAATGTAGAATCAATGAAATGTATATATTTGAAAAGTATAAATACTTTTTTTTTTAAGACAACACATTAAAACATCCAGTCAAACCATCTGGAATAAAAGAAATTCAAGCTTCAAGAGAAATACCGTATGTCGGATCCTTCTCTATGGGACATTTCTGCTTTCCCTATATTGATTTACCAACTTAATTTACAGAGCTGCCCCATAGCATTAGGACTCCAGGAAGCCAGGGTGGTATATTGGTTAGAGTGTCAGACTTGCTAGCTGGAAGAGCTAGCACAGGGGTCAGCAAACTTTTTCAGCAGGGGGCCAGTCCACTGTCCCTCAGACCTTGTGGGGGGCCAGACTATATTTTGGGAGAAAAAATGAACGAATTCCTATGCCCCACAAATAACCCAGAGATGCATTTTAAATAAAAGGACACATTCTACTCATGTAAAAACACGCTGATTCCCGGACCGTCCTTGGGCCAGAATGAGAAGGCGATTGGGCCAGATCTGTCCCCTGGGCCTTAGCTACCCATGGGCTAGCAGGATGGAGATGTCCATCACCAACCTGGCAACCAGAGTTCTCCACATGGTTGCACCAGTCACAAAACACGCCTGGCTAATTTTGGACACTGCCCATGGGGAACAGAGTTTAAATTCCTCGGGGCATACCCAGTGGCAGGACACTAGACAGAAAGATCAAGAATGGTTGGGTGTTGGTTTCTTCAAAGAAGCATGTCTGCCATCACTTATCTTCCAAATGGGGAACCCCAACCTCTCAACGAATCCAGGAGGTACCCTGAAATACAATTCAAAAACCTATTCCAAACTAGTCTACCCCACGTACGCCATGCCAACATCGTTTTAAGACAGCAATGTCTACTGGCAGCACACGTGGATTATACAGAAGAAGAGCTAAAGGCATCTAACACTTTTTTGTGTTGGGACAGCTTAGTGAACAGCAGGAGATTCACTGAACATGCCCAACAGACAGTTGCAGCCACTAGCTCAACTCAGTACAGAAGCTTCTTATAACTTTTTTTTTGCAAATATTTATAAACCACCACTTCCTTAAAAAATGTGAAGACATAACATATCAGAAAATTATAAACCAAATGGCCAACAATGAATCAAACTTTCCATTTTTAGGAGCAGTCGCAAAAAAGTGCTCAACCACAAGTTGGCCAGACTTTTCAAATTCTCTCCGCTACTAGCAAAAAAAAGACCAAAACCTTTTTAAGTGGAAGCATATAGAATTGCTGAGAAGCTCTGCCTTCTCAAGTATACCCATATGGCGGCAACTGCAAAACACAGACCTGACCGGATCAGCCAAATGGTAAACCTGATGTTAAAATATTGCAGTCCTCAGCTTGCGGAAACAGATGTTTTGGGAATAAGCACAGCAAATAAAATTTCACACCTTGCTTGTTTGTTCAGTGTACTACAATCTCACTTAGCTGTCCTGCAGTTGCCATCCACTTTGATGCATTGTTTGCACATTTCGGGAGTCAAAAGATTTTCTGCTCAAAGGAGCCGTGACAAACCTACTCCTGTCATGATATAAAGATGCAGACCCACCATAAAAAGCCGCTGAAATACACTGGGCTATCATGTTGAGTTTGGAGACCCAGATTCACGGGGAAATCCCTAGTGATGTTGGTCTCTATCTCAGAGCTACTGTGACAAGCAAATGAGTCAGGAATTTATGGAGGGTTTTTTTTTTTTTTTGTATTGCAACAGAAATGATTTACCATGATGTAGAAGAGAATACTGGGGTTTATCTGGCAACTATCCAGATTACCACTAAACATGCAAATAAGAACAAGAAGTCTTTCATTTTTCATTGGGAAAGACTTAATCAACAAAACACTCATTACGGGATGCCTAGCACAAATGTAACCACTGGTAGCAACATACCATAACACCCTGAGCTCAACAACCTGCCCGCAAATCATAGAATCATTGAGTTGGAAGGGACCACCAGGGTCATTCAGTCCAACCCCCAGCAATGCAGGAGTCTTTTGCCCAAGGTGCGGCTCGAACCCACAACCCTGAGTCTCATGCTCCACCAACTGAGCTATCTAGTCACATTGCATGGTAACCACATGTTGTCAGGACTCCCAACTCCCATCAACCCCGGACAGAATGGTGGACGCCATGGACGGCCAGGGATGATGGGATTTGTTGTCCCAGCAACCTCCGGAGGGCACCACGTTGCTTATAGCCTCGTCTAAGCTTTTCGGTGGGGCACCCCGATTCGCAGCTCGTGAAAGATCTCCTCAAAACTGGGCAGTAAGACGCTTGCGTAATCAAAGGCGCATCACAGGAAGCCAGCGAACTGATTTTCATTTCCCGATTCCCTGCGTCAGAATCAGTCCCCAAAACAAAATCTTACAGAGAGCATTGACGCTGGATCCAGGCTTGCGGCTCTCACAAGCCCGACATTCATGGAGGGGGGGTAGAGAGAGAGACAGACAAGAGAACATAATGCACCAAGCCGGCGAGGCTGATGCGCCGGGTTGCTCGATCGTCTGCCTCCGTCCTTTCCCAGGGAATCCGTCGGAACAGCAGCAGCAGCCCCGCGCACCGCAACGCGCAACCTGGAAAGGTCACGGATCCGGCGCCCTCGAGCGCCCACCCACGCCGCCTCCCGACTGCCCTTCCACAGAGGAGCGAGCCAGCCAGCCTTGCCCGCTCTCCCAGGACCTAAAAATAAAAACAACGTGAAATCTGCGGGAATTATATGGATAATCTACTTGCCTGCTTGCTGCAGTGGACGGGCTCCCACCCCGCGCTAGAGTGCGAAAAAAGAAGGAAAAAAAGAAGTAGCCGCTGCCAGACCTAACAAAGAAAGATCTCTCTCTCTCTCTCTCTCTCTCTTCTGCTAGAATTTCGCTTTGATGGTATCTCGAGGTTCACGGGGAGGAACGAGGGTTGAGGAAGGAGAGAGGAGGGGGGCGGGCAAGGAAGCGATTCCGCCGATCGCCCACTCCTTCCTTCCGAGGAGAAGAAAAAAACGGGGTTGCGGGGAGGGGGGCAAGCGAGAGAGAGAGAGAGAGAGAGAGAGAGAAAGGAGGGGTGACATTAGGAAGAAGCAGGTTGCTTACAGCCAACTGCTTCCCAAGCAGTGGGCCAACCGGACTGGGGGCGCACCCCAGGCTTCATAAGGAGGGGGTTCCCCCTTGCAAAGAAATAAGCCCTCCGCAATTGTTACACCCCCCAAAAAAAACTTATTAGCCCCTTTGCAAGGAAAGATCTTTCCTTCCCTCTTTGCAGCAGCATCCAATTTATTTCCTTCCTTTCCCCCTCCATCCTTTCCCCTTACCTGGCACAGCAGCGGATCCAGGCGATGCCCGCGCTAACCCCCAGCCGCCGGGAAGAGGAAGGAGCCGTCGGCCGTAGCTGGGCGATAGAGCAAGACCAGCCTCTCTCTCTTTCTCCTGAGCTCCTCCTCCTTCGCCGCTCGCTCACCCCGCGCTCAGGAGCCAGCCAAACCCTCCGCCTCCCACCTTGGGCAACAGTTGGCAGTTGGCGCGGAAGCCACGCCTCCTCCGCAGGCTGTTGCTAAGCGCCCCGGCCGCCTCATTGTATCCTTTCGGCGGCATCAAAATGGGGCGGGGGCGCGAAGGTTCCAAAAGGGAAAGTGGGCGGCGCCAAGAGTTTTTAGAGGTAGCCGCTAGCTAGCTTCCATCAGGGGTCTGTGGCGCGCAAGCAATGGGGATGGTGATGCGGTGTGGGGGCTGTGGTTGGGAATGCGTGGCAAAGAGCAGGAAACTACGCCCGCCGAGGAAACTTGCGTTTCGTTTGGGGGGTGAAGTTCCCGCATTCGAGCATACGAGCCCGGCCAGCCTCAGCGGAACGTGCTTCTGAGCAAATGGGCTTAGGGTCGCGCTTGTCACCGATCCTTTCGGTTTGTGTTGCAGGTACACACGAGCAGAGCGAGAGAGAGAGCTAGGAGTTTGCAACTTAAGGGTTTGCCTTCACTCAGCTGTTATTAACGTCTGAAACCATTTGGTGGGAATGCCAACTTGAATAAAAGTCCCACCCGCATAATTGAGCACATGACATGGTGCACACGCGCCGTTTGAATGGCAGTGCCCATCAACTTTGGAAGCCCTGGCCCCCTCAAATATTTTATGGGGGGGTGGAGGGAGAAAGACCCCTTGGTGCTTTGAGCCCACCCAGGGATGGCTGTGGGCAGGATTCCTGCATTGCTGGGGGTTGGACTAGATGACCCTCAGGGTCCCTTCCAACTCTACAATTCATATATGTGTATGTGCGCGTGTATGTTTGTTATGAACCTGAGGGTTTGCATGCAGAAGCTAGCTCCTAGGTGCAATGCCCAACATTTCCAAGTACAGTAGGACCAGGAAAGTCCTCAATTCCTCAAGAGCTGCTGCCAGTCAGTGTAAATAGACAGTGTTGAAACAGACCAATACAGTAGTCTGATTTGGTATAAAGCTGTCCCCATCCCCCCCCCAATGCCATGCCTGTACTGGAGAGAGTAAGATTAAAACAAAAATAAAATGCTTCGTGAGACAGGGAAATCAATATTCTACTTCTCCTGTTGCTACAATGTTCTCTGCAGGATACAGAGAAAAGTACTTACCCCCCCCAGGAGAAGTATTTAGTATGAATCTGCAGATAGCATAATTAAAGTTACTTAAGGATATGGAGGAAGAAATTCCAGCTGTGATTCCATGCACACTTACTTTAAAAGAAGTGCCTCCCCCCCCCCAAAAAAAATCCCCAACGCCACTTTTTCCAGTAACACATTTAGGGTGGATGAACTTTGAAGTCCAGATACGTTGTCCATCTATAGATGAATGTAGTGGAATGCAACCCCAGGCAGAGAAAGCACTCCAATAACCTCCTGCCCTTCAGTGAGGAATCCAGATTCTGCATGCAGAATGTTATGGCCATGTAAGCAATGATCCCAGTAGTAATGTATGGAAGTGAGAGCTGGACCATAAAGAAGGCTGATCGCCGAAGAATTGATGCTTTTGAATTATGGTGCTGGAGGAGACTCTTGAGAGTCCCATGGACTGCAAGAAGATCAAACTTATCCATCCTTAAAGAAATCAGCCCTGAGTGCTCACTGGAAGGGCAGATCCTGAAGTTGAGGCTCCAGTACTTTGGCCACCTCATGAGAAGAGAAGACTCCCTGGAAAAGACCCTGATGTTGGGAAAGATGGAGGGCACAAGGAGAAGGGGACGACAGAGGATGAGATGGTTGGACAGTGTTCTCGAAGCGACTGGCATGAGTTTGGCCAAACTGCGGGAGGCAGTGAAAGGATAGGGGTGCCTGGCGTGCTCTGGTCCATGGGATCACGAAGAGTCGGACATGACTGAACAACAACAACAGGCAATGATCATGCTCATTTTCCTATGCAGGCATAATAGTAAGACTTTTAACTTCCTTTAGAAGGTTCCCCTTTTTGGTGTCTGGAATGGTGGACTAGTAAGACATCATATTAAAAAAGGAGGTTTGTACAGATATATCATGCTATGTGCAGCAGTCTCGGTGTATTTTCTCAATGCAGATGTAAGATTTCCTGCTGCAATGGTGCGATCTCCTTTAGAAACTGAATTTTCAGGTTTCCACCTGAAAACAACTCAGCCATGGCTTTGCATGGATAGGCGTTCTCTAAGGCAGAGCTTCCCAAACTTTTCATGTTGGTGCCACACTTTTTGGATGTGCATCATTTCATAATGCAGTAATTCAGTTTTACTAGCAAATGGGAGGTTTTAATAACCCCTTTCCAGCCCCGGGAGAAGCATGGGGGAAGTTTGTGCGACACACCTGCACACTGCAGCTGACACACTAACGGGTTGTGACACACAGTTTGGAAAGCTCTGCTCTAAGGACCTGCATCCTAGCTGCCGTTTCCATCTCAACTTTGGCCTCTGCATTACCCACTCCTCTAGGGAACGAGCCCCATCTGCATTCTCAATCCTGCAATAAGGCAGGAAAACCTGCACTAACTTCTCTTATTGATGTTGGTGGTTAGCGTTTTTCAATAAAAAATGAAATAGTATGTCAAAACAATAACATAACTAGAAACTGTTTCTCATGCATGTTTCATGGCTAACTGACATTTTCTTTCTCCCTCCCTCCACTGGTCCACACATGGAAATTCAGATACATCAAGTGTGCATGAAACAGGGATAACCATCAGGAATTTTGCCAATAATGAATTGCTGGGAGCCTTGAAAATGATGGATGTTCAGTGAAAAGCATGCCAAAGCCTATAGAAAGAATCTGGGATCTTTTGCTCTTGTATAAATCTTAACTGATGGGTCATTTTTTTTTTCTGTTACTGCTCCAAAGAGATTGGTATCGTTGACCATGAATAAGATCTTGGGATGATTGCCAGGAGTGAGCTATAGTCAGCCTTGCTGCTAAAGTCATGCATATATAGTCGCACCTTGGAAGTCAAACGGAATCCGTTCCAGAAGTCCGTTCAACTTCCAAAACATTCAGAAACCAAAGCGGAAGCTCCTGCAGCCAATCAGAAGCTGCGGAATCCCCGTCGGACATTTGGCTTCCAAAAGAACGTTCGAAAACTGGAACAATCACTCCCAGGTTTCGATCATTCGGGAGCCGATTTGGTCAGGAGCCAAGGCATTCAATATCCAAGGTATGACTTTACACAGTTCCTTTAACAGAATGTTTGAATTTCCTTCCTCAAAAATATTCAAGTAATGCTAACTGTGAACTTAGTGACACTTGTTCATTAAGGATGTTGTTGTTGTTCAGTCGTTCAGTCATGTCCGACTCTTCGTGACCCCATGGACCAGAGCACGCCAGGCACCCCTATCCTCCACTGCCTCCCGCAGTTTGGCCAAACTCATGCCAGTCGCTTCGAGAACACTGTCCAACCATCTCATCCTCTGTCGTCCCCTTCTCCTTGTGCCCTCCATCTTTCCCAACATCAGGGTCTTTTCTAGGGAGTCTTCTCTTCTCATGAGGTGGCCAAAGTACTGGAGCCTCAACTTCAGGATCTGTCCTTCCAGTGAGCACTCAGGGCTGATTTCCTTCAGAATGGATAGGTTTGATCTTCTTGCAGTCCATGGGACTCTCAAGAGTCTCCTCCAGCACCATAATTCAAAAGCATCAATTCTTCGGCGATCAGCCTTCTTTATGGTCCAGCTCTCACTTCCATACATCACTACTGGGAAAACCATAGCTTTAACTATACGGACCTTTGTCGGCAAGGTGATGTCTCTGCTTTTTAAGATGCTGTCTAGGTTTGTCATTGCTTTCCTCCCAAGAAGCAGGCGTCTTTTAATTTCGTGACTTAGTTTCATTAAGGATAAGATGACTTAATTTTATTAAGGATAAGATGCATGTATCATCTTCCAATATCAGCACAAGTGTTTATATTTGCACTGCAAATGCCACACCCTCCAATAAGTTATAGTGGAAAACATTTGAGACAGCAATAAAGGTGTACAATACCATCTGTGAATTAACTTCAATGAATTCTCCCTAATGTAAACTGAGACTGATCGAAAGAGTCACACACCCCATATATTTTATTCTAATCTTTTGTTTGAATTTCACTCTCCAAGCCCATATTGCTTTAAGGCTTGCCGTGGAATTCAGAGTTGCTCCTAACATCTTACAGAAAGAAAGAAAGGTATAAACCCAAACACACTTCACGGCTGTCATATTATTACAGCGCTTCTGCTTTCAGAAATTGCTTTCAGCAACTTCCTTTTTTGGTAACATCTTGAAAACCGGCATGTTGTTGTGCAAACCAGTATTTTGTTATTTTACAAATATATACTAGCAAACAAAAGGGAGGGGAGAGAATAAAGAAGTGAGACTTATTTGGGAAAGTATCCAACTTTTATGCAAGCATTTCCCTGAATGTGGCCACCTTGTTACAATGTCCATGTCAAACAAATGGGTTCAAATTACACACACACACACACACACACACACACACACACACATATAGCAGAGGTAGCTGTAGACTTCACTGTAGTCTGGAAAATCAAAAGAACACAGAATGTCAGGCTATAGCTGACAGATTTCTTAAATAAGTTTTATGTCCTCTTTATGCAGAAATGGTCGTTCTTTAATGAGGAATACGTCAGTCACCCATTAAAACAAACAAACAGACCTGTGGCATATGCATTCTGAAGTTATCACAATAGAAAAGGTGTGGTTTGGTCTTTTGTATTTGGTTTTCTCTTTGTCTGGCTAAATACATTTTCATGAATATTTGCTGCTTTTAAAAGGTACACGAAAGTATGTGTGAATCTATATTGGAAAGGGATACATAAACATAGGAAGCAGATGACTGGCTAATATAGTCACATGGCCACAACAATGGCTGCATTTTAATGTTATAAGCCATAGTTTATCATGACAGGAACAATTCTAGCCTCCCCCTGGGTTCACATTTATCGTGCAGCTATGGAAGCTTTCATTTCCATTTCTGATTAACGACTGTTTGTTGTTTCATCTGAACCCTACAAACTTTGGTTAGCCTTAACGATGGTTTCTTAGAAACAAGTTTCAAATGTTGGTTTATGAAACTGGCTTTGTTTCCGACACACGGTACCTAAGATTAATCCCAGTTTAGTGTTGCATCAGGCCACTAACTTCTGCTTCACTGTAAATGAAGGTTTGTATCTTCTGCTCTTGATGGAAGGTTTGTGTGAGAGTCAGGAGTGGGATGCGAGGTTTATTCCATCACGACAAACATCATTCATTGTGATTTTCCAAATGCAGCCCCTGCCTTTGCAACCACAAGCCTGAGAAACTAGGGCTGTTTATAAATAATGTGAGATTCTCTAGATGCTGAGAAGGCCACAGAAAAGTAATCTTGAATTTATACGTTGTATAAATTTGCATTAAGGGTAATAGAACAGGGAGTCGGGTATATGTTTAGCCTGGAAAAGAGGAGACTGAGAGGAGAAAGGATAGCCATCTTCAAATATCTCAAGGACTGTCACTTGGAAGATGGAGCAGCTTATTTTCTCCTGCTCTGGAGGGTTGGACCCGAACCCATGGATTCAACATTCAAGAGAGGAGATTCCAACTAAACTTCAGGAAGAACTTCTGACAGTAGGAGCTGTTCAGCAGTTCTGGACTCCCCTTCCTTGGAAGTTTTTAAGCAGAACTTGGACGGCCATTTGTCAAGGATTCTTTAGTTGAGATTCCTGCATTGCAGGAAGTTGGACTAGATGATCCTTTGGGTCCCTTCCAACTCTACAATTCTGCGTTTTAGTATTTCTATGAATCTGTTCCTTTTTTCATGTTGATTGGACACAACAGTAGACTGCCATATGCAACAGATTTCAAAGCACACCTAAAACTCCTAAAAAAACAGATTTTGTCTTAAAGGCTAGATAAGAAAGCAATCATTGCTCAGCAAATGTCATTTATAAAAATGAGTGTGTGATAAATAAAAAGAACCCGTCTGGCACATTTTCCATAATTACCCTGTAGATTTCAGCGTGAAATGTCTCCAGTTACTCTTGATCATCCAGCATTATTTTGAGACCTGACAGTTTATGCATTTAATGGAATTCCAACTTGTGCTGGGTTAGCAAATATACTGGCAATCAATGTTTAATAATAGCTTTACTGAATTAGTAAGCCAAAGTTGTATGATTCATTGCAAGGCAAAAAATTTTTTTAAAAAAATTGGTATCTTGTTGATAGAAATTTACCAAAATTACAACAAACTGTGTCTCTTCAACGGATCAAGCCCAGTCTGTAGAGTGTTATATGGATTTAAATAAGCTATGAGTACTGTCAGATGTATTCCCCTTTGGCTTTCGGTAAAGCTTTGTGTTTTACTACTTCATATTAATTAAGTAACCGTATGAAAATCTGATTTTTCACATTGACGCAAATGCAGAAGGACACCACTTTCACTCAAATGAAGAAATGCAAAAAATTAATGCACTGGCAATTCCCAATGCGGAGGTGTTAAACTCAGATGGTTGTTTCCTACACTGCATGCACAGAGTTTTGCTCACCCAACAAGACTTTCCTTTCCTCTCCTTGTGTGCCCTCAAAATCTGCTATGGGGTGTACCACAACTCTTTGAAGCAGATTTTGGGGGGTACATAGGGACCAGAAGGAGAAGTTGCATTGCGACAGTCTGCAGTGTTGGAACAGCAGAGTTTTTCCAGAGGTAGGATTTTTGAGCAATCTATATATAAAACGCAAGTGTCTCTGCATAGTCCGTGTGTCTCTGGGTTTGCGCTACTGGATGTGCCCCAGACACAAGGAGAGGCGGCAGTTGAAGCGGCGGTTGAAATGGAATGGCGCACCAGAGGCTGAAGGGCGGCGAGAAGGGAGGACACGCTGCCACTCTCGCCGCTGGGCAGAAGGAGGAGGAGAACCGGGGGGGGAAGCCTCCCGGGAGATGATGCCGCCGCCGCCTCACCCCCCTGCTTCCCCACCCACCGCCCCACACTCCGAAAGGGGCTAGCCCCACACATGGAACACCTTCGTGCAGAGTTGGCTAAAAGGAAACACGCCGTCATTTCTCCCTCGAATCTTAATCCGTGTAGGGAGATGGTTTGCCCTGCTCCCTGCACTTAGGACTTTGGGTTTTGTGTCAGAAATGTTCTAGCGCCCGTTATTTTAACGGGTTTAAACCACTAGTGTATACATAAAATGATGGCTTCAAGTTCGAATTTTCCCAGGTAGTTTTTGATGTATAAAAATGACTATTGTATTACTGGTAGTTTCCTTTCCACAATGTGGCAGACAGTCCTTGAGCCATGCCTGGCTTTGGGAAGATGGTGCGAGGGATCCAGGGGGATCGTAGAGCCCTCCCACCTCCTTCCCAAACCTGGGCAAGTGCTAACTAGGCTTTGGGAATGAGACGGAGGGAGGACTCTAGGATCCTCACCCCTCCTTCCCACAACCAGGCAAGTGTTTACTGGGCACCCTCTCTGCTCAGTATCCATTTTAGGGGAACCGGTCACTCTGCCCTAAAACCATCTCTGCTGGACTCCTCTGGTCCAGTGTACAGTGGTACCTCGGTTTAAGAACAGCCCTGTTTACAAACTATTTGGTTTACGAACTCCGCAAAACTGGAAGCAATGTCCCGGTTTGCAAACTTTACCTCAGTCTAAGAATGGAAGCCGAACGGTGGAAGGGCACCGGCGGTGGGAGACCTCATTAGGGGAAAACGCGCCTCGGACTAAGAACAGTTTCGGTTTAAGAACGGACTTCTGTTACGGATTACGTTTGTAAACCGAGGTACCGCTGCAGATGTCTTTGTGGAACAGCTTGTCATGAAATTCTACTCAATATTGAGCCAGAGCGGATTCCAATGTATAGTTAGCAGAGTAAAAACTTAAACACGTTGCAGGATTCCCCCCCAAAATAGACCAGAGGCAATTGTATTTCATCCAGCAGAGCTTTACTGCTACTGAAGGCAAATGAGCATAATGGTCACAAATCCAATACATTCAGGATTGGCACTGTCCATAAGAAATCCAGTTGCAGCAGACTTAACTTAAACTTACAACAACTTATAATAAGACTAAACCTTAACACTATACATAGAACACCAGGACATTCTATACAAGATCTCAAAATAGCTGTCTTATTACAAAGGAATTTCAGAAATAGACTGGAAAGAGAATTTGCTGAATTGCAACTTATTACCAAACTTAAAACCATGGAGAGACATTGGATTCTTATCTCATTATACATGACAAAGCTATTTTTAGCCATCTCACCCCTTGCTTTTTCCTGTAAGACCAATTGCAGTCGTTAACAGTCGTCAACAGGTTTTACCACACCTATCAGCCAATCACCCATTCCCACCACCCTTCTGAGTAATACCCCTCCCCACTCTCTCACTATATATAAGGGTCTGGTGACTTCTGTTTCAGTGTATCTGAAGAAGTGTGCATGGTTAGGAAGTCTTGGAGGCAGGGTAAACAACATAATGCCCTGAAGATGTTGCTACGCTACAGTTCCTATCTGCCCTTGGAATGATGGGAATTGCAGTTGAAGAACATCTAAAAAGAAAAAAGAAGAAAAGAGAAGTGTGCATGCACAAGAAAGCTCATACCAAGAACAAACTTAGTTGGTCTCTAAGGTGCTACTGGAAGGAAATTTTTTTTATTTTTTATTTTGTTTTGACTACGGCAGACCAACAGCTACCTAACTGTAACTAGAAGAGATAACAGAACCAGGTTAAGCCAGCTGTACTCAGCTTCTCTGAAGGTATAACCCAAACATCATGAACTAAGGGACCGCCTCTCCTGGTATGTCCCGGGTAGGACCTTAAGGTCCTCAAATAATAATTTGTTGGAGGTCCCGAGCCACAAGGATGCTAGGTTGGCTTCAACTAGGGCCAGGGCCTTCTCAGTACTGGCCCCGACTTGGTGGAACAGTGGCACAAGAGACCAGGGCCCTGCGGGATTTGGCGGGATTTTCTGCAAGACGGAGCTGTTCCACCTAGCCTTTGGGTTGGTTTCAGTTTAACCCTGATGTTTCGTTCTTTTGGTGTGATTGGTGGGCTACTTAAAAAAGGCTGCAGTTTAGATTTAATTTTAAATTGTATTTTAATCTGTATTTTAATGAATTGTTTTATGTTTTTGTTGTGATTTTATTGGTGTTAGCCGCCCTGACCGGTTTCTGCTTGTTTCTTTCACACAGAGAAGCTTCCAGAACCCTCTTGAATTAAGTAGAATAGGAAAGATCTCTACACATCAGATCAATACTTTCTGCACTAAGAAATGCAAAGTGACACAACTAAGGTAAAAGATCTTCCACATAATATTTTATTTCATCTTTATACTTGGAACCACATTTTAAATTTCTGGATTTTTTAAATTTTTAAATTTGGATTACAGTCGAAAACCACCCCAGAAAATATATGCTATCTATTGTACCAGCATCACTGAATTGTGGCTACCTCATAAATACGCCATTGTGGGTTTAAAAACAAAACAAAACACATTGGTATGCGTGCATCTGATTCATCAAACTTCTGTAGTGGCTTCTTGGTTGAATTAAGATTTTCAAAGCCCCTTTCCCCTGAAATCCATACAGAAGCAACAAATTATTCTTCCAAAGCAAATCAGGCCTTTTAGTTCCAGGCTACATAAATTATCAGCGAGAAACAAGAGCTGCAATGTGAGGAACAGATACTAATTAACAACAGAGATAACGTAGAAGCTGAAGCCACAGTGATCTGATGAAATAATATGGAAACTTGTTTATGCCTCAAGGCTCTTTAACCAACTTCTTTATTGTGGGATTTCTCGGATTACTTAGCACTGATAAGTATGAAGCAATGATATATAATAAAACAATATGAGATAATATGAAAGATTCTCATAGGGTTTTTTTCCCCCCCATAGGAGGGATTTGCATTCATTAAAAGGAACTTTCCTTCGAATTCTGCCACAGAAGCGTGCTCATTGGGATGCAAAGTTTATTTTACTGTGTGAGCAACCTAGAGGATTGATTTTTTTTAAAAAAAATATTGAAGGCAATGTGGAAGTTCACACCCACTGATATCTTAGAATTATAAACTAGTAGTGTTGGAAGGGACCCCAAGTCGGGGTCCAATTGCCTCCAGTGCAGGCATCTCAGCTAAAGCACCCCTGACAGATGGCCATCCAACCTTTGTTCAAAAACCTAAAATGAAGGAGAGTCCACCACCTTCCATTCCACTGTTGAACAGCTCCTACTGTTAGAAAGCTCTTCCTAATGTTTAGCCAGAATCTCCTTACTTGTAGTTTGAATCTAGTGGTTCAGGTAAACCATTGGTTTGGTACCAGCATTTAAAATTAGGAGTAAGGTGTAGAAAGGGCCAAGAATGTGAAAGGCTCATAGAGAATATTAAAAACACAACAAAACACCAAACATTAAAAACTTCCCTTCAGATGTCTTCTAAAAGTCAGATAGTTGTTTATTTCCTTGACATCTGATGGGAGGGTGTTCCACAGGGCGGGTGCCACTACCGAGAAGGCCCTCTGCCTTGGTGCCACTCCCAGTCACCACTCTAGCTGCTGCATTCTGGATTAGTTGTAGTTTCCGGGTCACCTTCAAAGGTAGCCCCACGTAGAGCGCATTGCAGTAGTCCAAGCGGGAGATAACTAGAGCATGCACCACTCTGGCAGAGACAGTCAGGTAGGGTCTCAGCCTGCATACCAGATGGAGCTGGTAGACAGCTGCCCTGGACACAGAATTGACCTGCGCCTCCATGGACAGCTGTGAGTCCAAAATGACTCCCAGGCTGCACACCTGGTCCTTCAGGTTACCCCATTCAGGACCAGGGAATCCTCCATACCCCCCCTGTCCCCCAAGAACAGTACTTCTCTCTTGTCAGGATTCAACCTCAATCTGTTAGCTGCCATCCATCCTCCAACTGCCTCCAGGCACTCACACAGGACATTCACCGCCTTCACTTGGAGTTAAAGTGTAGGTTTTTCCTGAGAAAGAAGCCAGGCAAGGGGGAAACCGCCCATGCTTTCTAGGCAGAGAACAAGCAGAATTGTGGATGAGCCCCGACAGCTGCTGGCGCATCATAGCGGCAAACAAGTGTGCACTGTGTGAGCCACAGATCTCTAGTTTCAAGTCTCCTGTGCAATTGATGGAAATCATGGAAATGAATGGAGACACCATGGACTTCAAGACAGTCACTGAGCCCAGGACATCTGGTCCATCCTTCTGTCAGGTTGTGGTGCCTGACAGAGTCACGCAGGGTTCATGCGGGCCACAGGGAAGAGAATAGGACATGGCTATTGTTGAATGCTATGGTCCTATTGTTTGCAGGAGGAAGGGGGTCATTAGGAGACAAGCTGCTATAATGCAGCTTTCAAGCGGGACAATGGCGTGTTTGTTTTTTTAACAGGAGATGTCATTGGAGTGAAACAAGGACCACCTCCTTGAAGCAACTCCAAAGCCTACAGTACAAACCCTTTTATGAGACATATTTGTGAGACTTGACGCAGTAAGGGCAGAGTTTTGAAAATCTGTTTTGAATGCACAGAGATTGTTTATATGGAGCCAGTTCAGTCATCCCCACCCCCACCCCAGTGTTAAATCAGTGTGGTGTGGTTAAAGCATTGGGTGACTTCATCTCCACACCTCCTTGTGTAGGAATGTGATTTGAAAAGCAATGTGTGCGGAGGTAATGATTTTGCTGCATTTCAAGCCACTCGCCCAAGTCAAAAACAAACCTCAAACACTTCAAGGTCAAGTCTCTTTTTCTTACTTAGCTCCCCTATTTCATCTCCCACAACTTCTGCTTTGTGTGGCATCTCACCTGAGGAAGAGTTCTGCAAAACTCAGAAGCTTGAAACGTTTCAGATGGTCCTAATAAGGTGCTTACTGGCTGTGAATTTTGGAGCATTATTCCTAATGGTTTGTAAAAATACGACACCCCGATTCTGCGCTGAAATGTTATCATAGAGTTGGAAGGGACCATGAGGGTCATTTAGTCCAACCATAATGCAGGAATATTTTGGCCAAACATGGGGCTGGAACCCCCGACCCTGAGGTTGAGAGTCTCATGCTCCACTGAGCTAATTGAGTCATGGCTTTATGTGGCTGCTTTGGCTGTTGCAGCAGAGGAAGACATCTGTTGTGCAATAGCTCTTCCTGCTCCTTTGCAAAGAAGGGCAGAGGAGGCCTGGTCATTTCTGCTCTTCTTTGCAAGGAAGACCTACATCTACGCTGCTTTTCCCCACTTCGTAGTACTAAAGGAGTTAAATGGGTATAACACACACACACACACACACACACACACCCCAATTTATCAGTATTAAAAATATTATAATACATGTAATTTTTTTATTACAAATGCATAATTAAGTTTATAAAGCATTTGGTTTTCAGCCTATAGCGCAACTCTGCAGAACTGCCAGGCAAATTGGCAACGGGAATGCTCCCGCCAAGCCTACAGCAAGACTCGCTCCATCCATTCCTACCACTGTTACACCTGAGAACTAACAAATAATGGTTACCGTATATCTGAGTATAAGCCGACTTTTTGATTTTTTGGGCTGAAAAAGCCGCCCTCGGCTAACTCGGGTGAAGCGGGCGGCTGCAGAGGGACAAGCGGCAAGAGTCACTTGCTGCTTGTCTCCCCTGCCCTGCTCGATTACTGCTCTCTGATCCCTGTCCTGCGGGGAGGGAAAAGTGGGGAGAAAGCTTTGGCTTTTCTCTCCCCTGTTGCGCAGAGCACGCAGCAGAGGACCGCTGCGCTGAGACTCTCATCCTGTGCCTGCTCTGCGCAAGGTTGGGGAGGGAAAAACAGGGAGAAAGTGCTCCTCATGCTTTTTCCTTTCCGATGCCTTGCACAGAGCTCTTCTGTGCGAGGATGCCTCTTCCTCCTCCTCCCTCCTCCACGAAGAGGAACAGAGGTAGCGACGGTGGCAGCGGGAGCAGGAGGAGGAAAGAAGGGCAGCCGGAGTCCCAGAGGCCTGGCTTTTGCCCCCATCCCATCCCAGCTCTGCTAGAAACTGCCCACCCTGAAACTTCCACCCCTGAAACCTTCCCAAGCCCCCTTAATTCCTCCCTGAAGAGCCCTCCCTAAAGAAACACTTTCTTTCCAGCCCTCCCTCTACGCTCCCAGCTGCCCACTTAGAAACTCCTGAGACCTATGACTTCGTGCGCAAGTCGGGGAGGGGAAACTGGGAGAAAGTGCTCCTCGAGGAGTTAAACTGCTCTGTGGCCTCTTCCTCCTCCTCCCGTATAGCGACGGGGGCAGCGGGAGCAGGAGGAGGACGAACACAGGCGCGCAGCCGGCTCAGTCCCAGAGAGCCTGTTGCTTTTGCCCCCATCCCATCCCAGCTCACCCCATAGAAATGCCCACCCTGAAACTATCACCCCTGAAACCTTCCCAGAATCTGCCCCCTTATTCCTCCCTGAAAAGCCCTCCCTGTAAAGAAACACTTTCTTTCCAAGCCTTCCCTCTTAACCCCTTCCCCCACAGCTCTGCCCACCCTAGAAATACCCACCCTGAAACTTTCCCAGATTATGCCCCCTTGCCCCTATGCCCTCCCTAAAATGCCCCACCCACCCCTGAAACCTTCCCAGAATCTGCCCCCTTCCCCCTTAATCCATTCCAGAATCTCCCCCCTTATTCCTGCCTAAAGCCCCCTCCCCCTGAGCCCTCCCTTAAAGAGACCCTTTCTTTCCAAGCCTTCCCTTTAACCCCTGCCCATCCCTGCTCTGCCCACCCTAGAAACTGCCCCCATCCCAGCTCGCCCACCCTAGAAACTGCCCACCCTGAAACTTTCCCAGAATGCCCCCTTGCCTCTCTGCCCTCCCTAAATAGCCCCACCCACCCTGAAACCTTCCCAAATTGCCCCCTTCCCCCTTAATCCATTCCAGAATCTCCCCCCTTAATTCCTCCCTGAATATGCCCCCTCCCCCTGAGCCCTCCCTGTAAAGGACCCTTTCTTTCCAACCCTTCCCTCTTAACCCCTGCCCATCCCAGCTCTGCCCACCCTGAAACTGCCCCCGAAACTTTCCCAGAATATGCCCCCTTGCCCCTGAGCCCTTCCTAAATATGCCCCAGCACCCCTTAATCCATCCAATCTGCCCCTCCCCCCGACCTTCCCTCCCCGCTGAAATGTCCAATATGCCCCCTTACCCCCATTAAGAGACCCCTACCTTTTATTGGTATTTATTTTTATTTTTGAAATTTACTGTTATTTCCCACCTGAGAACTAAGTTTTTTGTGGTCAAAGGTGCCTCGGCTTAATGCTTATACTCACGTATATACGGTATATTTGGACAGTATTACTAAACCTCCCTAAAATGAATTCATTTATTTTTCTAAATGGATATATCTCTCCTTAACGTATAAGCCACGATGTAAAACAAGTTTGGCAGGATCCAGAATAAGTGCTACAATGTATTGAAGAAACTTTCCCAACATCTGAGATTCTGCTAAGTGGGGATTTCAATGGGAGAATTGGGCGGGGGGAGGGGGCAATGACGAAATGAATAAAGGACAGTATTAACATCGCAGATAGATCCTTGCAAGATAAGATTATTAACAAATAGGGTCTAAAGCTATATTCCCTCGCATACCCACTGTTATTCTGCCACAAGGAGAACTTTGCTTTGTACTCCTATTGTAGGCTACTCCTTGCACTGGCGTGCTTTAGAACTGCTAGGTTGGCAGGAGCTGGGACGGAGAAATGGGAGCTCACTCTGCCATGGGGATTCGAACCGCCGACCTTCCAACCAGCAAACGCTGGTTTAGACCACAGCACCACCCACGCCCCATGGTGGAGATAATACTACCTCAAGGACCACCTCTCCCCGTATAAACTGACCCGGACTCTGCAGTCAACCTCTGACACCCTTCTTCATGTGTCTCCTCCACAAGAGGTCCAGAGGGTGGCAACATGAGAACAAGCCTTTACTGCAGCAACTCCCTATTTGTGGAGTGTTCTCCCCAGGGAGGTTCGCCTGGTGCCTTCATTGAAGTCCAGTCAAAGACAACTATGGGGTTGCGGCACTCATCTCGCTTTCAGGCCGAGGGAGCTGGCGTTTGTCCACAGACAGCTTTCCGGGTCATGTGGCCAGCATAACTAAAGTGCTTCTGGTGCAATGGGACACTGTGATGGAAACCAGAGCGCAGAAATGCTGTTTACCTTCCTGCCACAGTGGTACCTATTTATCTACTTGCACTGGTGTGCTTTCGAACTGCTAGGTTGGCAGGAGCTGGGACAGAGCAACAGGAGCTCACCCCATCGCGGGGATGCGAACCGCCGACGTTCTGATCAGCAAGCTCAAGAGGCTCAGTGGCTTAGACCACAGAAGCACCCATGTGGTCCCTGGATCAGACCTTATGACTTACTGTGATAGCATCAGTCAAGCCAGGGTCTGGTACACTTATTAGCCCAATTGAAACAGTCAACTTTGCAGTCAGTTTTGTGGCAACACTGAAGGGCAACTGTCCACTACATAAAGATAAAAATAAAACTCACCAGTTTTAAAGAGGAAAACCCACACCAATACTATGGGCTTCATTTAAGTGTTCTGCCTCAGGCAGGTTTTTTTGTTTTGCAAACAACAGGTGATGTTAGCAATTGAGATGTACCACATATTTATTAACTCATTTCTGGCACTGAGTATTTCCACACAAGATCACGTATACACTGAACCAATAGGAGGGACAAGCTTTTAAGACCTAAAAACAAGTATATTAAATACACTGGCTCTCCCACCTCCCCAGTCTTTCAAAGTTTGCTTGATGGACCTTGAGTCGCTTCCAACTTTATAATTCTACTAGCTGACCCAGCCATGCGTTGCTTTAGTGTAAAGGGAAAGGAAGATGCAGTATAAAAGAGAAACTGATGCCTTACCATAGGTCTTTGCGTTGAAGTTGAGGTTGTTTTGGTTTTCTTTTCTTGCTCGTTATTGTTTATGTGTATATAACTCGTTATTAGTATTGTTGTATTTTCTGATTCATTTTTTTTAATTGTTTGTATGTCTTGGTTTGATGTTGTTGATGTGCATTGGAGGGCAGTATATTTGTACAGTATCAGATTAGGCCGCCTGAACCCGGAAATGGTGGAGGGAACGTTTGCAGCCGGCCTGACTGTGCCGTTGCTTCGCTGTGTACCTGCTGCTTTTATCAGTAGGGTATCTCGGTGTTAGCAGGTGGCTTAGCTTTCCTACCGATCCGTCCGCCCTCCCAAAAGGCGGACGGGACGTTTCCGGGTGGCGTGGCTATGGCGCGGCTTCTCTCTATAGTTGCTGCAGGCGGCATCTAAAAGCCACCAAGGCCAAACTCCGTCTTTGCGTGTGGGCTGCCTTTTGTGGGCGGCATGCCTGTTGACTGGATGGTGGCAGTGACGTCGGGGGGGGGGAGGAGGGATCAGCAACAGGTGTTGTGTGCTGTGCTATTTAATGTCCACTGGAGGGTGCTGTTTTTTGCACAAATTCATGGATTTACCTGGGAAAGGTGTGATATTTTTACAATCTAGGTACCTAAGATCCTTCCCATATGGCCAAGGCATGTTGTGTCCAAATCTGACGCCAATCGGTCAAGCGGTTACGGAGAAAGGCAAAAACAAACAAACATGCAGCTTGAAGGAATTTATATATAGAGATGATTTTTTTTTTTTTTTGAAGTCTTGCAATTCAAAAAGCTTTCGCTTGGCTTTTATTGGTTTTGTTTTTATTAGTGCTCTAAAAGCTTCCATGGACCAAAAGCAGACGCATCATCTTAGGCTAGACAAACATCACCCTGGGGAATCCTTGGGGCTCATCTCTTGAAAGCATGGGATCTCTCGTTTGTCAGTTTTAATAAAAAGCAACTAAAAAAATAAGCGTGCGCCATGTGCTCTCAATAAAGGCGAGGCCAGATCAATCAATGGTGAACACAATCTGCTCAGTTTGCCACCCGCAGCAAAAATCTATATAACACATGACCTCACTCGAGGGCTCCCTTCTCCATGTCGCTTTTCACGACACAATGAAGCCACTATGCTCAAAGCGCATCTTGTACATCTGGCCACTTCACAGTCACATGTTTCACCTCCATCCAGAATAAGGCTGGAAAGTATCGTATTTACTTAGGACTTAAAGCCCCCACTGAAATCAGCGTTGAAACGCATTGGGCTGCACAAGCAAATCCACACAACTAAGTTTACTACAGGGTATGCAAACTGGTGGTTTCTGCCTAGATGTCATGCTTCAAATAGCAATGCCAGCCCAGTGCATTTTGCTGCCAGATGTCTCCCCCCCAACAAATTAGGACCAACACTTTACAATCCTTACTGCTGCATCAGACAATGATTCCTTTCGCTCTCTATGCTACTCCAGGCTATGGTGTTACTGGAAACAGGTTGCCAGGATCTCCTTCTGCTTCTCTCTGTTTCCATTTGCTTAAAGAGGTTGAGAAGTGATGAGGCTGAGAAAGGGCTTCAGTTATTTACAAGCAGGGTTGCCTTATTTCAACAAGTAAAAACCAGGACACTCCAAAAGTTGAGCTTTTTTATAGGGAAACCCCAAAGTTGTGGAGCTTTTTTCAGACAAGCCTTAAAATTGTGGAGCATTTTTAAACGAAAACGCCAAAAAAAAATGCCTTCTGGAAATCCCCCCCCCCCAGACATCACTTCCAACTTTAAAATCCTGGTAGAGTTCAGGAAAATCCAGACGTGTGGCAGCCCTATTTACAAGGATGTTAGAAAACAATTGGTAGAATAATCGTTCAATTTAAACACATTAGGAAGGAGGTTTTGGGTTGCGCAAACACATTTAATTCTAGAATCAATGGTGATGGAGTACTTTTTTCTACATGGTCCACACACAATCTATATCTAGTGCATATTTTTGCCCTTGAAAAAGTGCTTCTTGAGAAACTGTTTCATTGCAAACATAAATGCTCATTGCTGATTATTTCTGCATTATCCCATGGTGTGTCCAGACATGGGCAGCCCTGGCAATTTGAGTATATCTCCACCAGCCTAATGGCATTGTGCGTGGGGCTTATTCCAGGACTGCAATCACCACCTGCTTCTTCATTCACCTGCAGCATGTGCAGGGCAGAAAAGGCATGGGTAACCTAATCAAGGTGAGGATTTTCAAATGCAAACCAAACAATCTTACTCACCTTTATGGATGGCAGGCTGTAGAATAAATCCAGACTGAACCACAACTGTGCAAAAAGTGAGACCACAGGGCAATCAAATGCAGAGAAAGTACAGTGATAAATACCTATTTCAACAGGTTAATTCACACAACACGTTTTGATGACTTAGACTTCGTGGTTCAAAACTTGGGTTATGATGCTGAATTGTTAAGTTCCACTTTTTACAATGATAATATAAATATATAAAGCAGAGGCAAGTCACAGGTCTCCTTGGCGCCCTCCCGATTGCAACTGGCTTGGGCATCACAAATAATCATAGCTGTCAACTTTCCCCTTTTTTTGCGGGAAATTCCCTTATTCCAGCGCCGTTTCCCAATGAAAAAAAAAAGGAAGGTTGAGGTTGACAGCTGGGCTGTGACACTGGCACAAAGGTAAAGGACCCCTGGATGGTTAAGTCCAGTCAAAGGCGACTATGGGGTTGGGGTGCTCATCTCGCTTTCCGGCCAAGGGAGCCAGTGTTTGTCCACAGACCGCTTTCTGGGTCATGTGGCCAGCATGACTAAAACGCTACTGGTGCACAGAGGACCGTGACGAGTGCCAGAGCGCATGGAAACACTGTTTACCTTCCCGCCGCAGCAGTACCTATTTATCTACTTGCACTGGCATGCTTTCAAACTGCTAGGTTGGCAGGAGCTGGGACAGAGAAGCATAAGCTCCCCATGTTGTGCGGATTCGAACCTCTAACCTTCCAGAAAAGCACCAGATACACTAATGGTACCATTCAAATTGCTATTGAAACTGTTCACACGCTGTGTGTTCACTTGCAAATCCCTAAATTGGAAAGCCAAATTTGGCTTCTTAAAAGCTGCCATAGAAAAAGAAAGAAAGATCTAACGCTCCTACAAGTCAAGCTATTCCATACCGTTGCAAGCCATTACAATTCACCTCTTGAAATATATTGGCACCCACCTTGTTAATGGATATTCACACCGACACCTATCAAGCTGGTTACTCTCTGCCTTGGACAAAAAGGAACACAATTTGCAGGCTGGCAGAGGTGACAATTCAGTACTTTCCTATGACATTTCATTACACCACAGTTTAATCTCACCTCTGCATTTTTTTTTTCATTAGCTGGAAAAGAATTGCCCAAGCATTTCTGAATTCTACACAAGTCAAAAGTGGCATGGCAAAAAGAGGGAGAAAGATAAAGAGAGTGGGACGAGGGACTCAAAATAGGGGAGAAAGGAGGAGATATTTGCCTATAACCACCATCCAGATATAAAAAGGACAGGATGCAAGAAAACCTCTTTCGGTGGAATATGATAGGAAAGAAAGCACTACTGCTAAGTTCCTAGCACCTGCAGCTTCCCCCAGTGAAGAGCCACGCTAGATGTGATGGCTTATGGGTGTGTTTGCAAGTAAGGTCACAGCCCACCAATAAACCTCATTCAAGGTGAATTACAACAGTGGCTCTTCATTTCCATTCTGTATTATTGAGCCTGGATAGCTCAGTTGGTTAGAACAGGGGCCAGCAAACTTTTTCAGCCGGCGGCTGGTCCACTGTCCCTCAGACCTTGTGGGGGGCCGGACTATATATAATATATATATATATATATATATATATATATATATATATATATATATATATATGAACGAATTCCTATGCCCCACAAATAACCCAGAGATGCATTTTAAATAAAAGGACACATTCTACTCATGTAATAACTCATGCTGATTCCCAGACCGTCCGCAGGCAGGATTTAGAAGGTGATTGGGCTGGATCTGGCCCCTGGGCCTTAGTTTGCCTACCCATGTCTTAGAACATTGTGCTGATAACACCAAAGTGAAAGTTCAATCCCTGTATTGGACAGCTGCATTTTTCTGCAGGGGGGGGGCTACACTATTCTCAGGGTCCTTTTCAATGCTACAATTCTATAATTCAATGAAGACAGCTCTGACTGCAGTAAAAAGGGGGTTTCTTCCCCCCACCCCTTCTCTTTTCAACATTTCTTTCCTGTAAAAGAAAAGCTGACTTCACCACCTGAATGAAATAACACTTATCTATAGGTAAAGGCAAAGGTAAAGGGACCCCTGACCATTAGGTCCAGACGTGTCCGACTCTGGGGTTGCGGCGCTCATCTCGCGTTACTGGCCGAGGGAGCCGGCGTACAGCTTCTGGGTCATGTGGCCAGCATGACTAAGCCGCTTCTGGCGAACCAGAGCAGCGCACGGAAACGCCGTTTACCTTCCCGCCTGGAGCGGTACCTATTTATCTACTTGCACTTTGATGTGCTTTCGAACTGCTAGGTGGGCAGGAGCTGGGACCAAGCAACGGGAGCTCACCCTGTTGCAGGGATTCAAACCGCTGACCTTCTGATCAGCAAGCCCTAGGCTCTGTGGTTTAACCCACAGCGCCACCCGCATCCCACAACACTTATCTACTCAGATCCATTTATGGCAGCATTATTATTATTGTTGTTGTAGTAGTAGTAGGTACCCAGTAAGTGAAAACAGGTCAATATCCACCACTAAAACTGATGGAGAGTCCCAAAGGTCTCCTCTGCAACCAATGTACGTGTCATTTGAAATTTCAACAGTTGGTGTCCACTATTTCAAGAAGCCACAACAAAATGAATTCAACATTTTCCTCCCGATAACATTTCCCACTATGATATGGAAGACTGAACCAAAGGATATATTTTTCAATCACTTACAACAAAGAGTTTGGGCCATTTTGTGCAAACACATCACTGGTGCTGTTTTAAATGATGAAATTGCTTCTCGACAAAAGGCACTGCCATATCTATACTTAATGAAGGAAGCAATGTATAATTTATCACATTATGTGGACTCTGTAATAAAATTTCAAAATGTAAGCGCCAGTCCTCCTTTACGATTTCCTAGAGATAACTCTCATAATGTATACAAATAATGTTAAAAGTGCCAAGACCAAAAGGGGTAATATAAATTTGCATGCAGTCTTTTTAAAAAATGGAAGAAATTGATTTGCTGAGAATTCAGGAGGGAGGGAGGGAGGGAGGGAGGGAGAGAGAGAGAGAGAGAGAGAGAGAGAGAGAGAGAGAGAGAGAGAGAGAGAGAGAGAGAGATTATGCAGCCAGGACCAGATACCACTGTGTTGGAGATTACTGTTTTGGTGATAAAAACATGGAGTCACTACTGTAATTATGCCTCACATGAATCAGTGGTCTGGAAAAACATGACAGTTCTTATGCACTTGATGGTTTTTGATCAAATTTACATTGATATCACAGATGGAAAAGATCTGCTTCATCATTTGCTATGACTGTAGTGGAAGAGATCTGAACGGCATCACTTGACACAATACTCCCTGCCTCCCATTTCAGGTGTTGCCGATTACACTGTCCATCTCCCAGTGAACACTCCATGGAGAAATGCAATTTAAATTGGTGGGACACAAATTGCCAGGAGCAGTAAACCACCCCGAGCAAGTTGGAGTTGAGTAAAGTCTTTATTAGCAAAACAGGATCTGCACGGGGCTGTCAGGCCTAATGAGCAAAGCAACTAATCTCTGGTAGGTCTTTGCCCCCCATGAAGCAGTTGCTGAGACTAAAGACCCTCACCTCCCGACAGCCATCTCCTCCTCTCCAGGGGTTCTCCCCCCAAGCAATCCATGCCCCCCAAGTGTGTTAAAAAGAAGTGACATCATCATCACCATCATCATCATCAATTAAATGTATATACCACTCTTCATCTGAAGATCCCAGGGTGGTTCACAAGATAAAAATCCAGGATAAAAGCCCAAATTAATAGTTAAAGTGAAACGTTTAAAAGGCCAAAGTACCTTAATCAGCCAGAGGCCTGGCTGAAGAGGAATGTTCTCACCTGGTGCCTAAAGATGTACAATGAAGGCACCAGGCAAACCTTCCTGGGGAGAACATTCCACAAATGGGGAGCTGCTGCAGAAAAGGCCCCATTCTCATGTTGCCACCCTCTGGACCTCTTGTGGAGGAGACACATGAAGAAGTGTCAGAGGATGACTGCAGAGTCCGGGTTGGTTTATAAGGGGAGAGGTGGTCCTTGAGGTAGTATTACCTCAAGGGGAGAGACTTCATCAGGCAAGGCCTCCTTCCACCTGCCTTACCCCACCCTCCAGTCCCTGCTTCTCAATTTGTATTGTATTATTTTATGCTCTGTGGCTTGCCATTGTTTTATTGATTGCAGTTTAGAAATTATTTATTGTAAATGTTAAGGGTGGATTTCTGTTTAATTTTTATATGCTGATATTATTATTCTATACTGTTCTAATGATTGTTGAGTGTTACTTTATTTGATGTGGGTTGCTTATTTTAAAGTTATGTTTTATTATCACATTTTTGTATTGCATTCAATTGTTATAAGGTGTACATTCTTCGTTTCTTCAGCTTGTAAACCGCTTTGGGCATTGTAAGATAGAAAGACGGCATACAAATTAAAAGTGATGTTGTTGTTGATTATAATGATATCTCCACCACCACCACCTGGTTGATTTAAGGGAGCATGGTTCTTGCCAGGTACTGACCTGCTCACATTCCTGGCCCTCCTCTTTTAGACTGCGTGTTAAATGCACACAGCACAGCTGCTCTGGAAATGTTCTGCTCTTCCCATATTTCAAGCTATTCACCAGTGTGAGAGCCAGTGTGGTGTAGTGGTTATGAGTGCACAATGTTCATGAGTGCAAAAGAGAGCCAGTGTGGTGTAGTGGTTAAGAGCGGCAGACTCGTAATCTGGGGAACCGGGTTCGTGTCTCCGCTCCTCCACATGCAGCTGCTGGGTGACCTTGGGCTAGTCACACTTCTTTGAAGTCTCTCAGCCCACTCACCTCACAGAGTGTTTGTTGTGGGGAGGAAGGGAAAGGAGAATGTTAGCTGCTTTGAGACTCCTTTTGTTGTTGTTGTTCAGTCATTCAGTCGTGTGCGACTCTTCGTGACCCCATGGACCAGAGCACGCCAGGCACGCCTATCCTTCACTGCCTCGCAGTTTGGCCAAACTCATGTTGGTAGCTTCGAGAACACTGTCCAACCATCTCATCCTCTGTCATCCCCTTCTCCTTGTGCCCTCCATCTTTCCCAACATCAGGGTCTTTTCCAGGGAGTCTTCTCTTCTCATGAGGTGGCCAAAGTATTGGAGCCTCAGCTTCAGGATCTGTCCTTCCAGTGAGCACTCAGGGCTGATTTCCTTGAGAATGGATAGGTTTGATCTTTTTGCAGTCCATGGGACTCTCAAGAGTCTCCTCCAGCACCATAATTCAAAAGCATCAATTCTTCGGCAATCAGCCTTCTTTATGGTCCAGCTCTCACTTCCATACATTACTACTGGGAAAACCATAGCTTTAACTATACGGACCTTTGTCGGCAAGGAGACTCCTTTGGGTAGTGATAAAGAGGGATATCAAATCCAATCTCTCTCCTTCTTCTTCTTCTTCATTCAAGACCACCATTCACATCTGACACCTTTCAGTCCCCCACCCCCACCCCAAAATGCCCTTGCTTTGTACATAACGCTTCTAAAACATCAGTGGAGTTTGGGTATGCATGCACATTAACTGCTGCAAACCCAAATTGCTTTCACAACGAGCTAATTGTCTGTGTTTAATTGGCAATGAGCATGATTTAAAGCCTTTGCATTTTATTAGTCTCTCTAGACTACTGATGCTTACATACGACCATAGAGAGACTTTGTTCTTTTTACATGGCTACAGCGATCTCCCAAGTGGAAGGAAACAACTAGAATAACTTTCCAAGATTTGACAATATTGCTGCTTTAAAAAACAACAAAACAACAACAACAAGGCACTACTATATAATAGATAAAGGAATGTATAGGAATGTTCTCTCCTTTCTTTGTGCTTTTGGGGTGCCTTTTGGTTCTCTTAATACAGTAATTAGCATTCATTTGCGACTTTATGTGCTCCAAGGAAGAAGAGTTCCAGGCATCGCTCTTAAATTACAGTGGATAGTTTTGCTAAAATCCAGCTCAGCTAATTAAAAAAGAAAGAAAAGAAAACCCAGCTGAGCTAAGGTGGAAGATGTTTTAGAAAGTTTGCCAAATTAGCTGGGATCTGGATTTCCAAATAACACAAAATGAAATATAAACTGGTGGCATAAAACCACTTTGTATCAAAATTATAAACCAATGCAAACACAACCTTAAAATGCTCATCTCAATAGAGCTAAAAGGTTTTGCCCTATGATCTTATTCAATGGTCCCTGGTAAATATACGTATCATATACAACACACACACAGGGAGAGGTGAAGTATTTTGAATTCACATATAATTTAAATGAATAGAGGAATATATGAATGTAAACCAAAATAACACCTGCACATACAAAGAAATGTTTGTTTGTTTTTTGCTGCCTTACAATGTTGTAAAACAGCAAAAAACTAGAACAATGTTTGTGTATGTGAAACACCTCACCAATTAGGTGTTACTACGTTTTTTAAAAAAAATCTGTATTTGTATTATGGTATTACTGCTGTTATAAGAATTCTAAGGTGTCATAAATAAATTGAATGTTCATGAGTGCAAAAGAGAGCCAGTGTGGTGTAGTGGTTAAGAGCGGCAGACTCGTAATCTGGGGAACCGGGTTCGCGTCTCCGCTCCTCCACATGCAGCTGCTGGGTGACCTTGGGCTAGTCACACTTCTCTGAAGTCTCTCAGCCCCACTCACCTCACAGAGTGTTTGTTGTGGGGGAGGAAGGGAAAGGAGAATGTTAGCCGCTTTGAGACTCCTTCGGGGTAGTGATAAAGTGGGATATCAAATCCAAACTCTTCTTCCTCTGCTTCTTCTACCTTATGTACATAAACCACTTGTCTGAAATAGTATAGGAGAGCAATCTTGAAGCCATCTTGACTCTTAAAGACCCCAAATATTTCCTCTCCCTATGGTTCTTTTCACTTGCAACCCTATTTGACCATTATCAGGTATCTTGTTAGACAGGAGACAAGCAACACTCTCAAATTTCGATTGTAGACTCTCTTTTGTCAGATCTTGGCCTGTAATGCCTAACAAGAAAGCTTCTGGACTTTTGACAAAAGTTAAGTTAAACATCTTTTTCATTTCATTGTACAGTGGTGCCCCGCTAGACGAATGCCTCGCTAGACGAAAGGCATTTGCTAGCGGAAGGCTGCCCCGCAAGACGAAAATGTAAATTGGGCTGCCTTGCAAGACAAATTTTTTTTTTTTGGCGCGAAAACCTCCGCGCTCCATTGCCGCTTCGCTAGGCGAAAAATTCGCTCTACGAAGACACTCGTAGAACGAATTATTTTCGTCTAGCCCGGCACCACTGTATATCATTTCCCAATATTTCTTAACTGCTTTATAATTCCACCTCATATGTAAAAACGTACCCTCTTTTTCTTTACACTTCCAACATTTTTTAAAACCTGTTTGGGACGTGGGTGGTGCTGTGGGTTAAACCACAGAGCCTAGGGCTTGCCGATCAGAAGGTTGGCGGTTCGAATCCCCACGACGGGGTGAGCTCCCGTTGCTCGGTCCCTGCTCCTGCCAACCTAGCAGTTCGAAAGCATGAAGTGCAAGTAGATAAATAGGTACCGCTCCGGCGGGAAGGTAAACAGCGTTTCTGTGCGCTGCTCTGGTTCACCAGAAGCGGCTTAGTCATGCTGGCCACATGACCAGGAAGCTGTATGCCGGCTCCCTCGGCCAATAAAGCAAGATAAGCGCTGCAACCCCAGAGTTGTCTGCGACTGGACCTAATGGTCAGGGGTCCTTTACCTTTATGCTACAATGGCAGCTAGGATACTCTACCTCCCAAATGGCATAGTGATGAGATACCAACTAAAGAAGAATGGCAAGAAAAATAATGGACTATGCCGAAATGGCCAAACTGACCAAGAGATTAAAAGATAAAGACAATAAAGACTTTAAAAAGGAGTGGGAACCATTTACGATGTACTTACAGAAACATTGTAAAGAAATGAACTCACTAGCAGGATTTGATTAAACACTTACAATTATCAAACAGAATAAAGAAAGGACCTAGTTTGGCGAATATAGTACTAAGGTATAACCAAAAAGCAGGGAAATTATTTTGTAACAAACCAGAAGAGGAAGCTGAGGGAAGTCGCCGGGGGGGGGGTATTTGGGTTTGCTTTACATCTGAGATGGTGTTATTGTGATTAAGATGAAAATGTAAAAAATCAATAAAAACTATTTTTTTAAAAAAAAATCTGTTGTAGACTGCCTTTTCTGTGATGTGTGCATGATGTTTTTTGGGTGGTCTTCGGCTAAGGGGTTGGGCAATTTCTCAAGTTCTTGCACACCTTCGTTTTGGGTCCTCACCTCCTTGCAAGGGGGGTGGGTGGGATGGGATGGGACTCTGTTGCATCAGAAAAATAAGTATCTGTTTTCCTTTCACTGGTTCCTGCCTCCATCCATTCTTCTCTGACTGAGAACAGACTTAGAGGACACTGAATCCCTTGATGGGGAGTTGGGCTGTAAAAGGCAACCCCAAATTTTTCTAGAAAACTGCTTTACTGCTTTATGTATGTTTTAGTTAGTAAAAATGGTGATATTGTAATCACTATTGTATTTGTAAGCTGTCCTAAGAAGCTTGTCAATACCTTGCATCTCCAGTTAGGACTGGGGGTGGGGGGTGGGGTCGGTGCGGGACCTGTCCCCAAAATCTTGCACAGCTGCTGCCAGTCAGTGTAGACCAGTGGTGTCCAATTTTTTTCCAAAGAGGGCCAGATCTGATGAAGTAAAAGGCCGTGAGGGCCAACCAAAACAACCAAATGGCCAATCAAAGTTGTTAACCATTTTTAGGATTGAAGTTGTTGAGATTGTTTTTTTAGGAAATAAACTGCCACAGAGGCCGGATTAAACCGACCGGCGGGCCAGATTAGGCCCCCAAAACGGACTTTGGACATGCCTGGTGTAGACAATCCTGTGCCCAGAGAGACACATGGACAGTTTTCCATGATCCCAGTACTCTTAGCTGCCTGCCAAACACAAGCCTCAGAATTTGCAAATATGTGCAGGGAGGAAATCAGGAGTAGCAAATGCTATGATGTATCAAGGTGACCGAGATAGTCTGGCAGATGGGCAAAAGCAAGCATATGCTACCTAAGGTGGGTACACAAGCAAGCCTGGGGGACGGAGGATGGACCCAGCTGTTATGTTATCTAAGCCAAACAACATGAAGGCCACAGTATAACCTGAAGTCATATTGGCAGAGTGTCTCGCATGCGTCTGCCATAAATAGTGTTGTTACGAATAAGGAACGTGTACAGAAGAGGGCAACCAAGATGATCAAGGGTTTGGAAACCAAGCCTTATGAGGAATGGTCGAAGGAGCAGAACATGTTTAGCCTGGAAAAGAGGAGAGATGATTGCAACATACTGTTAATACTGGAGGAAAGGCGTGGCTTGATTTAATCACGGTTGTGGCCATCTTGCAAAATGCTGAAAAGCATGGAGGACCTTTGGAATACCACCCTGCCAAGTAATGTCCATATACTTTCAGCTGCTAATTTCTGAAGATCAGAGCCCACTACCAGAGATGGCGAACAACACCTAGCTGGCCACTTTTTCCCCAACCCGAGCTTAGGCACAAAACAATTTCACATAAAATTAACCCAAGCAGGTCCAGTTATACGCTATCTCATACAGAACACAGATTATTGTATGTTGTACAGTATTATATTACTAGTGGTTTCAGCCCGTTAAAATAACGGGCGCTAGAACATATGTGGTCAAATTTTGGGGGAGGCAGGGTGAGCTCATCCTACCAGGTTCATCCAGGGTCCAGGAGCGTCTCCAGGAAGTCAGGTAAGCCCAAGGGTTGAGTTGGAGGGCCAGGATCAGGCTCAGGGCCCTTCTGCCACCGCCGCTTGCCATGGGGGGACTCCCGCTGGGCCTGGGAGGGCGGCGGGAGCCCAGGATTAGGCCGCGTCGGCGGCCGAAGTGATGCTGGCGGCATGGAGGGCCCAGGGCCCTGCCATCGCCGCGGATTGTTGTTGGGGCCTCCCGCTGGGCCGCGGGAGCCCGGGATCTGGCCGCTTGGTGGCCCGAAGGGATGTGGGCGGCGCAGGAAGGCTCAGGGCTCTGACGTCGCCGACGCTTGTTGTTGGGGCCTCCCACTGGGCCGGCTGGGCCGCGGGAGCAGGCCGCTTGGCGGCCCAGGAGGGCTCAGGGCCCGGCCGCCGCTGGTCGTTGGGCCCTCCTGCTGGGTCTGGCGGGCCGCGGGAGCCTGGGAGCAGGCCGCTCGACGGCCAGAATGGATGCGGGCGGCACGGGAGGGCTCAGGGGAAGCGACCGACAGGGGAGAAAAGCGCCCGTTTGCTTCCCCCCCCTTTTCACTTTCGGACGCTTCTTTCAGCGCTGGCTGGGCTGCGGCTCTGCAGCCCAGCCGGCACCGAAAGAAGCGACCAAAAGGGGAGAAAAGCGCCCGTTTGCTTCCCTAGCAGCGGCAGTGGCAGCGTGGCCTTCCTCCTCAGCCCCCTCTCTTCTGGCGCGCTGGCGTTCCGTTTCAACTGCCCCGCTTGAACTGCCGACGCTGCTCGTGCCCGATCTCTCTCCATCCAATCCCTGTGTCCCTGGGGCACATGCGCAGTAGCGCAAACCCAGAGACACACGGACTGGACGCAGAGACACTTGCATTTTATATATATAGATAGTATGATTCCGTTTCTAGTTTAAATGTTACTTTACAAACATTTACTGGGCAATTGTGCCTTAGCCTCTGGGTCTTCTTTAGATGGCTAATGCACTTTCTGTACATACTAGAGTCCCTGTGTGAGATAAGAGGCTTTGCTGCTAGAAGAACAGGAGAACTGAACGTGGACTGGAACTTGTTGCAATCAGTTTCAAGGTCATGATCCCACTTGGAATTAATTTATTTCTTCTGGAGGTGTCTTCTTCTTTGGCGATTACTCGTAGCCGAGTAAGATTGTCTTCCATGAACATGGTCTTAATAGTGCGTCTGTAAGTGTCTGTGGAGGCCAGTTCTAGATCCACACGCCCTTCTGTGGGAATACGTTTTTGGGTTTTCCTGCACGATAGCCACTTTATAAATCCTTCCGCGCTACTGCGCAGAAGGAAAGAAGATCCGGCCGGAGATTGGAGCCTGGATCCCTCCGCGCCTCCCCGAAAGCGCGCCAGGAAGCCTCCTGGTAACGGTCACAAGGCTGGTTTCCCGCCCGGAAACACTCACTATTGCTGTATTATTATTGGTTAATGCTTATTTGATGACGCTGTATAATTTGCTAATAAATAGCCCTGCTCCTGTTGGCTCGGCGACGAGACGAGCAGAGCGACAGAGAGACAGAGAGCTCGCTCGCATTGAGTGCACTTGAAACCATCGACTGCAGTCTTTTTATTTGGCCTCCTTCCTGCTTCTTCGGCCACACCTTTTGCTTTGCTTCTTGCTGCCTATCCTATCCTCTCCAGACCTTTGCAACTTCCGAAAACTCCTCACGACCTTCAAGAACCCTCATAACCAGCGGACCCTCATAACCAGCCGGAGCAGGCTCTCAGACGACTGGTTATCCCAGAAACTGGTTATCCCGACACCCTTCCACAATGCAGACAAAGGTTTCTGGGCGGGAGTTGATCACGGTGAGTATTTGCCAAATGTGCCTTCCTCTTAGCACGTTTCTCCTTTTCATCCTGAGTTTGAGCATCTTCAAAGCCCATGGCACCTTTGGTAAAGGCTGTTCTCCAACTGGAGCGCTCTCAGGCCAGTGTTTCCCAGTTGTCGGTGTTTATACTACATTTTTAAAGATTTGCCTTGAGAGAGTCTTTAAACCTCTTTTGTTGACCACCAGCATTACGCTTTCCATTTTTAAGTTCGGAATAGAGTAGTTGCTTTGGAAGACGATAATCAGGCATCCGCACAACATGACCAGTCCAACGAAGTTGATGTTGAAGAATCATTGCTTTGATACTGGTGATCTTTGCTTCTTCCAGAACACTGGAATTAGGATTCTGGCTAAGTAATGCCATGCAGGTTCGATCCCCGTATGGAACAGCTGCATATTCCTGCATCGCAGGAGGTTGGACTAGATGATCCTCAGGGTCTTTTCCAACTGTATGATTCTATGCCAGTGTAAGTTGGCTATAGGTGCTTATTTTGCATATGTTACCGTAACTACAGAGCTGGAGCTCTGGCAAAGAATAGTTTAGGAGCCTAATGCTTCCAAAGTTATCCCCAACTGTATAGAAAACCTTTAACCTTTTAAAATAATAATAATAATAATAATAATAATAATAATAATAATAATAATAATGAAAACCAGCAGGCAGACAAAAATTACACAGCAGCAAGTAAGGCCAGCAAGCTAGTATAAGTAAGTGCTAGCTTGTCACGCAGGGAAAAAGAGGTTTCAGCAGCAATAGCCTGATGTACTCCTTGGTCTTACATTGTTCCATGTGTAAAGGAATTCATGTTATCCAACTGTATCCATATGGCCAGATCAGCTTGTGTGTTGTGTATCTACTTGCTTCTGCTGTGTGGGCTTGAAGTCGAGCCTGACCTCTGCTTCACCCTGTTTTGTGCAACACAATATGCCCCACGGAGGCCTGGCCAGAAGCAGTTTCTGGGCGCAGAAGCCAGCAGGCACTAGAATGATGGCCAATTCCTTTTGTAGAGGAAACAAAGGACACCCACTCCTCTTCCAATCTGCATAGCCGCGTCGTATCCAATTTGCACCAGGCTAATTTCACTTTACATAACAGCGGATCTGCCGACCAAGATTACCAGGAAGCACATATAATATACCCCCATGCAAAAAAAAAAGGTGTAAATAACAGAGGGGGGGTTACATATCATAAAAAGGCTGCTTTTCAAATGCCAACAACAATTGCAAAAACACTCGCTCAAGATGTTTGTCACGATGACCAGTGCAATTCCTTCCATTGCAAAGCGGGACCAGAGCTTTTGTACCTTTAACAGGTACATAGGAGAAGAGACTGTCTTAAACACACAAAAAATTCCCCTGCACAAGAAAGTGGAATTGTGTCTTGCAAATCTGTCTTGCAAAAATAACACACAGGATTTTTGTCATTGGGTGCATCTGTTTCCCCTGTACTTTGATTAACAAGCTGCAATGGGCCGAGCAACGTTTTATGATTACTCACAAAAGACAACTTGGAATAGTCCTTACCACAAGAACAATTCATTGAATGGAACCAACGCACCCCCCCAGGGGTGCCAACTTGAATAAAATGGGGGGGGGAGGTAAACCCAGCCATGCATAATCGATCAGAAGACATGATGAATACTCTTTCTTTCTTTGGCAATCACTCATAGATGAGTAAGATTGTCTTCCATAAACACGGTTTTAACAGTGAGTCCGTAAGTGACTGTGGAGGCCAATTCTGGATCCACACATCCTTCCACAGTGGGGACACTGGTTTCCGGGTGGGAGTTCATCATGGTGAGGGTTTGACAAGCGTGCCTTCCTCTTAGCACGTTTCTCCCTTTCGTCCCGAGTTCGAGCATCTTCAAAGTCCATGATGCCTTTGGTAAAGGCTGTTCTCCAATTGGAGCGCTCGCAGGCCAGTGTTTCCCAATTGTTGGTGTTTATACTACATTTTAAATTTTAGATTTGCCTTGAGACAGTCTTTAAACCTCTTTTGTTGACCACCAGCATTATGCTTTCCATTTTTAAGTTCGGAATAGAGTAGTTGCTTTGGAAGACGATAATCAGGCATCCACACAACATGACCAGTCCAACAAAGTTGATGTTGAAGAATCATTGCTTCGACACTGGTGATCTTTGCTTCTTCCAGTACACTGGCATTAGTTCGCCTGTCTTCCCAAGTGATGTGTAAAATTTTTGGAGACACCGTTGATGGAATCTTTCTAGGAGTTGGAGATGGCGTTTATAAGTGGTCCATGTTTCACAAGCATACAGTAAGGTTGGTAGTACAATAGCTTTGTAAACAAGCATTTTGGTTTCCCTGTGATGCATACACACTAAAAGCAATGCCCATCAACTTTGGCCCCCCTGTCAAATATTTTATCGGGGTCCTGAAGGCACCTCTGCCCCTAGGAGTTGGCTCCTATGCTCATCCCATTAGTCCTGGCTTGCACATGGGGGCAGTAAGCATGTAGCAAGTCATGCACAAAGGTGCAAGAATTGTTGCCCCATGGCTGATTCCCCAACTAACCCACTCAACACACCGTCATAACACTTGTGAATTGGAACCCCCCCATCAGTGAAAGCAGCCTTTTACTTCAAAAGTCTGATTTTTATTGGCCCTTGAGCACAAAACGCTATGGCATTTCCCCCCTCTGTTTTAAACTCTAGGACAAAATAAATAAATAAAATACCCAAGTTTAAATGGAAAACCATGTGCTGATTCTATAAACTGCAGAGAGTGTGTGTGTGTGTGTGTGTGTGTGTGTGTGTGTACATTTAAGTGGAGAAGTTTGATCTTCACTAAATCTAGAAGCAACAGAGATTACCACTTCCTGATCCTGATGATTAGGCAACGGGGCTTCCTTTACTTGTAAGTAGTGATCTCCAGTGTAGAAGCAAGCAGACAAGGAGAGAGGAAGAAGCGAGCAAGCACTACCCTTCAGAGACATTTTTTTCCAAGCTGAAACAATCAGTGGCCTAATTAGGTGGTGTTATCACACTGGAGAAAGGAAAAAGGGGCAGGGAAAGAAATAGAGCAGGGGTGGCCAACTTCCAAGAGACTGCGATCTACTCACAGAGTTAAAAACTGGCAGTGATCTACCCCCTTTTGTTGAGCTTTTTTTTAGGAAGGAAAGCCCTGTTTTGGGGGGTTCACGTAAAAGTTGTTGAGCTTCTTTAGGGAAGAGGAAAGTGACATTGAGCTTTTTTTAGGAAGGAAAGCCCTATTTTTGGTGGTTCAGGTCATTTTAGGGGTGCAGGGCAAAGATGTTGAGCTTTTTTTAGGGAGCCAAAGTTTTTTAGCTTCTTTGGGGCGAGCCACTGATCTACCAGTGATCTACCACAGATGGCCAGTGATCTACCAGTAGATCATGATCTACCTGTTGGACATGCCTGAAATAGAGGAAACAGAGGGTGGAGAGAGAGAGAGAGAGAGAGGGGGAGAGAGAGAGAGAGAGAGAGAGAGAGAGAGAGAGAGAGGGACCTACATATTCATCAGGCTAGTTCCAATTGGAGTTAGCTAAGGGCAGGGAGTTATTTAGCAGGCATGAGCGTGCTCACTGAGGCATGGAGGCCAAGGAAAAGAGAGAGAGCTTGCCGGATCAAATAATTCCTCTCAGAACATATTTTGAAAGGCTAAAGCCAAGGGGGTCTGGTGGATAAAGTTGAAGCTCCAAAGCAAGGCCCTCCAGATGTTGTTGGACTACAACTCCCATCAGCCCCGGCCAACATGGCCAACTGTCAGGGAAGAGCCAACGGAGATAAACACAGGGAAATTCAGGGAGAATGAAAGGAAGTACTTCACATAGTGCGTTGATTTATTCCTTTGTGGTGCTTTCCTTCTTTCCCCACCCACTGGAATATAATTTGGCCAACTGCAAACGGGATGGCTGTCCATCCGCTATACTGCTGCATTCTGATATTGTAACATTATTTGACGCTTTTGTGGTCTGCCTATCTATCTATCTATCTATCTATCTATCTATCTATCTATCTATCTATCTATCATCTATCTATCTGTCTATTGTTGTAAAACTTAAAGGTAAAGGAGCCCTGGACGGTTAAGTCCAGTCAAAGGCGACTATGGGGTTGCAGCGCTCATCTCGCTTTCAGGCCAAGGGAGCCGGTGTTTGTCCACAGACAGCTTTCCAGGTCATGTGGCCAGCATGACTAAACTGCTTCTGGCAACGGAACACCGTGACGGAAACCAGAGTGCACGGAAATGCCGTTTACCTTCCCGCTGCAGCAGTACCTATTTATCTACTTGTGCTGGCATGCTTTCAAACTACTACCCTGGCAGGAGCTGGGACAGAGCAACGGGAGCTCACCCCATCATGCGGATTTGAACCACCAACCTACCGATTGGCAACCCTGTCTGACACGCATGTATGTGCACACACACACACAAACACACACCTGAAGATACAAATGTCCAGGAGAGGCATCTCTCCACAAGCAAATTGAATGATAAATTCTTTCTGCATTGTTGGCCCAGTAATAGACAGTACCTAAGGTGGAAGCAAGATGTGGCATGTGCAATTCATATCACTCACCTGGATAATGTTAATATATGTTAAAATATTCCTTCCTGAAGCAGAGGAATGTGACGGAATGGGCTGATGTAAGCCCAAGGGGAAAACAAAGCTTCAGTTTCTTCACTTTTAAAAGCAGTTTAATAAGCAAGTGCCTATTTGGGTGGAAGCAGCACAAAATGTGCCCCTTTTTTAGTTTGATTTTTTTTTTTTAAAAAAAAAAGGAATCATGAATCTCTTCCAAAAATGTTTGAAAGCGCCATAACAGGCGGTGCAATTATCCCTCCTAATGGAGAAGTGTTGAATTGGGTGATTTTCAAAGACAAAGATGACATTTCAAATGCTAAGTCCCCTGTGGCTTTTTACCATAAATCAAATGCCATTTCTAACTTGGATATTTTTAAATATTAGGGCCCTCCTTTTATTCATCTGCCATTAAATTAACTTTTAAAAAAGGATTCTCAAGAAACGTGCATGCAGTGGTGCACTTAGGTCAATTTTAGACTGGACTTAGAGGTCTTATTCACCCCATTTTAGATCGCTATGGGTATTCCTTCACGTATAGCAAAATGCCACGAAGAGTGGGGAACTTCCTGCTCCTTCTACTAAATGTGGCCCTGGGCATCTGCTCCTAAGTCTTGTCCTGATGGTACCTCTGTGTGCATATATTATTCTTGTTCAGAGGCTGAGCAGATCCTTGTTCAGCCAACCAGCTCAGCACTGGAACATTCATGCACCTTTTTAAAAATAGGCGGTGGGTGGAGAGATACTTGGCAAACACCAGCAAGTCTACCTCGTGAAGCACAAACACATTTATCAGTTCATCACATCTATACCTTAGCCTTGTGTGAGAGCCAGTGTGGTGTAGTGGTTAAGAGTGGTAGACTCATAATCTGGGGAACCGGGTTCGCGTCTCCGCTCCTCCACATGCAGCTGCTGGGTGACCTTGGGCTAGTCACACTTCTCTGAAGTCTCTCAGCCCCACTCACCTCACAGAGTGTTTGTTGTGGGGGAGGAAGGGAAAGGAGAATGTTAGCCACTTTGAGACTCCTTCGGGTAGTGATAAAAGCGGGATATCAAATCCAAACTCTTCTTCTTCTTCTTCTTCTTCTTCTTCTTCTTCTTCTTCTTCTTCTTCTTCTTCTTCTTCTTCTTCTTATGTTTGAGCCTCACAATATCTCTGTGAGGCAGTTTCTGTTGAAAGGTTGTGAGGTAGATCCAGATATTGGTTATATACAGTGCTATTTTTTCTAGAAAAAGAGGTGCCAGAACTCACCATGAACGCCTCCCTTGTTCTCTTAGATCGGCAATGGCGCCCACCTGAGAGGTGCCGGAACTGAGTTCAGGTGAGTTCTGGTTGACAAAAAGCCCTGGTTAAATAGTAAATCTGAGGGCAGGGCTTATCTGTAATTTTATTTATTGTATAGTGCCTTGATTGCTATTAGATAATAATTAATTATTGTTGGTGGTTTTTAGATAATCCCTGCCTCCCCCCTTGATCAGATAATCAGTTTCAACATCCTCTCTCCAACCAAGAGGATGTTACCAGAAAACTGGCCATTATGTGTGTGTGCGTCCCGCCCCAAGATGTCAAAACAATAACATAAATGTTGAAAATGCACAGGGTGGGTACACATACCCTACATAAAAATGGTGTACGGAAGGAATCCTGAAGCCATTTTTACTCTCTTAAATGAGAGAGTCTGCAGCAGAGGAGGAAGTCTCTGGGAAAGCCAAATAGTTCTTTGGGAATAGAGGGGCTTAACCCTCTGCAATCAGAGTTCTAATCCCAGTCTTGAGCAATTCTAAAGTCTTTTCTAAATTTCTAAAGTTCCTCGCTGCATTGGATTGGGACAAGGAACTTGCTTAGTTCCAGCCAATGAGCTTCAGAGTTTTTGAAAATAATTTGTAGCTATTGGGTTCTGGGCATCTTTGAAATGTGAACTCAGAACTTGCGGTTGGGGGAGGGGAGAGTATTCCATATTCTTGTTTATACCAATTATCCTTCTTTATTTATTTTTTAATTCACAAGTGTACCCTGTGCATTAATATAGTTCAGGGGTCAGCAAACTTTTTTAGCAGGGGGTCAGCCCACTGTCCCTCAGACCTTGTGGGGGGCTGGACTATATTTTTTTTGGGGGGGTGAATGAATTCCTATGCCCCACAAATAACCCAGAGGTGCATTTTAAATAAAAGGACACATTCTACTCATGTAAAAACATGCTGATTCCTGGACCGTCCACGGGCCAGATTTAGAAGGCGATTGGGCCGGATCCGGCCCCTGGGCTTTAGTTTGCCTACCCATGATATAGTTCTTGCACAGGCACACATCTCCACACAAAAACCTTCCTTTAAGTAGGGTTGCCATGCGTCCAGAATTCCCCAGACCTACCCTGATTACTGCAGTCTAAAGCAGTGTCTGGGCGGAAATTATCTACATGTCGGGGGAAATTAAGAACTTTTCTAACCTGATTTTCACTTTTTGAAATTTGGCACCCCTACCTTTAAGTGTTACTTGGGAATCATCAACATTCCACAAGGCATTCTGTTTCGCATCACAAATCTCCTCCAGACCATCTGTAGGCAGCTATTTCAGCCTAGCAAGGCTGACTCAGAAGAAGCTGTTCTTCTTTGTTGCTTTACCGCTATGTTGCATTTTTGTTCTGTCATTCCATTCCAGAACTCCCTGTCCGTCAGAAAGCTATCTAGCTTCTGCACCACAGTTCCCAATTCCTTACGGTGATCCTGCAGTGGGGGGTGGCTGGGTGGGGAAGCCACAACAGCCGGACAGGGTATTTAAACTCTCAGATCTTAAAACAAAAAACAAAAAATAAAAATAAATTCCTTCCAGTAGCACCTTACAGACCAACTAAGTTTGTTCTTGGTATGAGCTTTAGCTCATACCAAGAACAAACTTAGTTGGTCTGTAAGGTGCTACTGGAAGGATTTTTTTTTTATTTTTTATTTTGTTTTGACTATGGCAGACCAACACGGACTACCTACCTGTCTCAGATCTTACTTCTTTTCCCAGCTTGTGATATAAAAGCATCGAGATGAATGAGAACACCATGGACAAAATAGATTTTGTTAAGCTACTGGTAAATGGCAAGCCCCCTCAATCTCTTTATGCATCTGAAGCCATTCACAATGCCACAGCTGATGTCTTTGCACACAATGGATTTTCAATTTCGGATTAAGCTCCGGTGCCTTACAAATAGTTTGAGCAAGCCAACAATAGTGGATTATGGTTTTACTGACAGGGAAAACTGAATGGCATACAGAGGAGAAAATATATGAGGGCACCACTGTGAAAAGGGGGGAAGCCCCCGGTTAAGCCAACTGCATAGCATGGGAACATATAGCCCTGTTTTCCCACTGGAATAAATATTACCTGTTTTTGCAATAATAATAATAATAATAATAATAATAATAATAATAATAATAATTTATTATTTGTACCCCGCCCATCTGGCTGGGTTCCCCAGCCACCTGGGCGGCTTCCATCAAACATTAAAATACATTTAAAATTCACAGTTTAAAAACTTCCCTAAAAGGGCTGCCTTTAGCTACTGCATCCCATTTGTGCATCAAATACGTCTGTTTAAGAGTCTAATCCCATGTAAGTCTGCTCAGAAGCAAGTCCTGATGAGATCAGTGGCGTTTACTCCTGGTAAGTGGGTACAGGATTGAAACCTAAATGAGTTTTATTTTTTAATCCATTCACATTATTTCTTTCTTAAGATTCCTTGCATGCTCACACAGGAGTTTGGGTCGCCTTGAGTGTCTGACCCAGCACATCTGATCCACCTACCGCACAGCAACTGGGCTGCTCTCTACCCCAACTGCCTCCTAGGGATGCAGGTGACACTGTAGTCTAAACCACTGAGCCTCTTAGGCCTGCCAATCAGAAGGTCAGTGGTTCGAATCCCCTCGATGGGGTGAGCTCCCGTTGCTCTGTCCCAGCTCCTGCCAACCTAGCAGTTCAAAAGCACACTAGCGCAAGTAGATAAATACAGTGGTACCTCTGGTTACGAACTTAATTTGATCCAGAGGTCCGTTCTTAAACTGAAACTGGTCTTATCCTGCTTTCGCTAATGGGGCCTCACGCTGCGCGCACACCTCTGGCGCACGATTTCTGTTCGCATCCTGGGGCAAAGTTCGCAATCAGAAGCAGCTACTTCCAGGTTAGCAGACCTCGTAACCTGAAGCGTTCGTAACCAGAGGTACCACTGTAAGTACCGGTGCGGCGGGGAGGTAAGCAGCATTTCCATGTGCTCTGGTTTCCGTCACGGTGTTCTCTTGCGCCAGAAGCGGTTTAGTCATTCTGGCCACATGACCCAGAAAGCTGTCTGTGGACAAACGCCGACTCCTACGGCCTGAAAGCGAGATGTGCGCCATAACCCATAGTCGTCTTTGACTGGACTCAACCACCCATGGGTCCTTTACATTTACCTTTTCACTGCCTCATAGTCCTCATGGGGCCCGCATGGATCCTACTGTTCTGAGAGGGGAGTGTTGTGAACAACTCAACACAACTTGGCACCCTTTTCCTTCCACCGTTCCTTCTCATGCTTCTGTTTTCATACTAAACCACAGTCTAGGGAGCCTCCAGGCACAGCTCTACATCCCCATATTTTTTGTTCCTCCTCCCGCCCTATTTTAAGCCCACTGGGGAATTTTTTATTTGTTCTTCGATACCCAAGTGTTGTAATTATAGCACATCTTTATTTATACCCTGACTTTTCCCCTGACGGGACTCAAGGTGGCTTACAAAATACTTAGAGAGCTAGTGTCGCTAAGGGATTAAGAGCAGTGGTGGAGCATTCCCTGGTGGTGCCTGGGGCGTGGGTGCCTACTGTAGCTGTTGTCGGACTACAATTCCCATCATCCCTGACCACTGGTCCTGCTAGCTAGGGATGATGGGAGTTGTAGTCCCAAAACAGCTAGGCACCCACATTTGAGAAACACTCTCTAACCATTAAACCACACTGGTTCTGTATGTCCCCCACGTGGATCTGTAAAACCAGGCTATTTGTTGGTCTGTTTGTAGTGGCATGGGGGAAAATGCTGGATAATCCATGTGATAAACCCCTTTTACACATAGCAGGTTTTCCTTCATTGGAGTAGCCTACATACTGGCTTTGAATACGCCCCCCCTTTTAATCCACTCTGCCTTTCTTGAATCAGGACTTAGATGAAGAAGACGATGAAGCAGCCCTTATTCCACACATGGGGTAATCAATGAAGTACATGGTGAAAGTGCCAGCAAAAATTAGCACAATGGTGTTCCTCAGCGAGAGGATTACATGAACTCGGCAGCTGGCTGGTAACTAGGTGCCAATTTTGCTTTATTCGGAAACTGGTTTCTTAATAAGGAAACGAGCAACATGGCAATTTTGCAATGCTTGGAGCCAGAGGGAAACAATGTCTCGTTGACACCTTGAAATATAGATGTTGTTTTTGCCTAGCAGGAGTATGCATGTTTTAGTGCTGAATACTCTGTGGTGGGAAACATTTCACACAGCTGATGTGGGGATCAGATTCAAGTGTCCTTTCGCAAGCAGCTGCAAAATCTGCAGGGTTTTCAAGGAGCTGTGGATACAGAAGGCTCTGTTGTGGAATGGGCAGGCATGCAACAGAAAGACTGTAGGCATATGGAATTGAGTGGGCCTCACTTTAACCCAGGCGTCGGCAACGTTATCCAGCCATGGGCCGGATCAAGCCCACGGAGAGTGTCCGTGGCCTGGACATGCGCAGCGCAATGCCAGAAATCACGTCTGTGCATGTCCAGAGAAGAAGAAGAAGTTTGGATTTGATATTCCGCTTTTCACTACCCAAAGGAGTCTCAAAGCGGCTAACATTCTCCTTTCCCTTCCTCCCCCACAACAAACACTCTGTGAGGTGAGTGGGGCTGAGAGACTTCAGAGAAGTGTGACTAGCCCAAGGTCACCCAGCAGCTGCATGTGGAGGAGTGGAGACACGAACCCAGTTCCCCAGATTACAAGTCTACCACTCTTAACCACTACACCACAGAGCACACGGAAACCAGAGCACACGGAAACACCGTTTACCTTCCCGCTGCAGTGGTACCTATTTATCTACTTGCACTGGCGTGCTTTCGAACTGCTAGGTTGGCAGGAGCTGGGACAGAGCAACGGGAGCTCACCCCGTCGCAGGGATTCGAACCGCCAACCTTCCGATCGGCAAGCCCAAGAGGCTCAGTGGTTTCGACCACAGCGCCACCCACATCCCCTTACACAGTCATACCAGCAGGTTGGAATGCATCTAGCTCTCTTCTATAAAGCCATCATAAAGATAGGATATATAGGCAAGCCAAGCTGCCACTATGCTGGGTGCAATTTTCCCATAGGTTCCCTATGCCAAAAGCAGAATTCAGCTGCCTCAGAGAGCATAATCATTGGGGGTCAAGGACAGAGGTGGATTTTGAGGAGTGCGACTGGTTCAACCGCACTGGGTGCTGTGCTGAGCTGAGAGGGTGCTGCAGGGGGTTCTGCAACAATGACTTAGAACAGAAGGTGAGAGGTGCCCCCCGCCCCCCAATTTTGGCCTCACACAGGGCGTTGCTGAGATTTGAAAGCCCAAAGTCCACCACTGGCAAGGATGCTGCATTGGCCCACGATGATCTATGGAAGACTTCTGCCAGCCTCATGCTTGAAATAGCTAGTAGGGAGATTGTCACCTCTGGCAGCTAGCGACGCAGAGAGTCCCAACTGTGCTCTCCTGTGCAGTCATAAATTACCCAAGGATCAATAAGGTCACATCTGTGTAAGTGTGATTAGAATATAGCTCTGTCTCAGCTGGGCAGCAGAGATGGTTGGGAATATTTATATCTAATAGAATAGGCCATTGGGATTCTTTCCTGTTCCCTCCTTTGCAAGTCTCTGATTAAGCCATTGATTTCAGTGTCAGGGGCCTAGGAGACAAGCAGGGATCCCTCCCCGTTTGTTGTCCAGAGGTTGGTTGCTAGATAAGGTTAATCACATAACATATCTTGAATCAATGAGGGGTGAAATGAATGCGAATATAACAGGTGAAATCAAGGGGGAGCGGGGGTTTGGGGAGGGTGATTCAGGACAGACTGAAGGAAGTAAGAGAGGGCAGGAGTAGAGAGACGATGCCAAGCAGTTTGCGATAAAGTAATCTTGGCTCCTGAGTCGCGGGTCGTAGACAGAGCATCCAGTTCCTTCTGAACCTGAGTTGACACTGGAGATAAAGTGCTCTCAGCCAATCAGAGCACCAGGATGAGAACCAATCACAGTGTTCTTCTCCTGAATGATTAGTTGCTTCTGGAATTTCCCCCCCATCTAACCCCTTCCATGCCTTTGACAACGGATGAATGCTTGAGACCTCTGCTGACACTGTTCTGGCTCTGTGGGAGTAAGCACCTGATCATAAAGCAAATGCAGAAAGTACTGATTTAATATTGACTTACTTTGGAGAAGTATATGGAGGGGTTGCAGCATGGAAAGCATTCTATGAATAGTCTAAAGCAGTACATAAATGCCAAGGATTTTTAGTGCTATTATTATAGGTATGTGTTAAAAACAAGAATAATTTTATAAAAGTATAAAAATAACTGATGTAACACAAGGTGGGTTTTTGTTTCCAAGCAGAGAGGGCAAGATTGGTATTGCTAAGCAATGATGAGCACAGAACCTACTCTCTCATGAGTAGGAATGGAGGAGAATTTTGATTCAGTATGTATTTAAAGCCAAATTTATTAGACGTGCACTTTCCAAAGCAATGGGCAAAGTGAAACGCAGCAATCCTTCAAAATTCACATATATCCAAATTTTGCGATGCAGTTTTCCATCCGAACTTGGATACAAAAATGCACATATTAAAAGAAGGCATGCATAGAACACGTGAAAAGAACATGGAAATGCATTATATTAGGGAAAGGTGTTTGCCAAAATGTGTGCATTAGTCAAAACTGCACATGAAAGTGTGTCTATTAGGAGAAATAGACTGAAATATCTGAAGAAGTGTGCATGCACACATAAGCTCATACCAAGAACAAACTTAGTTGGTCTCTAAGGTGCTACTGGAAGGATTTTTTATTTTTTTATTAGGAGAAATTCACATTTAAACGTTGCTGATTTTCATGGGGATTAAAAAAAAGAATTGCTGCAAAATATGAAGAACTAAGTTTAAGCCTGAGGAAAGGAGAAACTGAGAGAACCAGAACTGACAGTCTTCCATCCCTACCCATTGAGTCAAGGCTTCCAGGGGGCAGATTTTGGATGCCATTAAGAGCCAAAACATAAGAGGCATAGTGCCCTTACTGGAGGAGCACAGCCCATCGGGAAGCTTTCCTGCCCAAAGTGAAATAAATGGGGGGCTATGTGAGAGCTCTGTTCTTATCCTGAAGCAAAGTTCTTAACCTGAAGCATTATTTCTGGGTTAGCAGAGTATGTAACCTGAAGCGTATGTAACCTGAGGTACCACTGTATAGTGTTAAGGTTTAGACTTATTATAAGTTATTGTAAGTTTAAGTTACCGGTAAGTCTGCTGCAACTGGATTTCTTATGGACAGTGCCAATCCTGAATGTATTGGATTTGTGTCCCCATTATGCTCATTTGCCTTCAGTAGCAGTAAAGCTCTGCTGGATGAAATAGAATAGCCCCTAGTCTATTTTTGGGGAATCTTGCAACATGTTTAAGTTTTTACTCTGCTAACTATATGTTGGAGTTCTACTCTGGATTAATACTGAGTAGAATTCCATCTTGAGGACACCTTTTCCAGTGGGACCATTGTTAAGAAAACAGAACAAACAGGGTTAGGTTGGAATGGCTAATGATGGCTGGGAGCAGGGATGCCGCAAGTAGCTGGCCACAATTTCGAAGGTGCACACTGATAATGTGTCCCTGTTTGACTCTCAGTGCTGTTGACTTTTTTTTAATTTTGGAGTTGATGGCTACTCAGAGATTTCCATTAGAGAGAACTTGGATCTTGGCCATAGATGAAGTCAACAGAGCAGGAGAGGAATCATAGCATTGCAGAATGTCACTAGCTCCTTCAAAGGAAGGTAAACAGATAGCTTTGGTTGGTACTTTGTTTTTGTTTTTTTAAATATATTTATTGGTTTTTATAAAACAAAAAACAACTACAACATAATCAAACATAAACACAACAATACAATTATTTAAAAATAAACCTACAATAAAAACAAACCTAGAACAACAACCACAATAAAGAAACAAAAAATCTCATTAATGATAACTAATAACTGTCCTTCACATTGTAAATTGACTTCCTCCTATCTCCGCTTCCTGCGTTCCTTGTCTATCATCTTTAGTAACTTCTAAACATCTTGCAAAACCTTATTTACTATAAAAATTACCTAATTAATTAGTCTTAACTGTTATCTTATCATATTTCATCTATCTCAAACACTTAACCTATCTCTGCATCTACAGTCTAGCTTTCCTTCCAAGTTATATCTAATTATCAATCATACAATAATTTTTTAAATACAATTTAAATTTCTTCCATTCTTCTTCCACCGCGTCGTCCCTCTGGTCACGAAGTTTCCCGGTCATCTCTGCGAGCTCCATATAGTCCATCATTTTCATCTGCCATTCTTCAATCGTTGGTAATTCTTCTGTCTTCCAGTTTTTAGCTATCAAAATTCTAGCTGCTGTTGTGGCATACATAAATAAAGTTCTATCACATTTTGGAATTTCTTGGCCTAGGATGCCCAGTAAAAAGGCTTCTGGTTTCTTTTTAAATGTGTTTTTCAACACCTACTTTGGTTGGTACTTTGGAACCGTGCGAACACTGCCTTGACTTCCTACATGGTAGAAAGACCAGATTTATAATAAATATCGCCTTCCAAATGAAGGCATCTAAATATAATCAGCATTTGCCGGAGCTTTAGCACCTGGATATGAAGCCAAGTGGTGGAATTCGGAGCTTGTTTAGTCAGAGAGTAAGTAATGTATTATCCCTGAGACAGAGTGACACGTCTGACTTAGAAATGCTCTTCTCGTTGCAGCTGCCCCTTGTGGGTTGGTAAAAAGCATATTGGCTTTTTAAAGGTCAGAAGTAGAAAGAGTGGACAGGTGTAGCACCTGAAGATAAAGAACCAGTGCAGGCAATTGCTCACGTCCCAGAGGGGCATTCACTTTTGCTGTAGCAGGAGAAACCTTTCATTTCAGGAGGAGCCGGACAAGCAACAAATAACAAACATCTCAAAGGGGTTCAGATGTCATTGATAAGGCTGGGTGTAAATGCTTAGCAAACCACATTTACCATGAAGTGGCTGGGAGGGATCAGAACAAATGGCAAATTTTCTTTCTTTCTTTTAATGTACATCTGGCGGCGCAGCGGCAGCAGGAGGCCCCATTAGCTAAAGTGGTGCTTCAGGTTAAGAACAGTTTCAGGTTAAGAACGGACCTCCAGAACGAATTAAGTTCTTAACCCGAGGTACCACTGTATTTTTATTAAAGATTTTCTTGGTTTACAAAAGTATGTGCAATCTCTCTCTCTCTCTCTTTTCAAGTAACATTTTTTACAGATCAGTTTCATTTGTTGAGACATTAGGAAGAAAAGGGGGAGAGAGGTGGAGGGGGGAGAGGTGAGTGGGGGTGGGGTCGGGTGGCAATGTTTCTATTTTACTTAATATATGTTCCTTTGGTGGTGAGAGAGGTTGGGGTTGGCCCAGGGTGTGGTTGTTCATTTATGGTTGGCTGTGGTGATCTTTGTTTTCTTGTGTGAGTGGGGTGGGTGGGTGTTTTGGATCAGGTTAGCCATATTGATTTGTATGCTGTTGGTGGATTTTTGTCATTGTCTTGTTGGGCTGTGTGTGTGATAAAGGGGAGCCATACCGGGGTGAAGGCGTCTTCTTCTATTTGTCCCCATGTCAGTTTCAGTTTATTGGTTAATTTTTCTAGTAGGGCTGTTTCCCATACTATTTTGTACCATTGGCCCATGCTTACTCCTGACAGGGCTCTCCAGTGTCTGGTTATGAACTGGCAAATTTTCTAAGCCTAGAGCAAGCGTTGGGAACATTTTTGTGCCGGGAGTCACGTTTCCTCTGAGATCATCTGCTGAGGGCCATATGTGGGCGGGGCCAGAGTCAAAAGTGGGTGGAGCTTGTAGCATTAAAGAGTTGCATAAGAGTCACTCTCTCTCCCTCTGTCACCTGATCTTTCTTTCTTTCTTTCTTTCTTTCTTTCTTTCTTTCTTTCTTTCTTTCTTTCTGTCTCACACAGGGCATGGAAGGGCAAGAGATTACCTGAGGTGTGTTCTGGGGGTGCAAAAGCCCACTGCATCGGGGAGGGGCACATAAAACAAAGCTGGGAGCTACATTTCATTTCATTTCACTTTTATTTGTCCACAGACAGTTTTCCGGGTCATGTGGCCAGCATGACTAAACCACTTCTGGCGCAACGGGACACCATGACAGAAACCGGAGCGCACGGAAACGCCGTTTACCTACCCGTCGCAGCGGTGTCTATTTATCTAATTGCACTGGCCTGCTTTCGAACTGCTAGGTTGGCAGGAGCTGGGACAGAGCAATGGGAGCTCACCACCATTGCGGGGATTCAAACAACCGACCTTCTGATCAGCAAGCCCAAGAGGCTCCATGGTTTAGAACACAGTGCCACCCACGTCCCTAAATTGGCTTGTGGGGTGGGATGGAGTAGAAGATGCCCCAGAGCTGTGCACAGGGGGAGGAGAAGGGAGGTGGTTCCACCAGGAAAGAACAAATGCTTGACTGGTGGAACAATCACCTTAGCGCTACACTGAATTCCTACCTACCTATTTATTTCACAACATTTAGATGCTTGTCAGAAAAACCTCCAAGCAGTTTGCATAAAACAATTCTTCACATGGCCGTGCACACATAAATCTATCTAAAACGAAAAGGAATCATGACAGCTTAGATGACTCTGCCAGTACACAGAGAATACCTATGCAAGCTTAAATCTCCCTGGCTGCAACAAAATCTTCAGCACACATACTGATGCTCTCATTGCTGTCCTTATTTTGTACTTTGCCCTTCAGCTCGAAGGCCAACTGCTGGCTCCACTGGGAAAACTGTTAGAGAAGTTAAAGAAGGTCTGCATTGCAGATACAAATACAAAAATATGAAACCAGAACCATAACACCAACCCAGAACAACCTAGCGGTGTAAATTCACCCAAACCGTACATAAACAAGTGACTCTGGATTCTCTAAACTACACCTACAGTAGACACAAGCTTTGGGAAGTGCTAGTGGTTCAGTCACACACACTGGGTGCAGGGCTTCAGGGGCACCGTAGAAGGTGCTCCAACCATGATGTAGAATGGAAGGCAAAAGGAGGATGCGCACCAAATTTTTGACATTGCACAGGGAGCCGCTGGAATTTGAGACCCCAAGGTCTGCCACTGCCTATAGGAATTAATTTCTAAAAATGCAAAATGCAGCAGGGTTTAGAATCCACTCCTTCTGATCCAGACACACTGCCTGCAAAGTTCAAGGGGTTGGGCGCTGCTACCCAGCGGTGAGAGAAACAACAACATTTAGGTGCCGAGAAACACCTTTTCACAAATCACTCCAAGTATTGCAAGGCTGCAGCCACCAGAATTAAAACAGATCTAAAGGTTAACAGATTTACAGCTGTACAAGGGGTAGGTAAGGTTTACCGGCCATGGGCCAGATGACTCCCATGGAAATTGTCTGTGGGCCAGACTGGCGCACTGCGATGCTGGAAATCGCGTCTGTGCATGTCTGCGGTGCCGGAAATCGCTTAGGGCCTCACTCTCTTGGGGGCCCCCAAAAAATGTAAAGGAAAAAAAAACTGGATGTACATTTCCAAAATATAAAATAAAAACCAAATAAAATAAAACCTACATGTAGCAACAGTGTTTCGTGTTGCGTAGGCTCCTATGATGTAAGTAATGGGCCACAACAACATTTAGGTGCCGAGAAACACCTTTTCACAAATCACTCCAAGTATTGCAAGGCTGCAGCCACCAGAATTAAAACAGATCTAAAGGTTAACAGATTTACAGCTGTACAAGGGGTAGGTAAGGTTTACCGGCCATGGGCCAGATGACTCCCATGGAAATTGTCTGTGGGCCAGACTGGCGCACTGCGATGCTGGAAATCGCGTCTGTGCATGTCTGCGGTGCCGGAAATCGCTTAGGGCCTCACTCTCTTGGGGGCCCCCAAAAAATGTAAAGGAAAAAAAAACTGGATGTACATTTCCAAAATATAAGATAAAAACCAAATAAAATAAAACCTACATGTAGCAACAGTGTTTCGTGTTGTGTAGGCTCCTATGATGTAAGTAATGGGCCTGCTAGCCTGCTCCCTAAAATATCACTGGTTTGCTCATTTCTATATATAGGGTGCCTACATTCTGCATGTGCAAATGGCTTTAGATACCTATTAGGTCCATAAATTACCATATAGCATATATTCAACACAAAAAACAGCGACAATTTGTTGTTGACAAAGGACAGCTGGACATATAAAGGGCCCCATTACCTTCAGTAGCTTAGGACCTCATCAAGCCTAAATCCAGCCCTGGTGTGTGTGTACACACACACACACACACCATTTTTATGGGGTGCACGTGATGCATCTCCCCTGGGTTTTTTCTGGCAGCGTGCAAGCAGCCACCCTCACAACCTGGACACTGGAAACGGAGGGGAATGATATGCCATCAGACTGGATGAGGAGGCGAACGGGCTCTCCGGGAACGAGGCGAAATCTCGAGGAGGCCAACAAGTTCCACAGGCAGTGACCTGGCTAGTTTGGAACAGCATCCAATATGGATGCAGCACACAGGCAAGCGGGGCCTAGAGGAAATTGGCTGCCGTCCCCGAATCGTTTACTTTCAATAAGGCTGCTCCTGGGCAAGCAGCTTCAGGAATACAGAAGAAGCCAGCAGGCTCTCGGGCTCCATATCATCTCGCGGCGAGTTTGCTAATGGTCGGCTGAAAACAAAAGACCATTTTCTCCACCGTTTCGCTGCACGGCAGGCCAAGACGACGAGGGCTTCTGCACAAGCTGCTCAGCTTAAATCAGATGGTTGGGGGGGCCCCCCGTCTTTTTCATTTTAAAAAATGCTTTTCTTCTTAAAAAACAAAAACAAAAAACCCCAACCCCAAAGCTGTGCCCGACTCAGCAGATTGATCACTTTCTTCGCTGCATGCAGAAGCCCTATTGCTCACCACAGTGCTTGTTTTCTTTTAATTAAAACAGCAGTGCCAAGTAATCAGCTGGGTCTGTCAATGGCACCGACACTGCTGAATGTATGGCATTAAGCAGAAATAAAAGCTGCTGAATGATCCTTTCCTTCTCTCTCTTCCCCCCCCCCACCTCTCCAGCAGCTGCAGCTAGGTTAGCAAACGCAACCCTGGAAAAGTGATAGCAAGGAAAAGGCTGGGAACTGCCACAAAAATTGGCATCTCAATGCAGAGGACGCGGGCATGACTGGAATCCTGATCAGCTGGAACTGAAGGAGGAATTCCAGCCAAAGAAATAAGATGATGAGGATGGAGAAATGACGAACAGGGAGGAATTAATAAGTCTCTGCAGATGCTGCTTATAGCTGTCAACTTTTCCCCTTTTTTAGGGGAAATTCCCTTATTCCGAATAGGATTCCTCGCAAGAAAAGGGAAAAGTTGACAGCTATGGTGCTGTTGTGGATTTTAAACAGAGATGTTCATCAATGCAGGGTTAGGAGTTGAACTGATGCTTGACCTTCAGGTCAACTCCAGGATTGTAGGACTTGGGTTGTGTTTACACATGCAAAAATATTTGGGTTGAGGTGGAACTCCTGTTACAGTGGTACCTCTGGTTGCGAACAGGATCCATTCCGGAGCCCCGTTCGCAACATTAACAGAGTGCAACCTGAAGCGCCGAGTTTGCGCATGTGCACGGTGCGATTCGGCGCTTCTGCGCCGAACCCAGAAGTAACCCGTTCTGGTACTTCCAGATTCGGTGCATTTGTAACCTGTGCCGAACGTAACCCACAGCAAACGCAACCAGAGGTGTGACTGTATTTGCAAATGTTTTCAGAAATGTAAAAAAAAACCATGCGTTGTATCCAGCCAAGTTCTACTGATAGTACACCTACTTAAATCAGTTAGTCATGCCCATTAACTTTAAAAGGTCTACTCTGAGTAGGACTAGCATTGGCTACAAGCCCATCTCCACTTTTTTAATGAGTTTTTTTTTTTTGGTGTCCTTTGCAAAACGATTAATGTATTCATTTGCATTGTCCTTACTTGACCTCACTCTAAATGGACTTCACATCCTCGGTGATATCGTTACATAGCCAAATCTGAATGGCTGAATAGCAATAAGGAAATGACAATGCACGATGGCTGAATGGATAGGTGTCACAAGCCACTGTTACAAATGTACAAGATGCTGTTAGAATGAAATACCAAGGATGAAGAAGTTAAATCAGTAATGGTACAATGGGCAAGGGATTTTGGATATAATATACAACTCTCTGCATGGGAGAAGTTATGGAAAGAGGATCTGAAATTTACCAGCATGTAGTACATTGAAAGAGAATTACACCCTTGTGCAAATTAATTGAAACAAAGCATGTTTTCTATCTTACTCATAATCCAGTATTCAAAACAAACATGAAAAGTCAGTTGATCATTATGGTGTCGGAAGCCTGCAGCCAATAGAAGGAATGATGTGCTCGCCACAATATATTGAGGTTCTGCGAAAGAGAGTTATTCCAGAGCTGGAAAAGAGGAATCCCGATGGTACTGGGATATTGCAGCAGGACCTAGCCCCCTGTCACACATCAAAAGTGGGGAATAAATTCATGTCGGAGCAGCAAATACAGGTACTTGATTGGCCAGGGAATTCCCCAGACGTAAATCCCATTTGTCCATGGAGTTTTCTTGGCAGGGATACTGGAGTGGCTTGCCAGTTCCTTCTCCAGGTGGATCACGTTTGGTCCAAACTCTCCACTATGACCTGTCCATCTTGACCTGTCCATAGCTTCCCTGAGTAATTCAAGCCCCTTCGCCACGACAAGGCAGTGATCCAGGAAGGGTCCACTTGATCCATGATAAAAAAAAAACTAAGATCATGGCCACTGGTTCCATCACCTCCTGGCAAATAGAAGGGGAAGAAATGGAGGCAGTGAGAGATTTCACTTTCTTGGGTTCCATGATCACTGCAGATGGTGACAGCAGTCACGAAATTAGAAGACGCCTGCTTCTTGGGAGAAAAGCAATGACAAACCTAGACAGCATCTTAAAAAGCAAGAGACATCACCTTGCCGACAAAGGTCCGTATAGTTAAAGCTATGGTTTTCCCAGTAGTAATGTACGGAAGTGAGAGCTGGACCATAAAGAAGGCTGATCGCCGAAGAATTGATGCTTTTGAATTATGGTGCTGGAGGAGACTCTTGAGAGTCCCATGGACTGCAAAAAGATCAAACCTATCCATTCTTAAAGAAATCAGCCCTGAGTGCTCACTGGAAGGACAGATCCTGAAGTTGAGGCTCCAGTACTTTGGCCACCTCATGAGAAGAGAAGACTCCCTAGAAAAGACCCTGATGTTGGGAAAGATGGAGGGCACAAGGAGAAGGGGACGACAGAGGATGAGATGGTTGGACAGTGTTCTTCGAAGCTACTAACATGAGTTTGGCCAAACTGCGAGAGGCAGTGAAGGATAGGCGTGCCTGGCGTGCTCTGGTCCATGGGGTCACGAAGAGTCGGACACGACTGAACGACTGAACAACAACATGCAAAAGTCGCCTCCATGCTGTAGAATGTACGACTATGGAGAAGCTCATTCAGGCTCTGATTCAAATGTGGTAAAGGGATCTGAAAATCAACAGTCACTGTTCGAAACTAGTAGACTCCATGCCAAACCTTGTTCAAATGCTGCTTAAAAATAGCGGAGGTCATATCAGTTCCTAATGTATGTAGATGTAAGTTTTGTACATGTATATGTGAGTTTTGTACAATAAACTACATTGTTTGTTTCAATTAATTTGCACAAGGGTGTATATAAAGATGATGTATAGATGATATTTAACTCCCAGCAAATTAGTGAAAATGTATAAGACTTAAATATGTGCTGCAAGTGTAAAGGAAAAGTGGGCACCTTTTATCATATGCAGTGGACCTGTAAAAAGATAAAAGCATACTGGGAATTGATTTATAATGAACTAAAGAAAATGTTTTAAATAACTTTTGTTAAAAAACCAGAAGCTTTTTAATTAGGAATTACAGGTGCAGAAATACGGGGGGGGGGGTAAGACAGCTGTTTGTGGACCTGACAACAGCAGCATAGATCCTCATAGCCTGGAGATGAAAGAAAGAGAAGACCCTGACAAGAGAAGAATGGATAAGAAAATTAACAGACTATGCTGAAATGGCTAAAATGACTGCGGGGGGGGGGGGATCAGGATGTTAAAAACCTTAGTAAAGACTGGGAAAACCTTATTACATATTCATATTTATTTTTCATCTTTCATCTTGTTTTTTATTACATATGTGAGAGTTACTGGAAGAAATAAGAAATCAAGAGAACAAACTTTTTATAAAAGAATGGAAATGGTTTATTGAATATTTACAGATAAATTGCAAACAGATAAAAACACTGGCAGGATTATTGTAATAACCTGCCGTTTTATAAGAGCATATATTTAAAGATGAATAAATGAGCAAATTCAGTTAATTTGGATATGCAGAAGATATTAAAAACAAATTTAAGGAACCGCTGAAAGAGGGGGGTGGAATTCATGTTTTGAAATGTCAAAATGAATGCAAAATTAGTGACATGTGTAAAATTAGTGAAATGTATAAACTTGAAATAAAGAAATAACCAGTCAGTCACTGTAGGCAATACTGAGCTAGATGTATCAACGGGACTGATTCAGTATAAGACAAGATTCCTAAACAGCATGACCAGGACAACATCCACACCATACATTTGAAAACATTGCTTCCCCCAGAGAAATAGTTTCCCTGAGTTACAATTCCCAGCACTCCTAACAAACTACAGTTCACAGTGTTGTAGTGTGGGGATAGTGATTCAGCAAGTGATTTCAGCTCTCTGACATAGCAGGCAGGAGACAGCTTCTTCATGTAACACTCTTTATTCAGGCAAACAAGACTGGGGAACTGAGGAGAGGGAAGCTACATTTATAGGGACAGAAGACTGGCTAGAAAGGATACATTTTGGAGGGAACAATCTCAAGCAATCACAAAGCTGCCTTTTGGTGGGAACCAATAAGACTGAGGATCCAAATGCAGCAACTTGAATGAACCAATAGTAGCTGTTCCTTCTGGAACAGGAAGGCAGTTACTTTCCCCTAATGTGAATACAAGACAATAGTAATACAGATATGATAACCTTTGAATCAACACACAACACATGGGAGTCTTCAAGTTTGGATGTGACCAAGCAGGCAATTCTATTCTCACTGAAGGTGGTCAGAGATGAAATCCAAGCTCCTTCCTTGACTCATATCAACCTCTTCTGTCAAGCCTAGCAGGACAATTGCAGCAGCCCCTTTACAGAATAGTTTGGAGAGACTCCAGCATCTCAGCTCCACTAAGCTGCCATCCCCATATTCTGCTATCCCAGGAGATTTCAGTCTCTCAAAACACAGATGGGTATGAGCTCGTTTTAATTTGAAAGCTGCCTTCTATGAGAAACGATGTAATCTCCTGCCTGTATCGACATGCCTCTGTGGGACAATATGTACAGACATGAAGGAAGATCTCTCCCAACAGGCAGGGAAATAAAATGGGGCCTACACTGCTTCTTTCTTTTAATAATTTCTCAGCAATATCACATAAATGGGTTTGGGTTCTGTTTTGTTCTTGCAGTGTAGGCAGCCTCAAAGGAAGAAATGACAAGGGTGAGAATATCAAAACCCACAGTCGGAATTAATTTTTATTTTAAAAGAGCGCTGAGTTTCTTATCTGCCTTGTGACATTACAGTATTCGTCATGCACTGAAATCCGAGGGAGCTTGCATTTGTCCTATGGGTAGCACACTCGGCACAAAATGAAAGTCTACTGCAGTGATTGGTGGCATATGCAAGAAATCTGAGATGAATTATTGTGTTTTCCAGCGGAAAACGTCTTTGGATTACAACTTCCATTTTCATATATGCAGCAAGACAAGGACTTTGTTGGTTGTTTAAGTTCCATCCTTCAAATGTCAGAATTAGCATTTCTGCAACTGCTTTCCATTAATTCCTATGGAACCTTTTAATCTGCAGTATTAATTGCATTCCATATAACACCAGTCCTGAAAGAACTACCGGTACATTGGCCCCCAGTACGTTTCTAAGCACAATTCAAATTGTTGGTGCTGACCTTTAAAGCCCTAAACAGCCTCGGCCCAGTATACCTGAAAGAGCATCTCAACCCCATCGTTCAACCCGGACACTGAGGTCCAGCGCCGAGGGCCTTCTGGCAGTTCCCTCACTGCGAGAAGTGAGTTACAGGGAACCAGGCAGAGGGCCTTCTTGGTAGTGGTGCCTGCCCTGTGGAACGCCCTCCCATCAGATGTCAAGGAAATAAACAACTATCTGACTTTTAGAAGACATCTGAAGGCAACCCTGTTTAGGGAAGTTTTTAATGTTTGATGTTTTATGGTGCTTTTAATATTCTGTTGGGAGCCGCCCAGAGTGGCTGGAGAAACCTAGACAGATGGGTGGGGTATAAAAAAAATAAATTAGTAGTAGTAGTAGTAGTAATTATTATTATTATTCAGCTTTACAACAACCGTGTGCGGTTACCCTTTTTTATGACTGAAGAACTGAAGCTGAGAGCGAGCTGCCTAATGACACACTATGGACATAGCAGAGGCAGGACATGATCCAACTTCTTGGTCTAACTCCCTAGCCACTGGATCCACATTGATAATTATGGGAGGGAGATCTCCAGTTGCCATCTGCACCATAAAGCAATTCCATGCCCAGGAATTTCCCATTCTGGATTTGTAGCTTCCCCCTCGCTAGAAAAGCATGTGCCCATAAATACTAACATTCAAACGTGATTGTTACAAGGAAAGCATTATGTCACATAGATGTGAAATGTGGGAAGCCTACAGTCCTTTGCCCACTTATCTGGGAGGAAACCTCATCGAACTTAATGAGACTCCCTTCTCAACAGGCTTGCATAGGATTGCACAGTAACTATGTCTTTGAATCAGAATGGCATGGTGATAAACAATTGCAGGGCAGGCATCAGATTATGCCAGTTATTGGAGGTGCCACAGCTCAGCAACACAGAACATGTTCTACAAGCAAAAGGTCTCAGGTTCAATTCCTGCTGTTTTCACAAGCATCTCTTGTGCAGCCGAGCTACGAATAATATCTGCCCCAGATACTGGAGAGCTTTTGGAAGTACTGGACCAATTATTGTGTTCAAATAGTCTGAAATAAACAGCACATATTTGTGGCATAAAACAGTTAAGATTAAGAAAGGCAGAATCTGAATTTTTGCACCCTTGTCCGAGATATTTTGCTTCACTGTCATTGTTTCAAAATGACATTTCCTTCTTGGGTGCCCGTGATGTATTTCATCAGTATAATTAATCTCTCTTCCACTCCCTCTATTAAAAAAAATATTTAAAAAATACACACAAAGAGATGATTCTCCAAGCTGCTTTCTTCCATCTGAGAGCTCATCTCTGAAGGCACACTAATTGGGCCACTTTAAATGGACAAAAGACATCATGTCTATAAGGGAAAGTAGGTCATTGGCTCTCAGTCCAAGTCCTTCTTGATCCATATGTGTGATGTCACCTCCCCGTTAGAATGCAGTGAGATGAAATTCAGTTGAACACGCTGCAATAATTTTGAGCCAGCAGGTCAAGGAGCAGCAAAAAAAAATCCACCCAAAAATGCCGTTGGAGAGAAACAATATCTAAATATTACAGGCAATACCATCGTAAAACATGTTGACAAGATAACCCCATTAAATTAGCAGGCTTGGGCGTACCAAGAGTTCTGGCAACAGATCGAAATATCGCAAAACATTTGGGCACAGAATCTGTTCCATAACCCAATATTCGGTTTTTATGTTGCCATGTTAGTTGGACTCTGACTGTGTGATGTTACCTACAAATATGTTGGGAGATGATAATCTGAACATGCTCGCCATGCACTTAAAACAACAACAGTTCCACCATGGCTGAATTTTGGCACCTCGTAGCAGTCACATATCAGTAGAAGAAAGTGCACAAAATGTTTAATTCGATATTGAGGGGTTTGTCCTTATTTTTAAAAGAACCATGGCTGAATTTGGGCACCTCGTAGCAGTCACATATCACTAGAAGTAAGTGCACAAAGTATTTAATTCGATATTGAGGGGTTTGTCCTTATTTTTAAAAGAACATAATGTTTGATTTATCAGCTCAGGTCTCACTTATTATGCATGTTTATTTTGTGCAATTGTTATTCTTAATTGGATTTCGTTGACTTGAACTTTTTACATTTCTTTGCCATTTTAACCCCATTGCTTAGAATTCTCTGACCCCAAAATCCCCTTGACTTACATATGAATTACCTGTCAGCTTAGGATAACTATTCATGCATCCCGTGAAGTGGACTCTAGACAATGAAGACACATGCCACAATAAATTCGTTGGTCTCCACAGTGCTGCAATTCTGTTGTTTTCCCTGCAGCTGGCTAATACAGCTAGCTCTTAACCATTAACGTGAACACCGCAAAGAGAGGCAGACGACGTTTCCCTCTTAATGGAGCAGGGACACCTTTTGCACCAGCTGAGAAATTAGCCTCAGATCCTTAATGGGTGTTTAAGAGTTCTAATGCCCGGGCAGATCTGTACATCCCGTCAATGCAGGCGATGCCTTCTCCAAAACGCCCGAGGATTGCTTACAATATGCTTAACTTTCTGATTCAGTGCTCCTGACCCAATTAGGCTTCAGAATCCCCCTTAAATGCTCAAAACATCCTCTCAAGGATATAGTAAAGAAGTAGGCCAGGGAGAGGGAGGGGGGATTCAAATCGCATCCGCCTCTGGAGCAAGATTTTCAAAGGAGCCTGGAGGATTCGAAAGCCGTGGGCAATTGGGAAACTGAATACCGCCGTCTCCTTGCTGAGCTTCAAGTAAACACACTTGCAAAATGAAGGAAGTACAAGGAGGACAAACTGGATTTCCTTTCACTAACTGCCCTTATGGGCATGTAGAAAGCAGAGGAAAAAATCTTCTTTGGCAATCACTCGTAGCCGAGTAAGATTGTCTTCCATAAACACGGTTTTAAAAGTGAGTCCGTAAGTGACTGTGGAGGCCAATTCTGGATCCACACATCCTTCCACAGTGGGGACATAGGTTTCCGGGCAGGAGTTGATCACGGTGAGGGTTTGCCAAGCATGCCTTCCTCTTAGCACGTTTCTCCCTTTCGTCCTGAGTTTGAGCATCTTCAAAGCCCATGACACCTTTGGTAAAGGCTGTTCTCCAATTGGAGTGCTCGCAGGCCAGTGTTTCCCAGTTGTCAGTGTTTATACTACATTTTTTAGATTTGCCTTGAGAGAGTCTTTAAACCTCTTTTGTTGACCACCAGCATTACGCTTTCCATTTTTAAGTTCGGAATAGAGTAGTTGCTTTGGAAGATGATAATCAGGCATCCGCACAACATGACCAGTCCAACGAAGTTGATGTTGAAGAATCATTGCTTCAACACTGGTGATCTTTGCTTCTTCCAGTACACTGGCATTAGTTCGCCTGTCTTCCCAAGTGATGTGTAATTTTTTTCGGAGACACCGTTGATGGAATCTTTCCAGGAGTTTATAAGTGGTCCACGTTTCACAACCATACAGTGAGGTTGGTAGTACAATAGCTTTGTAAACAAGCATTTTGGTTTCCCTGCGAATGTCCTGGTCCTCAAACACTCTGTACTTCAATCAGGAGGGGAAAATACCAAAAGACAGGGAGCATTGCATCCGCTTAGTTGCCATTGCATGTGTTCCTCATCTGATCTCCTGAATTGTCAGGTTGCACCTGGTAGGCTGAGTGAGTCAGAGGGGTGAGCTGTGAGGGCTCAAAAGAGGCAATAATAACCTTTTGGTATCTATTCACCCAGTTGTACACCTCCCCCCCTCCAATTGTATTTCACATTATGACCAGCCTCTGGCAAGGGAGAATGCATAAGGCATATGATGAGGATAATAAGCCCGTAGGAATGGTGAATACAATGAACTATGCAAAGGGTTAATGCTGTAGCATAGAATCTTGTTATGTCATAGATAGATAGATAGATAGATAGATAGATAGATAGATAGATAGACAGACAGACAGACTGAGGCAGGTTCTTTTCAGTTATCAACTGTGTGTGAGCTTCAATTATGAGAGCAGCAAGTATGTTATGTGTTCTGCTGCTGCCTGCCTGAAGTCTGTGAATATCGGTCAGTCTCAGATGCAAATTCATGTAAATATGTTCCAATAACATAAGTATCACCTGCATCTCTTGTACATTTGATCTGATGGGAGAAAGTACGGCAAGTAAAAGTCCCATGCTATGTGTATACTCTAGAAGCTAGTGTTGCGTGGTTCTTCTAGGAGAAAGGGGAACTATTAAAAAGGGCCAAACAACGCGGGGAACTTCCGCACAACTCTGTTAAGCGGGCATGTCGAACAGGTAGATCGTGATCTACCGGTAGATTGCAGGGGTGTCTCAGGTAGATCATGGAATGAAGTGTAGTGATCGCCTTTGAACAACCCTCCCCCCCCAAAAGCTCAAAGCTCAACAACTCCTGGCAATGACAATGGGTAGATCACAGCCGGTCTTTTTATACTGTGAGTAGATCGCAGTCTCTTGGGAGTTGGACGTGCCTGCTGTAAAGTATAATTACCAGAAAACCAAGGCAGGTGGGCACCTTGTATTGGTGTGGGAGCTTACAGGGAGAGGGAATTGCTGGTTTGATATCTGCTGTGCTACAGGACCCCCAGTGTATATGGTCGAAGGTTGGTATTTCAGTTATCATCCCAGGAGCAAACATCTCTCAGCCAGGTACTTGGCATTCCCTCTGTATTTTGAAGTCTCAGGCAGGCAGCAGCAGTAACAACAACAGAAACCTAGAACAATTGTACCGGTATATCCAGCTCCTGAATGGGCTGGCATTTACGTATGTCAGCTTGATGTCTCACAAGTTGCAGAAGCCTGAACACACTCCATGTGATGCTGTCGTGAATCCTTCTAGGATCTCAAATCGACGGCAACACATTTCTTCCCATTCTGCTGCTTGCACACACAAGCGTTCTTCTCAGAACCTCTCCATTTGGCTTTCGCTTTCCTCAGATGGAAAACTTTTCCCTTGCACAATTCTTCTTCCACACAGTATTTCTGCATCCTTATTAAGCAAAGGTCAAACCGTTTGTATCACATTTTAATTCTTAATTGAAATTTCACAGCAGCTGTCAATGGAGTTGCAGGAATCCCTCGAGAGCAATGCCTACAATGGTTTTTCAGGTGCCATTTTCTCCTGCTACTTTTTCATTACCCCCCAGTGACCCCAGCCCAATTGAATGCTTGAATAAGAATAGCTCTCTCCACTCCACTAGCTGAAATCCTCTTGGTGTGCAAGGAGGGCAGAAATCTTTTTGGATTGTGTGCAGAGCTGCACTTTCTCCCCAAAGTGGAAGGAAACAACCTCCCATCGGGTTTTCGCAGTTGCTTTTGCCTAAGACTGTGTGCACCCTTGAAATAGCTTATTGCTATGGAAAATCCCAGGTGTGGAACTGCCCAGGCACCTGGCCCTTGGGGATAAGCCCACTGGTTTCTGCGGAGTTAAATAAAAGAAGTCCAGCCACTGGAGCAAAGGACAAAACAGGGTTTATTATTGTGCAATAGGTTACAGTAAAACTGCACACCGAGAGCAGCGTTACAAGAACTTTTAAAAACTCCTACCATATCCCAGAATACAGTTTGGAAACGTCATTACTACATCACTAAAACATCATCACTACATCATGAAATGGGAGTGTTATACATGATTAACATATAGGAAAAACAGAGCAATATCAGGGAGATAGCCCTGAGCAAATGTGAATGGGTGTTAAGTATTGGCAAGGATATCTTGAGCACTTATCTGGGAGAGAACAATGGGATTCCGGTTGAGGGATATTAGCCCAGTGGCTTCCTGAAGCACCCAGAGATTACCTGCTGAGGCATTTCCCTGTGTACGTGGTCTCTCACCTACTGGATCATGGCAGAGAGATGGGTTCCCTTAAGGGCATCACTCCATACCCCAATGAGTTTACTCGGGAGGAGACTTTGCTTAGGTGACCCCCCCCCCATAATTTCCATAACACTTATTTATCCCAAAGAATCCTGGAAACTGTATTTTTCTGCCCCACACACCCAGAGAGAGCTATAAATCCTAGCACCCTTAACACACTACAGTTCCCAGGATTCCTTGGGGGAAATTAAGGTGCTTTAAATGTATGGTATGTGTTTATCGAAGTCAAGAATGGGGAACCTGTGGCTTTCCAGATATTCTTGGACTCAGAAATCCTATCAGCCCTAGCCAGTATAAAATAAGAGATATCTAAGGGCAACAACAGTGTGCAAGAAGAACTATTATTTGTGGCATCAATTGCACTTAAGCTTCAGACAGCTAGAAAATCAATATGGTTCAGCTTCTCTAATTGAAAGCCGTCAGTCTTGGCTTTCGACTCATTTCATCCTTCTTCCAAAAAAAGGTAATCCACAGCACTCTGAACTGTTCTCAATTGGTTTATCTATGGAGGACTGAAGGAATGCTCTACTACGACAGCCAGGGACGTTTCTTAAAATTAAAATGAAATTCCTTAAAATGAAATTCCTTAGAACAAAAAGCAGGTTGGGACCACTGTGCTACCAGCCTGTAGTGCTGCCATCAGCACAAGGGCCAGCCTGGCGTGTGCACCTGACAGAGACACTATTCTGTGTGTGGCAGTGATGGCCTTACCTACTCCAGCAGTTGTCATCTGCGGAGAGTCAGCTTGTGCGCCCAGAGCCGTGGCGATGTCAGGGACCATGCTGAGGGGGAATGGTGGGAGCCACCCCCTCCCCCTGCTCCTGAATCTTCCCAGGAGCAGGAGGACAGTATAGATTTGGAACAGTGGTTTGCAGAGGGACATAGTTCAGAAGGCAGAAGCTGGGAAATACTGGATGGGGAACAGCTAGGAGAAGAAACACTGGAAGAGAGAGAGTTAACAGATTCACAGTCTCTGGACAGCATTCCTCTGCTCAGCCCAAGGTCAAGAAGAGCTCAGAAAGTCTCAGAACAGAAAGCACAGAGGGTACAAGATCAGATTACAAAACGTAGGAGTGATGTAGATTAATAGGGACGGAAGGGGGTGTGATCCTTAATTGGGAGCACCGCCATTTCTAGGAGATGTGTTCTTTGTTCTCTCACTGTGATTATTAAAGTTTCTAACTGGTAAGACGTTCCTTTCTTTGATCTTCTTCTCTACTGCCATGGGGGGAGGAAGCCGATTCCCCAAAGCCCGATAGGCGAGCACCCTGCTGAGCAGTGCAGCAAGGGGCCTTGCGAGCAAGGACCATCCATTGAGACACCCCAAAAAAGACTTCTGGAATGTGCCCAGGGCCCAGATTTACCCGAGTTGTGAGGTCATTGGCATTCCAACCCCAGTGCTTACTTGGAACAAGATAATAAAAGGCCAATATGGCACCCAAAGAATGGAGCTTCTCCCAGGAGATCGGGACAACTTAGCCATCCAGACTTGCGGTGGTCCGGAGACACATGAAGTGACTGGTTGGGTGTTGCTATCCCCTTTGAGCAAGAATGATGCTGGGGAATACGAGTGCCATGCACTGAACTCTAAAGGAGAGGCAACAGCTTCTTCAAGAATCACTGTGGTTAATTCATAACATGCAGTGCCCACAAAAAGGGCTGAACTGTGAAATCTGAAGGTTCTGTATTGCATATGAAAATTCTATATTGCATAAGAAGAAGTAGAGGCTATCTCATCCCTGCCAGGTTTATGTTACGGTAATCTCGTGGGAAACTGCTGGGTTTATTTTCCCTTCATGCCACCTCTATAGTTATTCATCCCTTGTATAATCAATAAAGTATTTTACAACGGAAAAATATATAGCAAGTCAGAGAAGCACTATCAGAAAAGCACCACAGTTTATGAGACGGCTTCACATCAGTTCCATTCCAAAAGGGAATGAAAATATATCTTGATATATTTTTTTATTCTTCTGCCTATGGAAATGGATATATGGAAAGAAATGGTTCCTAAAGAAGAAGAATGATACTTCCTTGAGTATTTGACCAACCAGGAACAAGAAAGCCTAATATACTAATATCAGCTCTATGGGTGGTTTATGATCCTTCCCCGAGTGTGATTCCCCTCTGAAATCATCTATAACAAACAACTCCAGATTGTAAGCTCCTCTGTGTGCAACTCTTTTTTTTTTTTTTACTGGGACATGATTGTAAAAAACCAACCAACCAACCAATCAACCAACAGAGTTGGGTGGGAGAGGGGGAAAGGGTCATTTGAACCTACCTTACCATTTTAATCTGATGGGAAAGAAAACCCACTCAAGTTCCATCTATCAAGGATGCTTTAGCTGAGATTCCTGTATTGCAGGGGGTTGGGCTAGATGACCCATGGGGTCCCTTCCAACTCTGCAACTCTATGATTCTAAGGTAAAGCTCGATGCTATTGGTGCAAGAGGAGTCAATATGGTAGTTATATTCCCCCCTCCCCCCAGTTTGAACTGTACTAAATGCACTTTGGGGAATTATTACCTTGCAGACAGACACCGCCAATTAGTACACCGGCAATATCTGGGTCACATTAGGAAAGGCAGGGGGCATGCACATCGCCCATAGGATATGCTTCAAGTTGCACGACATTGCAACTGTTACTCCCAAATTTGTGGCAGCTTGGAAGATGCTCTTGGAAAATTAATGCGGAGGTTGGGAAGAATTCCTATCAGGTGCCAGTTAAGAGATCTTACATGTGCAATCACAGAAAATTAGAAGGTTACCTTGGCCACCTCATGAGAAGAGAAGACTCCCTGGAAAAGACCCTGATGTTGGGAAAGATGGAGGGCACAAGGAGAAGGGGACGACAGAGGACGAGATGGTTGGACAGTGTTCTCGAAGCGACTGGCATGAGTTTGGCCAAACTGCGGGAGGCAGTGGAGGATAGGGGTGCCTGGCGTGCTCTGGTCCATGGGGTCACAAAAAGTCGGACACAACTGAACAACTGAACAACAACACATACTCAAAAGTGCAGCACTGTGTTTGGCCTGTAGGGGCAGCACAGCAAAGTAAGAAATACGAGATTTCTTTCCTGCTTGGCAGGGGGTTGGACTGGATGGCCCTTGTGGTCTCTTCCAACTCTATGATTCTATGAGATAAAATAGTCCACCAGGAGGTCTACTCCGCTCCCATACAAAGACAGTACCTACTTCACTGAAAACAGACAATTTTTTAAACACAAGATCACTTTGCAGAAACTCACCGCTACTCTTTTCTCTTTTTGCCTTTGTAACGAGACTCAGGAGCTCTTTTGCTCAATTTACTGTTGTATTTAAACCCCGAGGAGGTTGAGAATTTTTATGCATGCTTTTTATTTACTAAGAAAGGGAGGGCATTGGTTCTTGGCATGTGGCTGTAGAAATTCAGCATGTAATTCAGCTGACTGTCAGGTGAACGCGGGCAATTTCCATTTAAATTAGTCTCTAGTAGGTGGTACATTATTCTTCTGCCACGCTGGGTAATTGTCCACTTGGGGATTTCTTGGAAATTGTAGGGAATATGCTTTCGAGATGCTGTATGCGCACGTTTGCGCATGGAGGATGGGTGGGTGGAGAGACAGCGAAGATGAATTGCCGAAAGCCTTGCACTTTGTAGGAACAATAAGCTCAGAGTCAGAGAAGGAAATATGTGGCCCGTCTATTAGCACTGTGTTATACTTTTATAATAGGATTATAGCTATAAATGATAGCAACATGTTCATTCCCAATGCAACCTTGCTCCTATAATCACATCTGAAACAAAGCAGAATGGAGTTTTTCTTCCCTGCAGAGACGTGGAAAGCCACTGCAGGAGTGTCTCCCTGCTCCCTCCCGGGCCGGCAGGGCAAGCACCCCATGAGGTGCATTCTTGTCACCCTCCCAGACATGGAACCCGGGGCGTACCGCCCCCCGCCCCCACCTTGCGATGCCACTGTACCCAAGGCAGCATGGACTTTGAAGACGCTCAAACTCAGGACGAAATGTGCGTGTTTGGCAAACCTTCACCGTGATCAGCTCCCGCCCGGAATCCTATGTCCCCACCGTGGAAGGACGTGTGGATCCAGAATTGGCCTCCACACCCACCTACGGACACACCCCTAAGATAGTGTTCATGGAAGACGATCTTACTCGGCTACGAGTGATCGCAGAAGGAGGAGGAGGAGGAGGAGGAGGGGGCATAATAAATATAATGCTGATAGTGGCAGAGAGGGGGTAGTAAATATGATGATGATGATGGAAAGGATGAAATAGATTTCTCACTGGATGTCCTTATAAGCATCCTTGACTGATCCCTTTTCCTTTTAAACCTCCATGCAGAGGGATTCTGCACAGTCTCCCTTGGTAAGCTATTTCACTGCTGAATTTCTCATCCTCCGGATTAGTAACATCAGTCTGCTGGAAGGAAATGCAGACCCCTTTTTTTGTGCCTAGCGATTACAAACAGATGCTGAGCTGATTGCTTTTGACTATGCATGGTGGGCAAAGGAAGGAAGTGGGGAACTTTCATCTTCAGATGCGATACATAAAATGCCACACATCTGGAGATATAACCAAAGCCAGAACGGAACAGTGAATTATTATTATTATTTTTAAATGAGTGGGAGAGAATAAAGAGCATTATTTGCATAACATGCTTGTATCCCACCATTTCTGCAAGGAAGGAGCCCACACCAAAGCTCACCACAGGGTGACATGTTTTGAACTCACAGCAAGATGGACAGACATTTTGCCCCTCTCCCCCTGTCAACAGGAAACCCTCCCGCAACACGTCTTCCTCCCCTCAAGAAAACACCATTAGGGCTAGTGCTGGCACAGCACTTAAAATAATGATCGATGTTTCCTGCCATGTGAAATGTCTGTTAATGTAGGTTCGCTATCACTGTTGCTGTGCCCCTTGTCCAGGAAGCATCTTTCAGATGACTTATTTCAACTGACAGCAGAAGCTAAAAGGTAAGGAGCGACCCCCAGACCCGTCTCTACCCTGTGGCGCAAGTGGCGCATTGCGCCAGGGCGCCAAACTCCGGAGGGCGCCTGGTTGGGAGTTGGAGTAGACCGGGACTCCAGGAAACAGCCGAGTAGACCGGGACTACAAGAAACAGCCGAGCTGAACAGAGCTCGGAAAGAGCCCTGCAGTGCCTGAAGCTGCCACTGGGGGCGCAGGGAGTCCTCAGCCCCACCAGAGGCGGCAGAGAGCCTGACTGACTGATTTTAGAAAGGGCTTTTCTGAACCAGAGTCTCAAAAGAAGAAAGCAGCTGCCCAAAGGCGACGTTGGCAGCAGAGGCGGCAAACGCGGGGACTTGTGAGTGCTGCTGTTCTGTGGCGGGTGGCTCAGGAGGTGCCCTGCCGGGGCAGAAACCGTAATTTCTACTAAGCAGCAGGAGAGGATTAGTTTTACGTTGGTAAATTCTCGGGGCCCGTGTGTCTCTAAACAACTTACAACAGGCAGCAGCAAATCCTTCCCCAACTGCATTGTGCGCTTTTACGCATTTACGTGGCTGAATGACATAAATCAATTATAAAAAGCAGGAGTCGAATCCCGAAAAGTTTTTCAGTAACAGGGATCAGTCCTGGAACAGCGGAAGAGCAGAGGAAAGGCCAGCATATTCTGGGATGCATTCCCTCCACCACTTTCCTGCTGAAAATGGGCAATAATTCCGCTTTCATATAGTTCAAAGTGCTCCACTGACATTATTTCAGCAATATTTATAATAATCCTATAAGGCAGATAAATAGATATTGCAAGCAGCTGAAAAGTGGCTGACCATTTCTGATGCCCACCAGTCACGCAGGAACAGAGCTTTCACCAGATGGAGGCAGTTTGGCACAATGAAGCAGCCGTTACATCATTTTCTACTGATAACCTAATTCATCTTTGGAAATTGCTAAATTATTTCCTGCAACATTTCCCTTGTGGCAAGGAGTTCCATAGCTCACTTTTCCTTAAGCCAAATACAGGTGGAGATGGTTATTTGGTTGTATATTTTCCCCTTTCAACACCTTCTCTGGCCCTGTGCCCTGTGAGGAGGAAGACTTTGGTCTCCTTTCCCAAACTTCTCCATTTCTCAGCCATCTGTACTCGGCACACAAGGAGTTGCTAGCGTTGGCATTAAGTCCAACCAAAAGGCACTAAGGCATAGCTAAGGGGCAGGGTAGGCAACTGAGGAGGCACTGGGCAGACTGTGGCACTGAGGCCCACATGAAAGGGGTCTGAGCCAGCTGTTTGAAAAACACTGGGCTAGAGTTTATCATTTTTCATAAAAAGTGAAATGGAAACAATGCACATATTATCTCAGCAAGAGGAACATGAAATGGATTTTTTAAAAAATCAAAACAGACCAATATTTTACAAATGTGGAATTACTTTTGAGAAATTTAATTTTTCAAGTTTTAAAAAATGCATACCTTACTCTATCAGCTTAGAACACCCTACAGCAGTGGAAAAGCATAATGCTCCAGTCCTGAAAGCCACATTGAACTGAATGAGATTGACTTTTGAGTCAATGTGGATATTTTGTGCTGTAAATATCTAAAATACAAATTAACATCTACTGTGGCAGTTATTCTTACTGTGTGGTTACAGTCAGCTTCAATCACATTCCTTTCTATGCTTCATTAGTACAGTCCTTTGCATGTTAACTAGGGGTACTTCTATGCTAGTGTTTATTATGGGATGGGTGCTCGTCATGTATGCATTTTTTTTTTTTGCAGCATCCCACATGGCATTGTAGACATAAAATCATTTCCATTTAATCCGGCCCATTTGCAGTATAAAGATGGGGTTCTGAATGCACCCTCTGAAGTCCAGTGGGGCTTATTCCTAGTTGTTAAGTAAGCATATTATTGTCCTGGAAGGCTTTAAAAAAAGTTTCCCTGTCCCTTTGAGCCACTGGGAGCCAGCTAGGAGAGAGATAGCTAGCTAGCGAGAGAGAGAGAAAGAGAGAAATAGAGAGAGCAGCTCCCAGCTTGGGGGGAGGGGAGAGAGATGGGTGCTCCTAGCTGGCTCCCAGTGGCTCAAAGGCGCAGGGAAACCTGGTATATACCAGCCCCACACATCAGCCTTCAGGTGTTGTTGAGCTACAACTCCCATCACCCCTGACCCCTGATCCTCATAGCTAGGGACGATGGGAGTTGTAGTGCAACAACATCTGGGGATTCGAGTTTGAGATATAATATGCCTCACCCAAAGAGCGCCCCCCCTTAAAAAAGGTCGACAACTCTGGGAAAGGGGGGGGAGAAGGGCGCTGGACGGATCTTTGCACCACGGCGCCGGATATGCTTAAGACGGCCCTGGCGACCCCAGAGTGAGAGAGGAGAAATCCCTAAACTCCTCTTCTCCCTTCCCAGCTGTTTCTGCTTTTCTTAAAGTCCCCAGAGGGCTGCCCAAAATGGAATGTGGCTCTTGGTCCATCTCTGGGATAGAGGATTCAAGAACCCATGAGGCAGGCCATTTGTGCGCTCTCCTAATGTTAAAGGTAAAGGGACCTCTGACCATTAGGTCCAGTCGTGGATGACTCTGGGGTTGCGGCACTCATCTCGCTCTATAGGCCAAGGGAGCCGGCATTTGTCCGCAGACAGCTTCTGGGTCATGTGGCCAGCATGACTAAGCCGCTTCTGGCGAACCAGAGCAGCGCACGGAAACGCCGTTTACCTTCCCGCCGGAGCGGTACCTATTTATCTACTTGCACTTTGACGTGCTTTCGAACTGCTAGGTTGGCAGGAGCTGGGACCGAGCAATGGGAGCTCACCCCATCGCGGGGATTCGAACCGCCAACCTTCTGATCGGCAAGCCCTAGGCTCTGTGGTTTAACCCACAGCACCACCTGCGTCCCTCCTAATCTTAGGAAAGAGCTAAAACTTGCAAACTCCTACTAGCATAGGCACCATCTATAGGGGGCGTGGCACTCACAAATTTTCAGTGAACGGGCCGAGGGCTCCCCAGGTTCTACTCCACATCATGTGCACATCGGCTCACCCTCATGACGTGTGCAAGTGATGCAGATTAGCACGCCTTGGGCACCCACTACCCCAGGGGCAAGGGGGCATGCCTGCCTACTAGTGACCATCAGACTTCTCCTGAAACCCTCTCATTCTTAATATTACAGCAGAATGGTTTGCACAAGGAAGCTGGGGAATGATGGGGAAACACAAAATACAAGAAATGTGAGGGATAAGACTGAAATATCACCCCTTCCTTTCCAATGCATGTCTAAGTAGGGCAAAGATTTGTGCTGGCTTTTTAGATGGAAGAGCCATAGCTTGCAAAAGGCCCCAGGTAAAGGTAAAGGGGGACATGGGTGGCGCTGTAGTCTAAACCACAGAGGCTCTTGGGCTTGCAGATCAGAAGGTCGGCGGTTCGAATCCCCGCGACAGGGTGAGCTCCCATTGCTCGGTCCCTGCTCCTGCCAACCTAGCAGTTCAAAAGCACGCCAAAAAATGCCAGTAGATGAATAGGTATCACTCCAGCAGGAAGGTAAATGGCATTTCTGTGCGCTCTGGTTTCGGTCTTCCGTTGTGCCAGAAGTGGCTTAGTCATGCTGGCCACATGAAGTAGAAAAACTGTCTGCGGACAAATGCCAGCTCCCTCGGCCTGTAAAGCGAGATGAGTGCTGCAACCCCAGAATAGTCTGCGACTAGACTTAACTTTCAGGGGTGCTTTACCTTTTTTTAAAAAAGGTAAAGGACCCCCAGACAGTTAAGTCCAGTCAAAGGCTGGGGCGCTCATCTCGCTTTCAGGCTGAAGGAGCCAGCATTTGTCCACAGGCAGCTTTCCACGTCATGTGGTCAGCGTGACTAAACCACTTCTGGTCCAACAGGACACCGTGACAGAAACCAGATCACACGGAAACGCCGTTTACCTTCCCATCGCATTGGTACCTATCTATCTACTTGCACTGGCGTGCTTTCAAACTGTTAGGATGGCAGGAGCTGGGACCGAGCAATGGGAGCTCACCCCGTCGCAGGGATTCAAATCGCCGACCTTCCAATTGGCAAGCCCAAGAGGCTCAGTGGTTTAGACCACAGCGCCATCCGCATCCTGACATGCCCAGGCAGAGCTGGGATTGTTACCTGCTGAAAATCCCGGAGAGCTTCTGCCAGTCATAGTAGGCAGTTTTGATCTGGAATGATGGACCCGGTGGCCTGTCTCAATATAAGGCAGTTTCCTCTCCGCTACTTCTGATTCCAGTTGAGACTTATGATGCTAACCTGTTTGGGTTATAATAAAAATCAGCCCTTCACTTCCCTGCTCTTCTTGAAGCTGCTGGTTTGCGTAGAAACCGAGCCACAACCATTACCCCAGCCTTGTTTTTTTCTTCTTGACCTGGTCTGGGTGTCAGCAGAAGATGGCCAACTGACCCTTTCAGCAAGATCTGAGAGAGGGGAGGAGAAGGGAAAGACTGGAGCCTCAGTAGGGAATTCACTAATTGCTCCAGCAAATATTTTCTAAGCCACAGATCAGCTGGTGTGCTGGGCTCCATCCCAGAAGCCAACCCAATTTATTTGTCATGTTTCAACACTCCCCCCCCCTGTTCATGCTGCGTATTTAATCACTTGGCAGGTATGCAGAAACTGCTCCAGACTCGCTGACACCTTTTGAAATACAATTAGCTCCTTACCTTGCTAAGGAGGCAGACTGACAGCTAAGAAGCGGGTGGGGTGGGGAGAGCAAGAGAGATAGAGGGCGTGCAAGGGCACAAACAAGGGTGGGGGTGGGGATAAAAGTGAATGAAGGAACAAGCAGCCAACAGCATTCAGTGCCGGCATCGCATGAGAATCTTAACCAATGAGCAGCACCATTGTATCTAACTTCATTAACCCCAAGGTTCTCAATCCCTCCCCCCCACAAACAGATGCCAGAGTTCAGTGCTAGTTTTGTGCCAAATTTTGCCATGAACCCCGCATTTCGTGCCCCCACCATCCAACCAACTAATTGACACGACAATTCAGGGTCACGAGTTAATGCAAAAATAAAATAAAATCCAGCTTTGTCCAATGGACTCCAAACAGGTGTCAAAGCTTTGTGCTAGTTTCGTGTGCTGCAAACCCCATGTTTTGTTCTGCTCTCCCTCCCAACTGTATAATTGACACTCAAACTGGAGTCACAAGTAGATGGCTGTGACGATCACCCAAACTTAGGATTGGCATAGAGGGAGTTAAAAGGAATAACCAGTAAGAAACTTTAGGGGGCAGAGTTATGTGGGCTATATAAACCCCTCCCGGGGAAGGAAGGGGTTGCCTTTGGCCGGGGTTGGGGTCTTTGTCTTTGAGGGGGTCTTGGGGTTTGTTGTGGGTATTGGGAGGTTGGAAGGAGAGTGGCAAGGGAAGGAGTAGGAACAGGGGCAGGAGAAATCGTTGGGCACTGTTGTTAACAAGAACACAACCAAGAAAGAACTGTTTATTCAGAAACCACATGCTTATGTACTAAACTTCAAATAAATTAGTTTTGTTCCAATATTCTCCTTGACTGAACAGAGTGAAGTAAATACCAGGCAGACTGGTTGGTGGTACCAGTTAATTAACAAAGTGGTGAGCGTAGGTATCAACGGACCGTTAAATGTCTGGGGGTCCTGTGCAGGTTGAGCGAACCGCCACAAGTGGTGGCGCAGCGGTGGGATCAAAAAGTCCAGTGACTGGAAAGAGAGGAGCAATACACCTGGAAGGGGGAGAGGATAAATCTGGAAAGGATATTATCCCGTCCTAGGGTGTAGTTGTGGAGAATCTTGATCACTTTTTTTTTCATTTATTGAGATGGAGGAAGAGGCTAGTCCATTAGGTAAAATGAGTCACTGCCCCACCAAATTCTCTCTGTTCTCTGACAACCGCCATCTGCCTGCCTTCTTACAAATGGTCCGGGGTGGCTGTGCCGCAGGTCACGACCAGCAGGTAGGGGGCAACGGCTGGCAGGGCAAAATGGTGTGTGGATGGAGGCATTGCTCACCTGGTGTCCCCAGTGAAGGTCATTGTTGGTGGAGAACGGAGGAGGTTGACAGCAGCTGGAGCTGATCTCCCCACTGCCTCAACCCTGCAGCTCTCCCTCTTGCTTACCAGCCTCTGCTGTTGGGAAGACTGCTGGCAAGTGAAAATTTCCTCCTAGCCCCACTCCTACCTTGCCATTGTATTGCCTTTCCTTTGGCTTTATAATCACGCAACTCACCATGCCGGAAGAAGACCATTTTGATACGTATTTGAACTCCTAAGCTGCTTTTCTATGATTTGCACCCATGGCAGAGTGCGGAATTTAATATGTACACATAAATTACCGCTCCCCACTGAAATCAGTAAGAAAGAAGCTTGTTGGGGGTTAATGTTTGGACAAGACTGAGATGAATAAAGGGGAGAGACAAGTTGTTGACGTTGTTTTTTCAGTTCACAGAACACTAACTACCCACAGATCTCAGTTTAAAATAAGGAAAATACATAATCCATATGCATAAATATACAATAAACTTGGTTTATAGTTAGAAAGTTCCAAATAGATAAATATGTAATATCCACAACACCAGATCTTTATAACTAAGATCAGAGAAAATTACAAAGTAAATTCCCAATGCAAAACACACTGAGTAGAATTGAATGATCAATCATTCCATCTGCACATGCATTGCAGCTTGCCAGACTGAACTACCCCCTCCTCCTAACATGAGCTGTTTCTTTTTTGGGGGGGTCCCCCAAGCCAATTTGTGGTATGGGGCTACATGGGGGGGGATCTCCTTTACACAAGTGTAAGTACTTGCCCAGGGCTTCTGCTGATGGGATTGGTTGGGTCCTACTTAGAGTAGACTCGCTGAACATTAATGAACCCAAGTTCATCACGTTTATTAAGTTCAACAGGTCTACTGTGAGCAGAACTAGCATTGCCTCCCACCCACGAACCCAATCTCACATTTTCCACCCATTCAGACAACCGCTATCACCATCTAATGCAATGTTTGTACCAGCCAATCCCGCATGCTCAGGCCACTGGCATTCAGCAACGCCACATCCCAGGTATGCTTGCTACAGCCTTGTATCCTTCTAGCAAAGGATCGCTGCAATGCATGCACAAATATCAGGTTCACCAGTTCTTTTTCTGCAGCACGAATGGGCTCAGGGCTCACACCACTGTCTTATCAAATGCTTCCTATCCAATATACAGTGAACAATCAGTGTCATGCTGAACATCAAATATACAATGCCTGCTAATTATTTGCTTCGACTCTTTTTGACACAACGTCTTCATGGGTTCCATGTTCTGCCATGGCCCTTGCCGTTGCATTGGCAAGAATCTGTGGAGAGGAAAAGTTTTGGATGTGGAAAACACAGACACACCAATCAGATCAACTGGAGGAAAACAGGAGCTGTGGGTATCTATGCAATTGCCTACTGACTGGGAACTAAAGTTGCACATTGTTTAAGCAACCACCCTGCTATTCAACATTAAATTAGCACCAACACTCTGCTAGGGCAAATTACAAGGCGCTCTCATTGTTGTTGACAGAACTGAATCCCTTGGGATGCTTAAAATAACATCTCTTCCTCCCTTGTGTTCTTCTGGGGTGGAGAGTTTGGCACCCCAAGACTGAAAAGCAGCAGCTGCTCATTAAAGGGAATACGGGAAGCTGGAGGGAGCCAAGAGAACAGACAGGTGCCTTACTTTGCCAAACACTGACACTCTGTGGCCATTTCTCAGCATCACAGCCATAAGCTTAGGCTTTCAACGACAACAACAACAAAAACAACCACAGAAGGAGCATTCACAGGACCGCTGATTGAACACAGCTAAGTTTTGATCAGAGCAGAATCACTGAAATTAATCAAGCCCACTTAGTAATGTTCATTAATTTTAGTCGGGCTCCTCCGTGTCAGACTTAGTCAAATACCAACCAAGAGAACCAAGTCGTGTGGCACGAAGCAGGGTTTGGATTGCTCTGCTGGTTCTCCCGGGCGGAAAAACTGAAACAAAGCTCACGTACAAGTACAGTGTTACCTTGGTTCTTGAACTCAATCCGTTCTGGAAGTCCATTTGACTTCCGAAACGTTCAAAAACCAAGGCGTGGCTTCTGAGGGGCTGATTGGCCCCGGAAACAACGCCGACAGCTGAAACACTCTCGGGTTTGCGATGTTCGGGAGTGGATTTGTTCGCCAACTAAGCCGTTCGGGAACCAAGGTACCACTGCAACTGGTTTGCTCATCCATTCGTCTCCCCTCTCCTCTTTCTTCTCTCTCGCTCGTCTCTTCAGCTCTTTAGATTTAGAATGTCAGCTCTGTCTTATTTTGCTGTCTTACTCTGTACAGCATAATGCTAGTTGATGTTGCTATTTTAATTAATTGTGTGTGTGGGGGGGAGAGAAACATTGGTGTTTGAGTTAATCCGTAATATCTCGCGTCTGTTTTCTTTAACTGCAGTCCCTTAAAAAAGCTGAATGAAAAATATATGCATTGTTTAATAATGCTATGGACACAGGGAAGAAAGGAGGCAAACAAACAGAAGGAGATAATCTGCCAACAGCCCGCTTGCTTGAGGCTTCGGCCTGTAGAGGGCGCCGTGCAGCCATTGTCTCCCTTGGCGAACTGGGAAGAATCAGGGAGGAACTGGCAGCCTTGTAACATAGGAAGCTGCCATATACAAAGCAACGATATTTAGCTCAGTATTGCCTGCACTGACTGGCAGCAGCTGTGCAGGGTTTCAGGCAGGCAACTTCTGCACACAGAGGAGATGAATGCTCTAGCACTGAACTGCAGATCATATCCAAAAACTCAGCTGTTGGGCCAACACTCTGTCCTCATAACTAACATTGCCCCAAATATATTTGGCTGTGTATATTACTACTACCTGATCTGTTCCCAAACTACTTTCAGGTTAGGGAATATGAGGGAAGGTTGCCACTTCCATCCTTGTGTTGCTACCTTTAATGGACAGGCTGCAGTGCCTTTAATAACTAGCTATATAACAGCCAGAAAGGCAACAGCTAAAGGTGCCTCTCTGTACGGGAATCAGTTTAATTCTTGCATTTCTGCCTTGTAAAGTGGAATTAAAGGGGGGCAACCATAGCCGTTCTGTTGCAGATATTAAATATTGGGCAGTTTGAAGCGAGTGGAAGCATAAGAACTGACTCCTTTGGAAATGAAGGATCGTCTAGATCAGAGGTTTTCTACTTTTTTTGAGTCCACGGCTCCCTTGACCGACAGCATTCCTTCTGCGGCACCCCTGTGGGGCTCAGGAGCCCAGTTATGTCACCCCTTGCTTGCAGAGCTTTTTCGAACACTCCTTTGTGGAGTGTCCCCTCAGCCTCCTCTCCTCTCCTTGGGAGTCCGCCAGGCAGCAGCCGTCACCACCCTTGGTCCACCCCAAAGAGAGGCGACTCTCACACTGCCGCACAGGGGACTGGGAAGAGGACGCCCCCAGTTTAGCGGCGCAATGGAGACTGGCCAAAGGTGAATGTGTGGTCAGCACCTTACCTTGGGAGGCAGCTGGGCCTGCATGGCGGAAAGTTTCCCCTTCAGCACCAGACACTCAGCTCCCAGGCCGGCCTTGCACACAGCAAGTACAGTGGTACCTCGGGTTACAGACGCTTCAGGTCACAGATGCTTCAGGTTACAGACTCCGCTAACCCAGAAGTAGTACCTCGGGTTAAGAACTTTACCTCAGGATGAGAACAGAAATCACGCAGCGGCGGCAGCGGGTGGGCCCATTAGCTAAAGTGTTACCTCAGCTTAAGAACAGTTTCAGGTTACGAACGGACCTCCAGAACGAATTAAGTTCTTAACCCGAGGTACCACTGTACAGTGCAGGGGCAATTGTATTTCATCCAGCAGAGATTTACTGCTACTGAGGGCAAATGAGCATAATGGAGACACAGATCCCATACATTCAGGATTGGTACTGTCCATAAGAAAACCAGCTGCAGCAGATTTAATTTAAGAGTTTGGATTTGATATCCCACTTTTCACTACCTGAAGGAGTCTCAAAGCGGCTAACATTCTCCTTTCCCTTCCTCCCCCACAACAAACACTCTGTGAGGTGAGTGGGGCTGAGAGACTTCAGAGAAGTGTGACTAGCCCAAGGTCACCCAGCAGCTGCATGTGGAGGAGCGGAGACGCGAACCCGGTTCACCAGATTACGAGTCTAAACCTTAACACTAAGCGTACAGAAGACCACACCAGAAGGAAGGGATACAGAAAGAGAAAGTGAAACCCAGGCTCCTTCTGGCCTTGTTTTTATAGTTGGCATGAAACTTGACAGAAGAGACAACAAAACCACTTTAAGCTCAGCTTCTCAAGGAATAACCCAAACATCACAAACCTTCTGCTTGTTTCTTTCACGCAGAGAAGCTTCCAGAACCCCCTTAAATTAAGTAGAATAGGAAAGATCTCTACATGTCGGATCAATACTTTCTGCACTAAGAAATGCAAACTGACATAGACTTCTGCTTGGAGTGTGTATGTGTGTGTGTAGAATCTTAGTTAATTGAGTACTTTCAATGCTTTCTACTAAATTTGTGGATGGGGGGGGGCAGCTGCCTCCCTGCCCCACTCCCCTTGGCTACCCTGCACCACAACGGCGCAGTCATACTAATAACTGCTGCTGCTGCCACCTTTACTTTTACCACAAAGGGAGGGGGGGCAGGGCAGGATCATCTCTATGTGATGTGTCCCTGTGCAGTAGAGCAAAGGATCGCGCTCTTTGTCAGCCGCTCTCAGCAAACAGAAAGGAACAAGTGCATGGCACAAAGCCCAGGAATTATTGATTTCTGTTTCATTGAGGATGAGCACAAGGAAACATAGAAAATAGACCCCCTGGCAGAGGCAAGATCGTTGGGAATGCTACAATGCTCCTCTGTGTATGTGCACATCGAGACCAATTAAAACCCCCAAAGACGGTGCTAAATATATATTTTTTTCTGACGTGAGCAGGCACAGTGTGAATCCCTTCATCGCCACCCAAGAAGCAGAATGCACGCAAGGCACTAGGACAGGGTAACAACAATCCAAAGAATAATTGCTTTTAAAGGGAAAGCTAGGAGATTTCTAGCAGGCTCCATATCTCATACACACTTTGTCTTGCATTTAGTAAGAAGTAAAGTCAAACCACTGCAGTCTAAGAGGTATTTTCTATCAGATAACCATCTGGATTGCACCTTCACATTTTCCCCCTCAATTCTGAGCACTGGGACAAATCCTATTACAAGTTGAATCCTGTTTCAGGATGCTCAGTGCCTTCACAAACAGACAGTCAGTGGCAGGTTCAGCGGTTTTCTGTAGGGGCCCAAACACAACATGCTGCCATGCCAAAATTTTGCAACCTATTCAAAGAACTGTAGCTGGACAGCTCATCACATGCTGAATTCTTTCTGGCAATGGAGGTCAGCTCACCTGGCTGGAGCTTTATGGTCAGGTGCAGCAGGAGAGACAGGTAGGTCTGGCTGGCATAGTCAAGGCCTTCCACACTTCCTCCTCCTGCCCCCACCTCTCCTGTTCCACTGTCTCCCAGGACCAGGAGAGGATTGAAGGAGGAGGGGCAGAAACAGGTAATAATAATAATAATATGTTGTTGTTGTTGTTGCTGCTGCTGCTGCTGTTGTCAGACCCTTGTGGTGGTTACTCACGAGTAACGAGGCAGACCTCCAACCTGTCTTTTATCAGGTTTTATTAGTGTAAACTATTTACAGTGCAGAGCAACAAAGTTCATGTCCATCTCAGTCACTAGCAGAATCTGGGAGTGGCCCCTTCCGGCTACGTCCCCAACATAAGAATTTTGGAACCCCGAATCTCCACCTCCCCTCCTTGCGTTTCATCCCTCTGCGCAATTGGGGCGACGGAAATGTCGTACCTCCCTCCTGGTCAGCCAGACGAGATGAGGCGCTGGGGCTCTCCGCAGCATCTCCAGCCCCTTCCCCCCACCAGGCTGCCCATTTCCCTCCCCTCCCCACTAGAGGCGTTGCTGCTTCCCACGCTGGAAGAGGTACTGCTGCCCAGGTGGCATTGGGGCTCTCTGTATTCTGACAGAGCCTCAGCCCCCCTCCCACTGGCCGGTGGCAGTTCCCTGACAATTATTATTATTATTACCCACCCATCTGGCTGGGTTTCCCAACAGAATATTAAAAACACGATAAAACATCAAACATTAAAAACTTCCCTAAGGAGGGCTGCCTTCAGATGTCTTCTCAAAGTCAGATAGTTGTTTATTTCCTTGGTGGCAGGGCGTTCCACAGGGTGGGCACCACTACCGAGAAGGCCCTCTGCCAGATTCCCTGTAACCTCGCAGGGAGGGAACCGCCAGAAGGCCCTCGGTGCTGGACCTCAGTCTCCGGGCTGAGCGATGGGGGTGGAGACGCTCCTTCAGGTATACTGGGCCGAGGTTGCATGCAAGCACATGAAGACGGTGTCTGCTTGGGTGGGGGAGATACATAAGCCAAGGTCGGGGCCTCTCTGTTGTGGCAACTGCCTCATTGGGTGCACACCTAGGAGTAGTTGAGAGACATAGGACTGATGGACATGCCTCCCCTTAACTTGTAAGGGTGCTTTTGACAATAAAGAGTTAAGTCCTCACTCTGGACATTCCTTGTCTGACAGCGCCTTGACATGGGAAACTGGTAATAAAGCCTATTGGTTTTTGAGGGCAAAGAAGGAGGGCAAATCAAGTCTGCCTGTTGCAGCTCCTTGAGCAGCTGGTCAATCTGGTGTGTATTAGGCTTGGAGCTGTTATAAGAATGTAAGGTTTCAAATATATAAATTAAATGTTCATAAATGTACAAGGCAAACACATACATAAGCATGTAAACTACGTGTCTGAAATAGTACAGGAGAGCAATCCTGAAGCCATTTTTACTCTCCCAATGACCTCAAATATTCCACATTGTCTTTTGCTTACAAATCCTGTCTTAAGGGCATATTTGTGTATGAATAGGGTGAGCCTGTGACCTGGATTCAGGAACAAAGCTATTTACCATCACAAAAGAATGGCCGGGCTGCCCAGGTTATGCAATCAGTGACCATTATCAGGTATCCTGGCAAACAGGATTTCTGCTGGAGACCACCTCCTTCTGTGATGTATGTATGATTTTTTTTGGGGGGGGTGGTCTTGGGCTACAGAGTGGGCAATTTCAAAAGTCTATATTTGCACACCATTGTTCTGGGTTCCTCCTCCCTCCCTGCGTGTGGTGAGTGAGGACCCTGTTGCAACAGTTTTAATAAAGATCAGGATTACTAGCCGCTTTGCTTCTCAATATACTCTATATGGGCTCTTGGATACCCCATAAGGGAAAAGGGGCAGTTTTTTCTTACAACAGAGCCATAGCACCTACTCGTACCAGTGGTTCCTGATGCAGTCAGAGACCTACACGTGAGACTGCAGCAAGAGGGAATGCTATGCTTCAGCTTCATTTTAGAAGAATAAATATATTTGGGAGGACCACAAATCTCTGTTCCCAATGGACACGCATTCTGAAAGTTTCTCTTCCTTGTCCACTGAATCACATCCCTTTATTGCAGATGAATTACCTAACTTTCTGTATTCACAACCACTGCTTCAACTGAGAACCTGCACACCTCCAACCGGCATGCATCAAAACAGTGGGGAAACAATCCATTCATTGACAGGTTAACTTGCTTGTGAGTGCAAAAGGATTATGGATGTATGTACGAGGAGTATTCGCTTGAGTGTGTGCTCCCTTCAGTAAACTTCATCTGGTGTTGTCTTGAACCACAGTATCCATCTGTCAGGTGCCACCAGTAACTGAAGCAGAACTTTCCACCTGCAAACATCTGGTTTTGGGAAAAGCTCACTCAGCTAGAATCTAGTTTATAATCAGCAATGAAACAGGATGTGCACATCCATCATACTTCCACTGAGTCAATGGTTGCGGTCTCATTGTCATTTCTGGTGCAACCTACTAGACAACAGAGAACCTCCTCCAAACCAAGAGACCTTCAAGTCAGAAAAGCTACGCAAAACATTGTAACTACTTGCATATCCCAAATGTGAAACCACCACGACCTTGTCAGGCAACCTACATCTCAAACCCTGTTTCCACCAACAAAGAATTTTCAGTTTTGCAGTCTCTCAGTTGCTCAAAGGTGTTCCCCACCCTGTGCGCCTTGATCTGCATGGAAATAACACTTCTTGTCCCCAGAGATAAGTCTCAGAGCCCAGAAATACACAGAGTACTCAGGGCCATTGAAACGCCCTCAAATTTTCAGATAAATTGCCTGGCTCCCCCAATGCCTTCACCTTGAGCTGATGACTGCCATATCCACAACCTGCAAATGCAGCTGGGTAACGTGAGCAGAAAGAGGCCTTGTGCAAAGTGGAAGAAATTGCCGGAATGCGCGACTTCCCACCCTCCGCCGACCAATTCCACGGGGAGGTTTTAAAAACAGAGACTCCTTTTACCTGGTAGTAATAATCCACATACTCCGTCTCGTAGCGCCGAGGTCCGAGGCCCTCAGCAGACAATGCATCCTTCAGTAACTCTTCACAGCCTAAAAATAAGAAGGAGAAGATGTTCAGAACTGCATTCCTTCCAATAGTTTACGACAGAAACATGTGTGCATGCCTCAGCTAGAGGGAAGGTGAAGAGGCATTTGGGATATTAAAAATGTTAAGTGGTGGGTGAACACAGCAGACGACACAGTGATTTCAAAACAGCTCTTGTTTATTTGCAGGCTGGAACAGGACTGAGCTGAAGGGCTCAGCAACCTGCTTATATAGAACTCAGCTACAACGCAACAGTAACAACATTCTGCAGCTAACCAATCCCTGAGTGTCAGTTTCTAATCCTTCATTTGCATAAGCTGACCTGAGTGAAAACCGCTACAGAATGAACTATATACACACACCCCTGGTGGCCAAGGGTGAGAACTTCAATACATAACACCCCTCCCCACCGAGATAAGGCATTAGGTTACAAGCATAGTGGTTCCATTATATACAGCAAATACTCTTGTTGATTCATTAATGCATATAGCCTAACAGTTCAAATTACGATGCAGCATTACGTGTGCAAATTGTGGGTAACATAGTCTTTTAGATACGCTGGGCGTTTGGGAACCCTACCTGACCGCCGTGGGCCAGTATCAGAGTCCGGTTGGCTGCTCGAGTCCCGTTGCGACTGCTGTGCTACCAATGGTGTCGTTGGGCCTGAGTTTCCCGGCTCCGCTGCTGCTGGAGGGCCTGTTGCGAGTGGACTCGGTGGACACTCAGGCAAGGCAGTGGTCGGAGTCTCAAGGGAGTCAGGCAAAACTCTTGCAGTGGCTCGGCTCGGCTCTGTGTCAGCAGTTTGTGAAGGGGGTGTAGGAGTAGCCTCGCCTTCCATTGGTGTCGGTTCTAGAGCTGAGGCTGCCGTTGAGGGTACTGCGGTATCGTCCAAATTCCCAACCCGGCGCCTCAGTTGGTCTATGTGTCGGCGCCACAAACGCCCGTCCTCAAGTGCCACCTGATATGAGCGGGGCCCAGTGACTCCCACTATCGTGGCCGGCACCCAAGGAATGTCACCCACATAATTCCTGGCAAAAACCTTATTCCCGGGAATGAAAGACCTTGGTGCGTCAGCACAGCCCGGGGGCTCGGCTACCCCAAAGTCTGGATGCAACCGATCGAGCGGAGATCTGAGGCGACGGCCCATAAGCAGTTCAGCTGGACTCCGCCCTGTGGCTGCATGCGGGGTGATGTGCTGTACGAGCAAGTATTCCGTGACTCGCTCATGCCAGTCCTTCTGACCTAGGCGTGCCAGTGCCTCTTTCGCTGAGCGCACCATTCTTTCCGCCTGTCCGTTGCTGGCCGGGTGGAATGGTGCTGTTAGAGCGTGGCGGATGCCTAGCCCCAAGAGGTACCTTTCAAAAGCGCCTGATGTGAACTGTGGCCCGTTGTCGGAGACGAGGACATCAGGACATCCATGTGTTGCAAATAGGCCCCGCAGCACCCGGACTATGGCTTCGGTAGTGGTGGAGGGCATCAGAGCCACCTCCAGCCATTTGGAATAAGCGTCCACCACTACCATAAAGGTCCGGCCATGAAAGGGGCCAGCAAGGTCAATGTGCACTCTCGACCAGGGTGCCTTTGGCGTCTCCCAGGTGTTGCCCTTAGCTGCCGGTTGTGCAGGTCTCGATTCTTGACACGCTTGACAGGAGGCAACCCAGGAGGTGATGGCCTCGTCCATGTTAGGCCACCAGACGTAACACCGAGCCAACGCCTTCATTTTAACGATCCCTGGGTGGCCGATGTGCAGAGCCTCAAGGACGCGTTGGCGGAGTCTTTGGGGAACCACGACTCGGTCTCCCCACAGTAGGCAGCCGCGATGAGCCGAGAGCTCATGCTGTCTGGTCGCAAATGGCTGGAACTCAGATGTGAATGGCCCTTCTGGCCACCCCCTCCACACCCAGTTGAGCACACGTCTGATGGTGCGGTCCTGGGAAGATGCGGAGGCCACATCGGCAGCCGACACTGGTGCAGCTGGGAGGTCCTCAAGCAGGAGTACCGATGAAGCAGGAGCTGGGTCTTCCACAAACGCCGGAAGAGGGCAACGACTGAGAGCGTCAGCATGGCCCAGCGACTTTCCCGGGCGATGGATGAGCCGATAGCTGTAGGCTGCCAGAAAAACAGTCCATCGCAGCATGCGTGGCGAGAGGATCGGTGGAGTTGGTCTGTCACCCGCAAGGAGGCCCAGGAGCGGCTTGTGGTCAGTGATGAGGTCAAAGGTTCTCCCGTAGAGATATTCGTGGAACCTCTTCACTCCAGCCACAAGCGCCAGTGCCTCCTTGTCGAGCTGGCTGTAATTCCGTTCCGCCGGAGACAGCGTCCGAGAGAAGTAAGCAAGCGGTGCTTCCCTCCCATCCGGGAACCGGTGACTGAGGACGGCACCGATGCCAAAGGGCGAGGCGTCACAGGCGAGGACCAGTGGCCTGGCTTCACTGTACTGCACCAGCACACTGTCTGAGGAGAGGAGGGACTTGACTGCGTTGAAGGCCGCTGTCTCCCGATGACCCCAGGACCATGGCGCCTTCGTGCTGAGCAGGCGGTGGAGAGGCTCAGCTAGCGTTGCCTTGTGGGGCAGGAACATATTGTAGAAGTTCAGCAGCCCCAGGAACGCCTGCAACTCAGTCTTGTTCTTTGGAATCGGGGCCTCCTGGATGGCCCGATTTTGGATGTCGTTGGGTGAAGGCCAGAGGCGTTGATGAGGTAGCCCAGGAACTCCACCTGCGGAACGGCAATCTGACACTTTTCTTTCTTCACCTTGAGTCCGGCCTCCTGGAACCTGGTCAGCACAGCGCGGAGGCGCTCGAACAGCTGCTGGTGTGAGTCTGCGGATACCAGTACATCATCGAAATATGGGACCACACCTGGCAGCCCCTGCAGGAGGCGCTCCATGAGGCTTTGAAAGATGCCAGGAGCCACGCTCACCCCGAACTGTAGTCGGCGGCATCGGAACGCTCCTCGGTGGGTGACGATCGTCTGAGCTTCAGCGGTGGCGTCGTCAACAGGCAGTTGTTGATAGGCTTGGGCAAGGTCCAGCTTAGCAAAGACCTTGCCTTCGCCCAGAGAATGCAGCAGGTGTTGGACGACGGGAACTGGATAAGCGTGTTGCTGAAGCGCCTTGTTGATCGTGCACTTGTAGTCTGCGCATATCCTCACCGACCCATCCGGCTTGACAGTGTGTGACGATAGGCGTTTCCCACTTCATGGTCGACCGGCTCCAAAACCCCTTGCGCGATTAATTTGTCCAGTTGTTCGTCTACCTTAGCCTTGAGGGCGAACGGAACCCGGCGTGGCTTTAGTTTGATTGGAGCGACTTGTGGATCAAGGCTAAAGGAGATGGGTGTGCCTGTATATTGGCCCAATGTGCCATCGAAAACCTCGGCAAATTCTTTAGTTAAGTTTTCGACTTCCGCGTTGGAGACGCAGTTGATGCCGGTGACTTCCAGGCCGAGGGCGCCAAACCATTCTAGCCCTAGGAGGCTGGGCCGCGGGTCTTCAACTACCACGAGTCGGAGTGGCCCCGAAAATTTTTTGAACTTGACCTGGAACTGGCCGACGCCTGTCACGGGAATGTCGTTCCCCTGGTAGTCCCTCAGGTGTACACGATGTCGGTCAAGCTGCCTCTTAGAAAGCTTGGGCACAAGTCTTTTGATAGTGCTCCAGGACACAACGGACAGGGCAGACCCGGTGTCGATTTCCATGTCACACGGAGCTCCTTCGATGAACACCGTGATATGTAGTTTGCGTCGCGTAGGCGAGTCGGTTTGTCCAATCGTGGTTCCGGATGAGCAGCAACAGTTGGTGAGAGCGAAACAGTTACTGTTTGCGGACCGGGTTGACGACTTGGACTTGCGAGATGGTGAAGAGGCTGTGTTTGATGGCGTAGATCGGCAGACCTTGGCGATGTGACCCTTTCTGGAGCACTGCCGGCAGATGGCGTCTCTGAATCGGCATTTGACGCGGGGGTGGTTGCCTCCACAGCCAGCGCATTCTGGTTGGTCCTTGGACTTCTGTTTGAACTTCCCGCGTTCCCGCTTCGTCTGGTGCACGTCATCGTCTTCACTGGTTGACGCCTCGTCACTGCTAGCCGCTTCGTAATGTACAGCAATTGGCTTCTTAGTTGGACGGGGGCTGACTTCCTGGTTTTGCTCCTCTCTCTCAGCGTTTTCTGTTGCAATGGCCTCATGGAGCGCTGTCGCGAGATCCATGTCTTGTTTTGCTGCAATCCGCCTGCGGCCCTTGCTGCTGCGTAGGCCGCACACAAATCGATCCAGCAGTGCTTCTTCCCAGTTGGCGAACTTGCAGTGTCTCGCCAGCTTCCTTAATTCGGTGAGGAAATCTGCCACCGTTTCCCCAGGCCGTTGCTGTCTCTTATGGAACTCGATGCGCCACGTCATCTTAGACGCAGTAGGATTAAGGTGCTTCGATAGGTGTTCCGTTATGCTCGCGAACGACGCCTCCTGCAGCGTTGTGGGGGCCAGAATTGCCCGAGCCAACTCGAAAGTCTCTGCCCCGCAGCAACTCAGGAACAGCGCCTTCTTTTTATCCTCATCGATGACCCCTTTTACAGCCACGCTGAATTCGAAACGCTCAAGGTAAGCATCCCACGCCTCCGTTGCTCCGGGATGAAATGGTTCCATGAACCGTGACGCTGCCATCTTTAGTGGACTGGTCTGTCCTGCCAGTCACAGGGAGTCCTGTCGCCAGAATCAGGTCGCTAGGGTCGAGAACCCTCAGCCAGCCTAATTCAATCCCACCTTCGTCGCCAGTGTTAAGTCGTGGGTGAACACAGCAGACGACACAGTGATTTCAAAACAGCTCTTGTTTATTTGCAGGCTGGAACAGGACTGAGCTGAAGGGCTCAGCAACCTGCTTATATAGAACTCAGCTACAACGCAACAGTAACAACATTCTGCAGCTAACCAATCCCTGAGTGTCAGTTTCTAATCCTTCATTTGCATAAGCTGACCTGAGTGAAAACCGCTACAGAATGAACTATATACACACACCCCTGGTGGCCAAGGGTGAGAACTTCAATACATAACAAAAAATATTAATTATTAGTAGCAGAGGCGTTACGCTGTTTGCAAGCACGCGGGGCGGGTTAAGGGTGCGGAGGGTGCCCTTCATCCTCCATGCTCCCCGTACCTGACTGCCATGTTGTTCCCAGTGTTGTTTTTGGGAATGAATGTCTCTCTCCAACATAGCCTTTGGGGCTAGTGTAGATGGGTAGTAGCAATAGCACAAGCTGTTGTTCCTGCTGCTACAGAGGTGCTGAGTTCCCCCCAGCATTGGGGGGGGTCCTCATTGCATGCGAACAACATCACACATGCGATGTTGCACATGTCAGGAGGAGGCTGCGGGGTCCAACAAGGTCCACCACCACTGCAGAAAGGCCCAATGAGGCTCAGCCCCTCAAGATTTGGGGGGGGGTACCTCAACCCCATCCCCACATACATTGTTGTTGTTGTTTATTGAATTTATATACCACCCTATACCCAGAGGCAGTTCACAGAAAAGATCAATGTAAAAACTACAATACATATAATCACAATAAAAACAACAACCCAATAACAACCCTCCCCAAAAGAACCACATTTTAAAGAATGTTTGTTAGGTCAGCCAAAAGGTAAAAGGACCCCTGACCATTAGGTCCAGTCGCGGATGACTCTGGGGTTGCGGCGCTCATCTTGCTTTACTGGCCGAGGGAGCCGGTGTACAGTTTCCGGGTCATGTGGCCAGCATGACAAAGCCACTTCCGGTGAACCAGAGCAGCGCATGGAAATGGCGTTTACCTTCCTGCAGGAGTGGTACCTATTTATCTACTTGCATTGCTGCTTTCGAACTGCTAGGTTGGCAGAAGCAGGGACTGAGCAATGGGAGCTCACTTTGTCCAGGGTATTTGAACCTTCCAATCAGCAAGCCCTAGGCTCTGTGGTTTAACCCACAGCCGCCACCCGTGTCCCTTAGGTCAGCCAAAGGCCTAGTTAAAAAGGAACGTTTTTGCCTGGCGCCTAAGGATGTATAATGAAGGAGCCAGGCGAACTTCCCTGGGGAGAGCATTCCACAGACGGGGAGCTACTGCAGAGAAGGCCTGTTCTTGTGTTGCCACCCTCTGGACCTCTCATGGAGGAGGTACACAAAGGAGGGCCTCAGAAGATGATCTCAGGTTCATACGGAAAGAGGCGGTCCTTGAGGTATTGTGGTCCTGAGCCGTTTAAGGCTTTATAGGTCAAAACCAGCACTTTGAATTGGGCCCAGGAACTAATTGGTAGCCAGTGCAGTTGGACCAGGATCAGTGTAATATGCTCAAACCATCTTGCTCCCGTGAGCAACCTGGCTGCTGAATTCTGCACTAGCGGAAGTTTCCAAACTGTCTTCAGAGACAGCCCTACGTATAACGCATTGCAATTATCTAACCTTGAGGTTACCAGAGCGTAGACAACCATAGTTAGGCTATCCCTGTCCAGATAAGGGCATAGCTGGGCCACCAGCCGAAGCTGATGGAAGGCACTCTGGGCCACTGACGCCACCTGAGCCTCGAGCGACAGCAAAGGATCCAGGAGTACCCCTAAGCTATGAACCTGCTACTTCAGAGGAAGTGTAACCCCATCAAGACCAGGTGACCTCCCACCCATCTGGTCTAGGGAACCACCTACTAACAGTGCCTCAGCCTTATTTGGACTGAGCTTCAGTTTGTTGGCTCCCATCCGTTCCATAACTGAGGCAAGACACTGGTCCATGACACTGGCGCCTATGTTGCTGCTGCTGCTACAACCATGGTTGCTATTTTATCTCTATGTATTTAGTTTATATCTCACCTACTGCTAGGCATTTTAAAATTAGCAAAACAGCACAATCTTAAACACTTGATATTCAAAGAAAGGGGAACGGAAGGGATGGTTAAACAGCCGAACAAAAAGATGTCAACCGTGAATGGAAATCTTATCTAGGGAAAGCCTAAGAAAGAGGTAAAGAATTAAGAAGTGAAATGAATGCAGACAGAGAAGCAGCAGAATAAATGCCGGTAGTAAGGGAACTCCAAAGATAAGGGCCGAGGGAGCTGGACAGATGCATGTGGAGGGTTTGCCTCTGTCTAACAAGGAGAGGGGGCAGGACGGAACTGTACAGCTGAAGCAGAGATGAAAGATTAGAGAGCAGCGAGCGAATGAAGTCGTTTGAAATGAAAGACAGCTCAAACATTCTAATACAAAAGATGAATGAAAGCCAAGGAAGTGAGTGAAGCAGAGGAGTGGTGGGATCACAGCGGCAAGAGGAGATAGCAAGACACGCAGCAGAAAGGAGAGTGGTGCGTGTCAAGTTACCAGTTCTGAGTCAAACATGAAGTCTACAGAGTTTTCTCCCAGAGGTATACTATACTTACACTAGGGATGTGGGTGGAGCTGTGGGTTAAACCACAGAGCCTAGGGCTTGCCGATCAGAAGGTCAGCGGTTCAAATCCCCGCAACGGGGTGAGCTCCCGTTGCTCAGTCCCTGCTCCTGCCAACCTAGCAGTTCGAAAGCACATCAAAGTGCAAGTAGATAAATAGGTACTGCTCCAGTGGGAAGGTAAATGGTGTTTCCATGCGCTGCTCTGATTTCAGCTTAGTCATGCTGGCCACATGACCTGGAAGCTGTACGCCGGCTCCGTCGGCCAGTAAAGCGAGATGAGCGCCGCAACCCCAGAGACGTCTGCGACTGGACCTAATAGTCAGGGGTCCCTTTACCTTTTATACTTACACTAAGAGCTGTGATGTGTCTTACTTAGCAGAAGGTAACCCTCTCTGCAGAGGGTCCTGTATGGACTACATGACCTTTGCTGTGCCTCCCAACTCTACAGTTCTATGATTCTATGAGTCCTCGATTTGAAGGGCTACCAGGCTCAAGACCACCTTAAAGAAAAAGAACCCTAGGAAGGAAGAACCAGTGTCTTGACCTTGGACAGCAGACAGAGCAGCCACAGAGGTCACATGCTCCAGAGGCGGGGGGGAGGGGCAGGGTGCATTTTTTTGTGGGTGCATACCTCACGACACCCTGCCAGCCTGTGGGGCTAACGGGATGTCGTGAGCTGTTGCGTCCTTTTCATGCTGCCCTCCAGCTGGGTGCTGGCAGCCGCTGCTATGCCGCTGCCGTATTCTCATGGAACGCTGGGAATTGTAGTTCTGTGAGGTGAACAGGGCACTCTCTCTCCTAACTCTCTCTCCTGCTTGGACTACTGCAATGCGCTGTATGTGGGGCTACCTTTGAAGGTGACCTGGAAACTACAACTAATCCAGAATGCGGCAGCTAGACTGGTGACTGGGAGCGGCCACCAAGACCACATAACACCGGTCTTGAAAGACCTACATTGGCTCCCAGTACGTTTCCGAGCACAATTCAAAGTGTTGGTGCTGACCTTTAAAGCCCTAAACGGCCTCAGCCCAGTATACCTGAAGGAGCATCTCCACCCCATCGTTCAGCCCGGACACTGAGGTCCAGCTCCGAGGGCTTTCTACGAGAAGTAAGTTACAGGGAACCAGGCAGAGGGCCTTCTCGGTAGTGGCGCCCGCCCTGTGGAATGCCCTCCCATCAGATGTCAAGGAAATAAACAACTATCTGACTTTTAGAAGACATCTGAAGGCAGCCCTGTTTAGGGAAGTTTTTAATGTTTGATGTTCTATTGTGTTTTTAATATTTTGTTGGGAGCTGCCCAGAGTGGCTAGGGAAGCCTGGCCAGATGGGTGGGGTATAAGTTGTTGTTGTTGTTGTTGTTGTTGTTGTTGTTGTTGTTGTTTTTGTTGTTGCTGTTGCTGTTGTTGTTGTTGTTGTTGTCGTCATCATCATCATCTCTCAGGATTCTGGGCATTTCCCAGGATTCTTTGCAGGGAAGGCATGACTGTTTAACGTGCCGAATGGAGCTTTCCCCAGCCTTTCCTGGAGAGGCCAGGGATTGGACCTGGGAGCTTTTGCATGCAAAGCATTACTCCTCCACTGAGCCAGACTTTACAAGAGGCATTGCCTCTGGGAGGTAGTTAACGCTCTCTCTGCTACTGCTAACAAGCATGTTAGAAGCTCTGGGTCGTGGTTTCTTCTTCTTCTTTTTAACCCATGTCTGTGTTTCTATTCTAAGGACCCAAGTACAATAATGGAACGAAGGTGCCCAATTCCCAAGTCCACCAGAAAGACCAATTACTCTTTTCCCCCCAGCACTGAGCTGTGCAAAAGGGCACCGAGGAGGCAGGTTGCTTTGAAAACCAGTTAGCAACAACCCCCACTGTTCAAACTGTGAAAATCTTCTGAAACCAATGAACCCCAGGAAGGCTGCAATTGCTTTCTGGCATTCCCGAGCAAAGGTATGTGGGACTCCCCCCTCCTAAACACTAGAAATTTGGGTTTGGGGTTATTTGGGGTGTGAAGGGAGGAATACAAGCTGCAGAGGAATTCCTGAGACAGCCTGTGCAAAAAAAATGACTTGGCCAAGCTAGGGCTATTAAAAAAACAATACAGGGCAATACAACAGAACTGTCCTTCCCCTTGCTGGGAGGTGTGAGCAGAGACTGAGGGTTTGGAAGGTTTCCAGGCTACCTGGGTGTGAGGTGATAGGAAAAGAGTCTGTTAGCAAGGTATGCTGGAAAGAAGAAGGGGAGAAAGAAGACTGAAATCCATCCTGAGCAGGCTGGCTGCTTGTAGCGTACAAATCCCTCTTGAAATGATCATGCTGTAAGATCTGGACTCCCTCCATGCAGGCTGCAAGTAAAAGACCCCTGGATGGTTAAGTCCAGTCAACGGCGACTATGGGGTTTGCACAGCTCATCTCGCTTTCAGGCCAAGGGAGCCGGCGTTTGTTCACAGACAGCTTTCCAGGTCATGGGGCCAGCATAACTAAACCACTTCTGCCACAACGGAACACCGTGATGGAAGCCAGAGCACATGGAAATGCCAGTTACCTTCCCAGCACAGCGGTACCTATTTATCTACTTGCACTGGTGTGCTTTCGAACTGCTAAGTTGGCAGGAGCTGGGACAGAGCAACGGGAGCTCACCCCATTGCAGGGATTCGAACCGCTGACCTTCTGATCAGCAAGCCCAAGAGGCTCAGTGGTTTAGACCACAGCACAAGTGTAAATAGGTGAATAAGCCATATTTCTTAAAGCTACAGCAGTCTCTGCCATGTCTCAGATCTCCAAAGGAATACCCCATGGGATCTTGCCACCAGTCGGCAGAGATAGGGGGCAGCACCCAACTTGTGTAACAGTCTTTCTGACTGTGAAATCCTGCCCCGCTATTCCCCATTGCAAAGCAGGGGATTCACAAATAAAAAGCAGTATGGAGTTGTCAGGAGAAGTGAAAATTACACCAAATTATGCAGATTATTCACTCCAGGTTTCAAAGCAGAGGTGGGGAGAGAGAGGAGGAGGAAGGGAGAGAATTATAGACAAAGCACATGGAGCTGTTTAGGAAGGAGAAAATCTCTTGACAAATGGAAGGAGCTTTACGGTATAATAACACTGGTTGTAGGGGGCCCTTCTGTGTGTCTGCCTCTTTCTTTTTGGCATACAGGACAAGAAATGAGGAAGCAGGTGCCAAATGCATTTTATGATCCATTCTGAGGAGCCTCTTCCAGGCAGTGAAGGCCCCACCTCTTCTAATGCTAAGTGATGGTTGTGAGGAAGCCTGCTAGTAAGGGCATTAATTTGTTTCTTTTCAACAGCTGCATGCAAGAAAAGAATACAGTCATACCTTGGGTTACGATAGCTGCGGGTTGCGTTCGGCATGGGTTACGAATGCGCCGAACCCGGAAGTACCAGAATTGGTTACTTCCGGGTTCGGTGCATTCCGCATGAACAGAAGCGCTAAATCGCGTCGCGCACATGCGCAGATTTGGCGCTTCATGTTACGTGTTGCACATGTTGCGGGCGGGGTTCCAGAACGGATCCCGTTCACAACCAGAGGTACCACTGTATATAAATAGTTGGGTCGGAAAGAACCGAGATTGACAGCAATGTTTTCCATAGTGGGGTGCCAAAATCTCTAGAAAGAGGCAGCTTAAGAAATCATGGGATGGGACGATTCCGTCAAACAGCAAGGCATTTTCCTTTCCTAAGGACAATTCAACCATTGCATCTTCCCTGAGCTGGTGAGGTTAGATGTCAGAGCCGACCACCTGGCACTGAATGCATCCCGAAACTGGTTTGACTGAGGTGGCTTGTAGCAATAGTGTTGCTCCAGGATTCCACCCTAGCCAGAATTGGTTGGTTCTGCCTGTCATTGACTCTGGCTGTACCTACTGTGGACTTCCTTGCCTTCTGCCCCAAAGGACCAATACTCAGTTTTAGACACATTTACTGTCAGTTTGCATTTCCTAACTGCAGAAAGTATTGATCTGATGTGTAGAGATCTTTTCTATTCTGCCTAATTCAGGAGGGTCCTGGATGCTTCTCTGTGTGAAAGAAACAAGCAGAAGCTTCATGATGTTTGGGTTATTCCTTCAGAGAAGCTGAGTACAGCTAAATAAATAAATAAATGAATGAATAATAATAATAATAATAATAATAATAATAATAATAATAATAATAATAATTTTTATTTATACCCCGCCCATCCGGCTGGGTTTCCCCAGCCACTCTGGGTGGCTCCCAACAGATTAAAAACAGAATAAAACATCATGGCTTAAACTGGTTCTCTTATCTCTTCTGTCAAGGTCATGCTGACTATAAAAGTAAGGCCAGAAGGAGCCTGGGTTTCACTTTTCTCTATCTCTTTTCCTTCTGGTGTGGTGTTCTGTACATAGTATGCTTAGTATTAAGGTTTAGACTTATTATAAGTTATTGTAAGTTTAAGTTAAGTCTGCTGCAACTGGATTTCTTATGGACAGTGCCAATCCTGAATGTATTGGATTTGTGACCATTATGCTCATTTGCCTTCAATAGCAGTAAAGCTCTGCTGGATGAAATAGAATTGCCTCTGGTCTATTTTGGGGGAATCCTGCAATGTGTTTAAGTTGTTATTCTGCTAACTATACATTGGACTCTAATCTGGATCAATGTTGAGTAGAATTTCAGTTACATTTACACCCTCCATCAAAGCAGCCCACAAGCTTTTATTGAAGAGTAGTAGTATAGCTGAGAGCTGGACCATAAAGAAGACTGATCGCCAAAGACTTGATGCTTTTGAATTATGGTGCTGGAGGAGACTCTTGAAGAGTCCCATGGACTGCAAAAAGATCAAACTTATCCATCCTTAAAGAAATCAGCCCTGAGTGCTCACTGGAAGGACAGATCCTGAAGTTGAGGCTCCAGTACTTTGGCCACCTCATGAGAAGAGAAGACTCCCTGGAAAAGACCCTGATGTTGGGAAAGATGGAGGGCACAAGGAGAAGGGGACGACAGAGGATGAGATGGTTGGACAGTGTTCTCGAAGCAACTGGCATGAGTTTGGCCAAACTGCGGAGGCAGTGGAGGATAGGGGTGCCTGGCGTGCTCTGGTCCATGGGGTCACGAAGAGTCGGACACGACTGAACGACTGAACAACGGCAGTATAGCTTGTTCTTGAATTCTGATTGCCGGTTTCACATAGGCATCTGGTTGGCCACTAGGAGAAAAGGGTGCTGCACTAGATGGGTCTGATCCAGCAGGCTCTTCTCATGTTCTTCTGTTTTTAACTGCAGATTCACTTAGTCACATAAATAGAAGGTTTTCAAGGCTGAAACTCCAGAGATGCACAAACCATTATGGATGTGTGGACCACTGCGGACTACTTACAGAGCTAGCATTTCCTCGACTATTGGTGATTTCCCCAAAGAACCCCAACAGGAGGAAGCTTGTATAAGTGCAAAATAGGAGGCTGTTAAGCTAGTTTTGCAAGCAACAGCTCTTCATTTTAGACAGTAATTATCACAATGTATTTCTAGGCGTTTTTCTCTTTTTTTCTGTACAGGGGTCCTTTCCGTGGACTTGTTGCAGAAGGCCATTTAATTTTCTGTTTGTACCCTTTAGATGTTAATGACAAAATCTCATTTGTCACCAAGCTACCTGGTGCCACTGCGTCTCAGGAGAGTCTTTATAGCCTAAATGAGCTTCACACACAATGCCAAGCTCACCATGCGAGACAAGGGGGCGCATTCGTTAAAGTGAGTTATTGGGAAATGAAGGGAGGCAAGCAATCACACGCTAAGCAGGACGCTTTGCCAACTGGTGTCACAGAGGGCATCTGTGGCTGTAATTCATCACAGAGACAGTATTACCAGCCATTGCTCATATCCTTCTATTCAGAACACAACCTTGCAGCAGCAGCAGCAACAACAACAACAACAAAGCGGCCCCTTCATCCAGAGGCTGACAAAGGCAATGGATGCTTAACTACAACAATTCATCACACTCCTGTTTAGAAGAAAGAAGAGGACATTGGACAGACAAAGACTTCACAAATGTGCTCATAATGCCATCAGGAAGTGCCAGTCGCAAAATGGCTGCCATGGAGGCATGGTCTAACACAAAATGGCTGCCAGGGTGGGAGGGCATAGCATAACACAGTCACTGCTGCTTTTCCATTCCCACCCATAGCTATCAACTTTTCCCTTTTCTTGCGAGGAATCCTATTCGGAATAAGGGAATTTCCCACCCTATTCCATGACCTAACACTTGTCTTTTTGGAGCTTGTGTGTGTGTGTGTGTCTCATATCCTCCAACATTTCTCCAATGAAAACAGAGACATCCTATTCCATAATAATAATAATTTTATTTCTACCCTGCCAATCTGACTGGGTTGCCCCACCCACTCTGGGCAGCTTCCCACGTATATAAAAACACCACAAAACATTAAACATCACAAAACTTCCCTATACAGGGCTGCCTTCAGTTGTCTTCTAAAAGTTGTATAGTTATTTATCTCATTGGCTCGGGGGGTCGCATAACTCCATACCCTCCAAAATTTCTCTGATGAAAATAGGGACATCCTAAATAGAAGCGGGACATTCCTGGATCAAATCAGAAACCAGGATGGCTTCTGTAAATCTGGGACTGTCCCTGGACAAGAGAGACACTGAGAGGGTCTGCTATCTATTGTGCCCTTCTTTCATGAAGTTCAGTAGGTCTCCACTAGCGGCAAGCAATGGTGCTACCAGGCAGTCTCCTTTTTAGTTACTAGTTCATCCTTAAGAGATGAACATAAGCAGCAACCTGCAGGAACAGACCAAAGCTCCATCAAGCTCAGCATTCCTGCTTCCCTAAGTGGCCATCCAGTTGCCCTCTCCCTCTGAACCAGTGAGGGTGGTGAATGTCCTGTGTGAGTGTCTGGAGGCGGTTGGATGGCGGCTAACAGATTGAGGTTGAATCCTGACAAGACAGAAGTACTGTTTTGGGGGACAGGGGGTGGGCTGGTGTGGAGGACTCCCTGGTCCTGAATGGGGTAACTGTGCCCCTGAAGGACCAGGTGCGCAGCCTGGGAGTCATTTTGGACTCACAGCTGTCCATGGAGGCGCAGGTCAATTCTGTGTCCAGGGCAGCTGTCTACCAGCTCCATCTGGTATGCAGGCTGAGACCCTACCTGCCCGCAGACTGTCTCACCAGAGTGGTGCATGCTCTGGTTATCTCCCACTTGGACTACTGCAATGCGCTCTACGTGGGGCTACCTTTGAAGGTGACCCGGAAACTACAACTAATCCAGATTGCGGCAGCTAGACTGGTGACTGCGAGTGGCCCCTGAGACCATATAACACTGGTCGTGAAAGACCTACACCGGCTCCAAGTACGTTTCCAAGCACAATTAAAAGTGTTGGGGCCTTGTATACCTGAAGCAGCATCTCCACCCCCCATCGCTCAGCCCAGACACTGAGGTCCAGCTCCGAGGGCCTTTTGGCCTTTCCCTCCCCATGAGAAGTGAGGTTACAGGGAACCAGGCAGAGGGCCTTCTCGGTAGTGGGGCCCACCCTGTGGAATGCCCTCCCATCAGATGTCAAGGAAATAAACAACCTGACTTTTAGAAGACATCTGGCAGCCCTGTTCAGGGAATTTTTAAATGTTTTACGTTTTATCATGTTTTTAATGTTCTCTTGGGAGCTGCCCAGAGTGGGTCGGGTATAAGTAATAAATTGTTGTTGTTGTTGTTGTTGTCAACTCTCAGGACTCTGGACATTTCCCAGGATTCTGAAGGCAGCCCTGTTTAGGGAAGTTTTTAATGTTTGATGTTTTATCGTTTTTTTAATATTCGGTTGGGAAGCCGCCCAGAGTGGCTGGGGAAACCTAGCCAGATGGGTGGGGTATAAATGAATTATTATTATTATTATTATTAGGACATGGGAAGCTTGGAACATGGTCAGACCCTGATCCATCCAGCCCAGCAATGTTTCCACTGACTGCCAGTGGCTCTAAAAGATTTCAGGCTAGACTCTCTGCTGGCCCCTAACCGAAGACACCAGCAATTGAGCCTGAGAGGATCAACCAATGAGCTACAGACTCTTCCAAGACCATTAACTGGGCATGATGCTGCTTATCCATGAGCATCACGTCGGCTGCTGCTTTATATTTTACAGGCCCCCTGGGAAGTTCACATGGGGAGCACAATACAGACGGGTGAATGCATTAACCCAGGCTTGCTTCTGACACGTATACATATGTTTTCCTAATGCAGACATACACTTGGCTGCCAGCCTAGAAAATGCCAATGTGTGGAATTAATGCATCACCGTGAGACAGGAAGGAAGGGTCTTGACTGTCTACCTGATTGTACTTTGAGATGCGCAGTGCTAGGAGTTATCGAGCCTGGAGGAGGAAAAGAGAGAATGTTTTTCTCCATGTAGGGAGAAACGCCAGTACAGATTCTTCCAGATGGGCACCCGTGCGTACACAAGGCCGCACCATGTTCTTCCAGGGAAATGGGGGGAACCAAGGGCAGAAAAATCTGTGACAGGTTTATGAGATTGATATCTCAGTTGCTAAAGCATGAGACTCTTAATCTCAGGGTCAAGGGTTTAAACCCCACGTTGAGCGAAAGATTCCTGCATTTCAGGGGGTTGGATTATATTGTCATTGTGGTCTAATTCTATGATTCCTATGATTCCAGGCTTCTGGCCCAGGATGTTTTTAGGTGTCCCAGTATTGAAAAGTACGATGGCTCCTGTAATTTCACTCTCCAGAAAGCAGTGTTACAGAAAGCCAATTACACAGTTGACTGGAACTGTTTTCTTCAGGGTGTATAATTGTTTAAGACTTTGCTAGGATGTAACAACAAACGGAGGCCAAGTTCATTATTAATTTGTTTTTCTACCCACAGGTGATCAGGCATTTGCCATTCAGCATCAGCACTCTTTGTTCAATGCCTTAGGGCCAATTCCTGCATGGGGGGGGGGTACATATCCAAAGGCGAAACTCGGCATGGGTGGAGGTCATGGATATTTAATCCACACAGGTGCCAAGCAGGGAATGGCAGGGGTGTTCTGCTTTGTGCATGAAAAAGTTGCACGCAGGGCAAGAAAATGAAATACTCCCCTCTCTTGCCAGCACGGTACGACCAGAACCTGAGAGGCCTGGGTTCAAATCCCCACTTGGCCATAACTCTCACTGGGAGCCCTGGGCCAGTCACCATCTCTTTGCCTGACCTACCTCACAGGGGTGAAATGGGATGTGGGAGAAGTGTGTACTCCACTGTGACCTCCTTGGAGGAAAGGTAAAGGTAAAGGTAAAGGGATCCCTGACCATTAAGCCACGTTGCGGACGACTCTGGGGTTGCGGTGCTCATCTTGCTTTACTGGCCGAGGGAGCCAGTGTACAGCTTCCAGGTCATGTGGCCAGCATGACTAAGCCGCTTCTGGCGAACCAGAGCAGTGCACGGAAACGCCGTTTACCTTCCCACCGGAGCGGTACTTGCACTTTGACGTGCTTTCGAACTGCTAGGTTGGCAGGAGCAGGGACCGAGCAATGGGAGCTCACCCCATCGCGGGGATTTGAACCGCCGACCTTCTGATCGGCAAGCCCTAGGCTCTGTGGTTTAACCCACAGTGCCACCTGTGTCCTTGCTTTAGTTTTGTGAAAATGTTTACCATATTTCATTTTGCGTGAGATTGTGTGGAATAGCTAAATAAACAGATGGAGACAACTGACCCTTATTGTGGTCAAAAATGCATCAAATCATAACAGAAAGGAAGACAGTTCTTTGTATTTCACCGAGAGGGACCTGGAGAGGGGACTTTTAAACACGGCCACTAGGGGGAGTTCCTCATTCATTTAAACTGAGAAAGGAAAGCCAAAATCCTTAATAGGACAGTTAGGAAGCTACGTAACACCAGCTCAAGACCATTGGTCCATTTGGCTCGGTGTTGTGGTACTGGCTGGCCGTGGTGCTTCGCAGACCTGCTTGGAGATGTTGGGGATTGAACCTGCATGCAAAGTGGATTCTTTATTGATGAGCTCCAGCCATTCTTTAAAACGTTTGGCAAGGGAAACCCTGTTGCCAACCAGAACATCACAAAATTGCATGCAAGCTTTCGAACTCTTCAGAACTGTTCAGCAGGCTGGACAGGAATCAAAGCAAGGACAGATAACTGGACAGATGGTGAAGCCGTGAAGGTTCCAGCCTCTAGATGTAATATAAAAGGTAAAGGACTCCTGGAAGGTTAAGTCCAGTCAAAGGCGACTATGAGATTGTGGTGCTCATCTCGCTTTCAGGCCGAGGGAGCTGGCGTTTGTCCACAGACAGCTTTCCGGGTCATGTGGCCAGCAGGACTAAACCACTTCTGGTGCAACAGAACACTGTGACGGAAACCAGAGTGCAACGAAATGCTGTTTGCCTTCCCACTGCAGCGGTACCTATTTATCTACTTGCACTGGAATACTTATATTTTATTTTTGGTGCTTTCAAACTGCTAGGTTGGCAGGAGCTGGGACAGAGCAATGGGAGCTCACTCCGTCACAGGGATTCGAACCACCAACATTCTGATCGGCAAGCCCAAGAGGCTCAGTGGTTTAGACCACAGCGCTACCCGCAGCAGTGTGTGTGTGTGTTGGTGAGATAGGCCCTGTGCCCAGAAACAAACAGACAATTGGTGCAGTTCTGGACCAGTTGAAGTTTGACAGTGTTTCCTAGGCAATGGTGATGCTTCTGAGGCCCTGTGCCAGCCTGCCAGCTGTAACATCAGCTGCATCAAGAAATCCCAGAGATGCCACTGTTCTTCCGTCGGGAAAGAGAGGGGCAAATCAATACTACTTGGGCCTTCTGCTGAATAACAGGGGTGCATCCAACAGAGTGACTTGTTTTCTTTTCCCCACAAGTCATTTTAGCCCCTCTTAAGGCACGCAAGCATTTACTCAAAGTTGTAAAACGCAAAATCACCAGCAATACCGGTAAACACACAATAAACGCAGCAGTTCTCAGGTTACCCAGTCGCCCTCAATTGATTTTGGACGCTGATAACTTTGCAATCAGGGGAGGCCTTTTCCGCTAGGTAGAAACTCAGCAGCAGCGCCATTGATTCTGAAGTTCAGGGAACGCTCTGCCAAACGGGCATAGATCATTCGTTTTAGCAGCTTATGCTGCGGGCACACAGGGTTGCATGGAGCAAAGCTGAACCATTTGTGGAAGGACTTCTGCTTGCGCAACAGAACTCCCCCTCCTTCCCCTCCCCTCTTACCCATCAAATCTGTTCCTGGGCTTCTCTCAACCCCCCCGGAGCAGATTTATGGGAGGCAAAGAATGACGATGATGCCTACCTTTGATGGCAAACACTCCGTGACAGAAATCTTTGAAGTTGATCTTGCCTAGATCATTAGGATCCAAGTATTTGGCAAATTTTTCCACCTACAATAAATAAAATAAAATAAATAAAGTGTTAGAGAATGGGCAGCACTTACAACAGCTTAGCACATCCTAAGGATGATTTAACTCCTGTCTTGTTGTCACCCGAAAAGGAGGATTCTAGAGGGAACAGAATGCGAATTCAAGACATTTTAACCCAGCATCATTTGCTCATGCCGGAATGCTTTGCTGCTTACTTAATGAAGTGGCTCTGAGAGAAATGAATGAACGGAGAGAATGAAACATTATGGCTGATCTTGGGAGTGGTCTGGATATGAGGAGAGAACACCCTCTCGCATTATGTTTGATCTGTGGGAGATGCACTTGGTTAAAATGAAAGACTCAGGGCAGCTGCACCAACTCTATGGGGCCGAGACCTCTACAGACACACACACACACCCAATGTCCGCTGGGACGGGGCTCAGCCCTCCCAATCTTGAGGGGGCAGAGGAGGCCTGGCAGGAAGTCGCCCTGGGCTGCGCGGCATCAGGAGATGCTGAGTGTGAATGTCGCATTGGGAGAAGACCTGGTAAAATTTACATTCATTGCTGTGCCCCACTTACGGTATGCCTTGGTCACCACCCAGGAAACATTCCTCGAGAGGAGAATGCAGCCCTCGGGCTGAAAAGGTGCAAGTTAGCAGCATGACGATAACGTTGAGAAGGGGCCGCAAGTCCTGTGAACAAACAGCTCCACCTGCAGATACTGGACCATACAGCCTTTGCTGCGAAGCTTCTTTTGGGGAGGGGCCTCTGTCTAGGCCCTGTGTCATTATACTGAAAGGCCCACATCTTGTGATACGGGACTAAAGGACAGTGTGCGAAGGAGGGCCAGTGGGAAATTTCCACTGGAAACAGGGGATCCTCAGCTGAAAATAATAATGAGAACACTACAAATTGGAATGGCATGGAACTGCCTCCCACCCCCGAGTTTCTGAAAGGAAGAAACGTGGGCATGAACATTTCACCACAGAGCGAGAAGCCAAGCTTAAGGCATAGGCAGCTGCTGAATACAGACATGACCTAGATTCTCAGTTTTCCAGTTTTAAAAATGTGAGCAAAACCACAACCAACCCTCAGATAAAGCAAAGAGGAGGAGTGCTTTGCACATTCATTTTCCCGGAGTCTTAATCTGGGCAGGGGATGGAGATACTGCTCAAGTCTGCTACGGTCATTAGGCATGATGCCCTTTCTGGTGACTTATGGTAAACCCCTTCAGCAAAAATATCAAAGAAATGGGATGTTTTCAATCCCTGCGGCAGACATGTTTAGCATTTGATGGGAGGCAGTTATGATCATCTAGATACACGGCTGAGTAAGACACACACTGCAGCAGTGGGTTGCAATTATGCTGTTAGATACGAATAGTGCCAGAGGCACGAGATGAGCAATGCTTTCTTTCCTGGATCAGACCATTGCAATGTCCAATGGGAAGGGAGGAATAATTAGTGTCGCTTTGCACAGACAAGGTTGCATTTTATGTGGGACACACACACAAACACACACACACCACAAAGCTCCTGAGCAGGATAGCTTGCATTTGGCAGCAAGCGTGAACAGTGGTCAATGCAAGCCCTGCTGTAACTTCAATGCAAACCCTTTGGTAACTTCACAGATAAGAATTAACGAGCAGTTGGTTTATTTATAGTCCTTTGATTACAGCATCATGTTGCAAGCACAAATACACAGCTCTCCGCAAGGAGGGCAGTTGGCGACTCTAAATCCTCCTTCTGACTTCCGCAGCATTTTGGGCACCAACGGGAAGTTCCTCCCTCCCTCTGACTCCTTTGCTGTCTGATATGGTTGGACCTCCAAGTCCGTGTTCGGGGGGAGGAGTCACCCACACTCTCAAGTGACATCTCAGCTAGCTGCCCCTCCTTTCTGGTTCCCTTGTCATTATCTCGAATCTGGGTAACTTCCCTAAGCTGTTCAGCTTCTCTCTCTCTCTCTCTCTCTCTCTCTCTCTCTCTCTCTCTGCTTCTGGATACGCTTCTCTTCCCCCTCCAGCTCTCCATCGGAGAGAAGCTGGTCTGCCGTAGAATGCATTTCCCAGTCCTCGTCTTCAGACCATTCCCTGACACCCAAACATAACACTAATATTTAGCACATATTCCTTCAGAATGTGACACAGCATGTTCCTCTGTGTGTGAAATTTATGGTATTTAGACTCATAAAAAGGTAAAGGTACCCCTGACCATTAGGTCCAGTCGTGTCCAACTCTGGGGTTGCGGCGCTCATCTCGTGTTACTGGCTGAGGGAGCCGGCGTACAGCTTCCGGGTCATGTGGCCAGCATGACAAAGCCGCTTCTGGCGAACCAGAGCAGCGCACAGAAACGCTGTTTACCTTCCCGCCGGAGCGGTACCTATTTATCTACTTGCACTTTGATGTGCTTTTGAACTGCTAGTTGGGCAGGAGCTGGGACCGAGCAACGGGAGCTCACCACGTCGCAGGGATTCGAACCGCCAACCTTCCGATCGGCAAGCCCTAGGCACTGTGGTTTAACCCACAGCGCCACCTGCGTCCTAATAAGCCTCATAGCAGAACACAATCACAATTCAGCACCATGGACAGCTATCGGTTTAAAGGAATTTGTCAGGTTATGCACCAAATGCAAGCGTTCTGTACCAGCGACACAGACCCTTAGCAATCTATCCTGCTTGTGAGTTTCCACGCTGTTCATGGGAGGTTCAGATCCACCCGTCCTACTCTCCAATGAACCTTCCTTAAGAGAAAGTATGTGCTGTCTCTCCCAAGTTCTGTGCTGATATCGCTTGGCTTATGCATACATTTCTAAAATTCCATACGTTGTCTTCACTTGGTTGCTACTCTTTCCACATGGCGTCATATACCCATACACAAATACACGAGAGACTTTCATGCCACTTTGCCTTATTGAAATATGAAGCTTTTCAATAGAAGTTCTCACATTCTGCTTGAAGTCCCCGAGGGTGGACATGGAGGTGGGCAGCCGACTTCCACTTGCATCAGATCAAACCAGATACTAAACAAATTAATTTCCTTCCAAACTGGAAATAGTTATGCAGCTTCAAAGCCAATCTGGCACCTCCTGTTGCCCCAAATGAGCCTCTCATGAGATACCCCCTCCCAAATATCTTCTTTCCTTTGCCTTCAAGACTTATCAGATGGTGTCCGTAGTGTCAGTGGCATGGATTGATTGGAGAGGTAGAAAGATGGAGGTTGGCCCTTTTCCATGTCCCTCCCCTCCATGGGCATACATGCGTCATAGCAGACTGCCAGGAGGAAAGCCAAAGAAGCTCATGGGAAATGTAGTTTCCCCAAGGGCTGTGCAGCTGCTCTGTCTGTATACTGCTCCCACTATTACTAGTGGGTATTTGGGGGATCAGAGAGGGCTGGTGGAAAGGGTAGGAGGAAATCTGGCAAGTCTTATCTGCTCCAGATTTGTACTCCAACCCAGAAAAGAATGTTGGGCTTCATAAAACCTAACACTCCTTCAGTAAGGGCTATTATGAGCTCCTGCATCCAAAGCTCATATCCAAACCTGAGCTTGGGGATGTTGGCATCCTCTCTAGATGAATGTGTATGCATGAAACAAACCTCAGTTCAGAAAAGGATGAGGGCCAATCTTCAACTGCCACTAGGCGGTTGCAGAACACAACATCTAACCATAGTCAATTCAACCTGAAGGACACATTCTCAGCTAAACTAAACCCTCCTCCTCAAACCTATCAAAATGGCAACCAGTAGCTGTGGATGGAGTAAGGAGAGGCGTACCCTTGAACTGATCCCTAAGCACGCCCTCTGGAGGGCCAGTGAACTTGGCTACCTTTCGGCTGTGAGCAAACTAAAGACAAGTCAGAAACCACCCAGAAGACTTCGTGACACGGGTGTAGCATACAAATGCTGCTGCAAACAAATAAAAATGAGAAAAGTGTAAGAATGAATGGAGACAAACTTTCTTAGTGTCCTAGTTTTCCAGGGTTCAGACGGCTTATGTTAGTGAATTATAGACATGGGTGTGTTGCAACAAAAGCAGTAAATCTGCCGTGTGCAGGAAACAGCAGCAAATTGAGCTGTAGAAGCAGCACGTCCCTTCAGATTTATGCTCAAACTAGTTCTACTCAAACCTGGAGGGGAGCCCAAGCTGGCTGACTTTGATCTCTCTTCTACAGAACTTCAGCTCGCTAGGTCCCCTGTCTGCGATACTGTTCCCATTTTTCACCTGCCTGAACATATACAGGCAGAGAGAGAGAGAGAGAGAGAGAGAGAGAGCTTTGTGTCTATCACACCAATGGTCTTCCAGGACTCCCCTATTGGACCATTAAGTCTGGTGTATAAAATTATCTATCTGCACTGCTGCTTAAAGCTACCTTCATCAACCTGGTACCCTCCAGATGTTTTGGACTACGATGCCCAGTGCCGGATTTATGTATAAGATAAACAAGCTATAGCGTAGGGCCCCACTCTCTTGGCCCCCCCCCCAAAAAAAAAAAAGAAAAAAAACTGGATGTACATTTCCAAAATATAAGATAAAAAACAAATAAAATAAAACCTACATACAGCAACAGTGTTTTGTGTTGTGTAGGCTCCTATGATGTAAGTAATGGGCCCCGCCTGCTAGCCTGCTCCCTAAAATATCACTGGTTTGCTCATTTCTATATATAGGGTGCCTACATTCTGCTATTTATAATTATTAGTAGTTTGCATCATATATTTACACCTATTATTATTTCATGTTATAGCAAGTTTCTAGAGACTAGATTATGAGTCTTTGTAAATTGTGTTTCTAAAGGAACTTTTGTTATTGCCAAATGCCAATGTGTTTGCATTATTAAGTTTGTTATGAATAAAAAATCATTTTAAGTTAGAGCTTAATAATTATTTCACTATTAATATACTTCTTCTTAATTGTATTTCAGTTCAACAATTACTTTGATAAAATACATATTTTGTTATGTGCAAATGGCTTTAGATACCTATTAGGTCCATAAATGACCATATAGCATATATTCAACAACAACGACAAAAACAGCGACAATTAGTTGTTGACAAAGGGCAGCTGGGCATATAACGGGCCCCATTACCTTCAGTAGCTTAGGGCCATGATGATGCCAATCAGCCTGACCTGACTGGAGCTGATGGGAGTTGTAGTCCCAAACATCAGGTTGTCTTCAAGTTACAAGCAGAAGCTCCAGCTCTGGGCTTGACAACCCAATGCTTGGCCTCAGCAGCAAACTCCAGCCCCCGCCCCAGCTTCCTGTTAGGCCACCAGCCTTCTGGACTGTTGCCTCCCTGACAGCTTATCCTTGTGCCTGCAGGGTTTGCTTTCAGAGCACAGATTGGCTGTGTCCTTGTGCCACAACTTCTCCATAGGGTTTCCTTCTGCTTTTCCTCCTCCCAATGTTGAATGTATGTGACGGCGTGCTTCTGGCAAGTAGCTGGAAGTAGATTTTTTTTTTTTGGAGGGGGGGTCTCTCATAAAAGAGGAGGCTGGTGGCACCCAAAGCAACACTTGCTGGTGTGGGAGTACTGCTGACAGCCAAACCAAACGAATTTGAAAGCACTACAGGGCAAAAGCTTCAGCAGTTTGTTCCCTTCAGTGAGTGACTCGGCCTCTGCATCATTGCTGCTAAGAAATGCTAGGCAGATTGCTTATTCAAGAAGAAGAAGAAGAAGAAGAAGAAGAAGAAGAAGAAGAAGAAGAAGAAGAAGAGTTTGGATTTGATATCCCGCTTTATCACTACCTGAAGGAGTCTCAAAGCGGCTAACATTCTCCTTTCCCTTCCTCCCCCACAACAAACACTCTGTGAGGTGAGTGGGGCTGAGAGACTTCAGAGAAGTGTGACTAGCCCAAGGTCACCCAGCAGCTGCATGTGGAGGAGCGGAGACGCGAACCCGGTTCCCCAGATTACGAGTCTACGGCTCTTAACCACTACGCCACACTGGCTCAAGAGGAGGAAGAGAAACTGGGTTTAGGAAAAGGGAAGCGGGGAATGATGTACTGGCGGTATTCGACTCCTAGTAAGTTAGCAAAAATGTATAAAACAAGTACAAATACCTGCAGGAAATGTAAAGAAAAAGAAGGTACCTTTTATCATATGTGGTGGTCGTGTAAGGTAATAAAAGCTTTCTGGGAAATGATGTACAATGAACTGGAAAAAATATGTTTAAAATAACCAGAAGCGTTTTTTTATTAGGAATTGTTGGTACCAACCTTCCAAAGGAGCAGAAAAGACTCTTTATGTACGTGACAACAGTCGCACGGATTGTACAAGCCCAGAGACGGAAAGAAGAAAGAATCCCTACCAGAGAGGAATGGCAGACTAAGCTGTTAGATTATGCCAAAATGGCAAAACTGACTGGAAAGCTCAGGAACCAAGAAGACAAAAATTTCAAGAAAGAATGGGAAATTTTTAAAAATAATTTAATTAGGAGACCACTGTAAGCAGATAAAAACATTAGCAGGAAAGAGAGGAAGGGAAGTCATTGATATTTTTAAGGTTGTTTAAGTGAATATTCTAAAATGTAAAATAGAAATTTAATTAAAAAATTAAACTAAAAATCAATCAATCAAATGAATGAATGAATGAATGGATGGATGGATGGATGTTCGCCTTGGGAATGCAACAGTTTGGCTGCATAACCATAGGAACATAAGGAGAACCTGCAGGATCAGGCCAGTGGCACATCTAGCCTAGCACCCTGATCTCACAGTGGCCAACCAGATGCCTGTGGGAAACCCCATGTGGAAGGAATGGCAGAAGTAGAATCCATGTTACTATCTCTGAATTGAGTCGCTGCCAATACTATGCCATTTGCTGAGTTGCAGACCCCATTTACACCTCACTTTTCTACAACTCAGACAACGCAGGTCACAAAACCCTCGACAACAACAACACGGCAGTAGAAGTGAATCATAACTTCCGTTATCTGTTTGGCGTCAGTTGCACCACCCATCCTTTCTCTCTGCTTTGGAAAGAAATCACAGCTTTGCCTTCCTTTCCCCGCTCAGCGGAGCACACTAGCGACAATTAATCAGACTTCTCTGTAGTAATAGCAAAAGGCTATGGCTCTACCAGTGTTATTTATGGTCCTGTAAAAAGGTTAAGGACATCACTTGAGTAATCAGGATGCACGACACAGAACTCCTTTTGTTCCCTAAGATATATAACCTACTTGAACATGCAATAAAAAGCAGCTGCCAGCTAGCAAGCAGCCTCCTCAAGCTTCTGGCACAAAGAAAATCAAACAACAAAAGCAGACTTTTCACATATATTAAGACGCTGGAGACTTTCTCCATCTAGTCTGTGCTTGGGAGATTTTCACATCCCATCAGGACTTTGCGTGAATATTCGTGGCACCTCCACTTAAAAGGATTTCAGGTAGCAAGATCAGGGAAGACCTCTGCCTAAGGCAGTGTTTCCCAAACTTGGGTCTCCAGCTGCTTTTGGACTACAATTCCCATCATCCTTGACCATTGGTCTTGCTGGCTAGGGATGATGGGAGTTGTAGTCCAAAAGCAGCTGGAGACCCAAGTTTGGGAAACATTGGCCTATGACTCCCATCATCCCTGAGCCATGCTAGCTGGGGCTGATGGGAGCTGAAGTGCCAAGAACATCTGAAGGGCCTCCCAAGTTCCCCATCCATGTTCTAAGTCAGGCATCCCCAAACTCGGCCCTCCAGATGTTTTGGGACTACAACTCCCATCATCCCTAGCTAACAGGACCACTGGTCAGGGATGATGGGAATTGTAGTCCCAAAACATCTGGAGGGCTGAGTTTGGGGATGGCTGTTCTAAGTCCTTAGAGAGCGGCTGCCTATCAGAGTGGCCTAAGATGCAGCCACAGCCACAGCCTGACACAATGAGTGATTGACTCATTACTGCCCTCTTCAGACCTTCTTCATGTATACATATAGAGGAGGTGGGAACAAGATAGCACTTGCTGGTCCCACACACACACACACACACACAGAGAGAGAGAGAGAGAGAGATATTCATAGAAGCAGAAGTCTGAAAATGCAGGGAGAAAGTTGCAAACAATTATTTGGTCAGGTTGTTTGTTTCGGTTGCAATTTTCAATGGAGCCCAGCGACAGAAGCTCACAGCTGTATTGACGCAGCAATGGATATTGAAATTTTGCGCTCCCTAACAATTTTGCACCTGGGGCAACTGCCCCCGTGGTACCCCCACCACTGGTGGGGTAGGGGTGGAGGCCACCCAGTAAGTTTGGTAGCTGGGGCGAGAGTTGAAGCAAGGACTGCCCAGCTCAACACTCAGATCCTTTGACTATCAAAGCGAAGCGAAGTAATAACTGATGCAGCAGAACTATCACAGGTCACTGATCAAAGGCTGACAGCGAGGCATGCAAGAAGAAGATAATTTATTGTGATCTTCAGCTATGTCTGAAGAAGGGAACAATATGCTTTGGTTAGCCTCAGCTCAACCCGCTTTTGGCTGGGGGGTTGGATGGGGGGGATACATTTCTCTGCATCGTCCTGCATATCGCTGCAATCTTGAGACTAGCCGAGCTTTTAAGGGACAGCTATTGAGAGGCATCTGTTTGGCCAAGCTTCCCGATGGCGCCTTTCCTCTCCGTTCAATTAATAGCAGAGAGTGGTAGATTTTGTTAACAAGCCAGCAGGAGGCCTGTAATTGATTTTGTGCAGATCTAAAGATGAAGAAGCGGACGACAAGTCAAAGGCCAAAAGAGAAGCTCGCAGTGCCTTTGGGGAGCGGTTACAAAAACAGAATTACATGGACGGCTCATCAAAGAGCGTTGTGGGGGAGTCAGAGGAGGAGCTCCCCACTGAAGTCCAAAGATCCTTAAAACAAAACAAAAGATTTTGGTAGGGAGATGAAAAAGGAAATATACATCAAGGGCGCCGATGGGAATAGATCTTGGCAGTAAACCGCAAGTGGTAGCAGGCCTCTCTGATGGGTTAGGAAATGGAGCTGTGGGCAGGATCCAGCAGGAAGGGACAGAGAGACATTCTTAACCCAAGAGCTGGAGCTGTTGTCTCTCATTTCAGGGCTCTGCATCAAGTGTGAACACACTGTGACCTTCCAAACGTTGCTGAACAGCCCCAGTCATTCCTTTTTGTTGTTGTTGTTTAGTCGTTCAGTCGTGTCCGACTCTTCATGACCCCATGGACCAGAGCACGCCAGGCACGCCTATCCTTCACTGCCTCTCGCAGTTTGGCCAAACTCATGTTAGTAGCTTCGAGAACACTGTCCAACCATCTCATCCTCTGTCGTCCCCTTCTCCTTGTGCCCTCCATCTTTCCCAACATCAGGGTCTTTTCTAGGGAGTCTTCTCTTCTCATGAGGTGGCCAAAGTACTGGAGCCTCAACTTCAGGATCTGTCCTTCTAGTGAGCACTCAGGGCTGATTTCTTTAAGAATGGATAGGTTTGATCTTCTTGCAGTCCATGGGACTCTCAAGAGTCTCCTCCAGCACCATAATTCAAAAGCATCAATTCTTGGCGATCAGCCTTCTTTATGGTCCAGCTCTCACTTCCGTACATTACTACTGGGAAAACCATAGCCTTTAACTATACGGACCTTTGTCGGCAAAGTGATGTCTTTGCTTTTTAAGAGGCAGAACTGGCTCAGTGGGGATGAAATAAATGGATTAGGGAACCCCGTAAGAAGAGATGCACGCCAATAAATACTACCTTAAGAAGCCTCCTCTGGGGTAATTGCTGTGCCTCTTACAGAATGCGAAAGCAGAAAATAAATAAATCTCGGCTTGACTTGTGGGTAGTGCGTTTTGAGATCAGCAGTTCAAAAGTTTCCCTGAGAGACCAGAGGGATGTGGGTGGAGAAGATGCCGTGACACAGAGAGGGACGGGGTATAATACTAGAATTCAAGGTTGCCCGGTAAAGCTGATGGACAGGAGACTTAGGAGCGACGAAAGGATGTACACCATCACACGGCGTGTAATAACTGGTAGAATTCACAGCCATATAGCCACTTAGATGGCTTCAAAAGAATTAGAGAAGTGCATGGATGACAGTATGATTCTGAATACCAAGTGGTGGAGAGAAAGATGGGAAGACCATCACCTCCATATATCTATCCTCTTGGTGGGCTCCTCAGCTACACAGAGAACACAGCAAGCTGCCCTACAGTGATCATCTCATTGATCCATCAAGTTCCCTCCTGTCTACATTCTCAAGGAGTGACTGCAGGACTTCAGATAAGGGTCTTCTCCAACCCTACCTGGTGCTGGGAGTTTGAACCTGGAACTTTCTTCATGCAGAGAAAGAGTATGTGTGTTGTGGAAATCTCTCTCTCTCTCTCTCTCTCTCTCTCTCTCACACACACACACACACACACACACAGAAAAACAGACACACACACATCCAAATCACAAGAATACCATGGGGGACTTGTCAAAAGCCTTACTGAAATCAAGATACACTACATACACAGTGTTCCCCTGATCCACCAAGCTTGTAACTCTATCAAAAAAGAAATGAGATTTATCTGGCACAAATTGTTTTTGGGAAACCCATGCTGGGTCCTACTAATCACAGCATCCTTTCCTAAGGGCTCACAAACTGACTTGTTCTAGGACCTCTCCTGGTATCGGCATCAAGCTGAGTGGTCAGTAGTAACCTGGGCCTTCTCCCCGCCTTTTGGATAATGGGGGCAACACTGTCCAGTGTCCAGGCTGAATGATGGGGATGGAGATGCTCCTTCAGGTGTACTGGACCGAGGGCATTTACATTTTTTCACTTTTTGGATGTTATATGTCTTCTATGCATCTAATGTTTGTTTGACTTCATGAATCTTGGCTACTGGTCCCTTTCCCTCTCTCTCTTTTGACCCTTGCGTCTTTTCTCACTTTCTGTTTTACACCTTCCCACTCTGTAGGCATCTATGAACCACGCTCCTAACAGTTTTAGCAGGCGGAAGGAAGTCAGACAAATATCACAGCTAAGAAGGTCAAACTATCCCTTGGGCGGTTCCATTAGCATTTCTGAGGAGAGAATCTTGCACATATAGTTTGCTTGCACCCAGCTGGAATTTTCTCTGTAGCATGAAATCAAAGACATAGAAATCTCCCCAGGATGGAGTTTGAAAGCCTCTTACATGATTTAGAAGAGCCACTGCAGAGCAATGCCATCTTCATTTGATTAGAGTGTCCCTCTCGGTGCAGAGAGCTCACGTTGCTGAGAATGCCGAAGACGGTAACAAAATTCAGCTAGACTGGAAAAAAAACAGGCCTGCGGCTGCTGTATGTGTGTGCCTATCTAATTTGTATTGAAATATATTCTATCTTCGCAATCTTTACTTAGAATCTACAAGACTGAAACTCTTCCCTTGACTTCAGTTCTGTCCGAGATACTTTTACAAGATGAGATATGTAGCGGGGGGGGGGTACTCTTTGATTTGTTGGAATGCTTTAACACAGCAAAAGTTTGCTTATTTTCAAACTGTTCTTTGGCTCCAAATCAACCTATAAAAAAATGCCACGAATATAAAACTAACCTCAAAGCAGGGCTATCTTAAGCATATGTGGCGGAGGGGTGCAGAAATCCACCTGGTGGGCCCCCCCCAGGTTGCCCAGAGTTGTCAACCTTTTCGGGGGGGGGCAGCATGCTCTAGGCCGGCCACTGAGGCGTGCAGGCAGGGCAGAGGAACGTGAGGTGGCGGTGCTAGGCCGGGCACTTCGTCGGGTGGGCAGCATGCTCTGGGCGGGCCTCTCCATGGCCCTACGCCAATCCCAGGCCCACAGGAGGGCAGAGCCGGCTGGCCGGCTGCCTCGGACCCTTGCTGCCATGCTTGCGCCCAAACTCACGACAGAGAGCCACCCGCAGCAGAAGAACCCACTGTAAGGATGGAAAACAGGGCTCTGTTAGGAATGCGGCTCTAAGAAGACCTGCTGCTCCTTCTCTCTGTCTCCTAAGAGTCAGTGGAGTGGTGAAATTAACTAGCTGGCGTTTGCTAGCACTTCTCGAACGTACTAGCCCGTTGTTGGGTTTTTCTTCTTCTTTGTTAAATGGATAGAAGAGGAAGAGTATGGATGTGCAGCCGTTCTTTCACATAACATGAACAACAAGCCCTGCCTCTTCTGTCAGCCAGGCAAGTGGGCTCTTCCTCAGACTCCAACTCTCGGGCCCCAGCCTGGCACCCCTGAGAGCCTAGTGCCTGGGTGCCCCGCACCGCACCCCTAACACCTGTGGTTAAGTCGGCTCTGCCTCAAAGGGTCATTCACCAGACATTTTCCAGTTTAGAATTCTGTCCTACGGTACCCTCCAATATTTCTCCAATGAAAATAGAGATGTCCTAAGGAAAAGCAGGACATTCCGGTCCCCAGTCAGCATAGCCATACGTCAGGGACTGGAATGTCCCACTTTTCCTTAGGACATCTCCATTTTCAATGGAGAAATATTGGAGGGTATGGAATAGAAGGTCCCTATTTTCATTGGAGAGGACATCTCTAATATTGGCGGGTATGAGATGGTGACTGCAACTTAATGGCTGATTCCGTGACTTGAAAGGCTGCAGCCCAGCAAGAATAAGGTAAACAGCTGCCACTAATACCACCCTTCTAATGTAGACTGAAAGCTCTATGAGTATGCTCCAGTTACGGAGTCACCCAGCAGAGTCACCTTCCTCCCTGCAATGGGATGAGCAGCGAGGCCATCACTTTGACTTAAGCCACTTTCCCCCCCCCCTTCTTAAAAGAGGAATCCCTGCAGAGAACAGAATACCAGGAAAGCTAAAAATAAATTTGGGGAAACGCCTCAGATGAGGATATGAGGTGAAATTTGCCCCCCCTCTCTCTCTTTCTCTCTCTCTCACTAAATCACTCGTTCATTTGCACACTATAATAGGCAGCAGTGATATACCACAGCTCTTTTGTGCTAACACGAGGGGGAGGGGGGAGAAACGAAGCTTTGGAGGGAGCAAGGAAAACACCAAATTCAGCAGTAGCAGCAGCAGCAACAACAACAACAATTCCGCCTGCAGCCCCCCACCCCTGCCAGGGGTGTCAAGAGCACTCTGTCAGGCAAGAGGATGCAAGCAGGAGGCCCAAGCAGGGAACAAAGCAATATTCCCCTTCACCTCTCAGGTTTTGGGCCACACGTGATTCTTTCTTCATTGCCCGCCTATATTTTTGGCTAAACTCCTTGCTCTGCACCAAAGGTGGGGGACGTCAGGGCCAGGATTCAAATGTGGCCTCCCTCGCTTGTGCATTTGGCCCCTTGGGGGGCCCAGGAAAAGCTCCTCACTAGATTGAGGGCACAAGGAGAAGGGGACGACAGAGGACGAGATGGCTGGACAGTGTTCTCGAAGCTACCAACATGAGTCTGACCAAACTGCGGGAGGCAGTGGAAGACAGGAGTGCCTGGCGTGCTCTGGTCCATGGGGTCACGATTTACATTATAGTAAAGGTAAAGGGACCCCTGACCATCAGGTCCAGTCGTGTCCGACTCTGGGGTTGCGCCACTCATCTCGCTCTATAGGCCGAGGGAGCCGGCGTTTGTCTGGGTCATGTGCCCAGCATGACAAAGCCGCTTCTGGTGAACCAGAGCAGTGCACAGAAACGCTGTTTACCTTCCCGCTGGAGCGGTCCCTATTTATCTACTTGCACTTTTGTGCTTTCGAACTGCTAGGTGGGCAGGAGCTGGGACCGAGCAACGGGAGCTCACCCCGTGGCAGGGATTCGAACCGCCGACCTTCTGATCAGCAAGCCCTAGACTCTGTGGTTTAACCCACAGCTCCACCTGGGCCCCAGCACTGTCTAAATGTGCATCTATATCTATAAACTAGCATATGCAATTTTTAGACCAATGTATGCCCTTTTCTTTGCCTTGTTATTTTTTGTGCAAGTGGCCACCATAATTTTAGGTCTGGCCCCACAGGACAGCTCCGCATGTTTGCTTTCATCTGAAGCAAGTAGCTCCATTTCCATCAAAACAGCTCAGAAATAGAACTGATATTCTTTTTTTAAAAAAACAACAACAACGTCTCCCTGCCCTTCTCAGACAGTCACGAATCAAATCCCAGATAGGATGACCTAAGAAAGACCCTCAATCAGGAGGGGGATTTTTTTCAGCTTCTTGATGACAGCCACCCTCACAGAAACACGTCCTTAAATGCACAATCTTCCACTTAGCTCAAGGAGGAGACACTTAACCTTTCAGAGCCTGCAGCAAGGACATGTAATCTTCACCTCGCCGCTATCGGAAGGCCATCCAAAAGGAAACAGGCGGTAAACACCAACAGTTTTGACGGGGATAATTGCCAGACACAAAATGGATCTGACACGTGAGTGACAACTGTTGATGCCACCAACAAGGAATGGAAGTGAATTAGCGTGCTGTGTCAATTTGGCTTGAGGCTTTGCTCTGCCAACCAGCTCAGCCATTCATACACTCGCTTTTGCCTCCAAATTTATAGAATGTCCAAATGCAACTAAGTGCTGAGGGTGGTACAGCAGCGACACAGTACTGTTTATTTCTTGTGCCTTGACTATGTTGAGGTTCCTTTATTTGCTGTTAAGGAAAATCTGGCACACGTGCTTCCCTTATTTTGCACCCGCAGGTCTTAGAATCAGAGAATCATAGAGTTGGAAGAGATCACAAGGGCCATCCAGTCCAACCCCCTGCCAAGCAGGAAACACCATCAAAGCATTCCTGACAGATGGCTGTCAAGCCTCTGCTTAAAGACCTCCAAAGAAGGAGACTCCACCACACTCCTTGGCAGCAAATTCCACTGCCGAACAGCTCTCACTGTCAGGAAGTTCTTCCTAATATTTAGGTGGAATCTTCTTTCTTGTGATTAGTATTTGAAGGTCACTGTGACCTGGCAACCGGCCGAGGGTGTGGTCATTCTTGGGTATATTAAGAGGGGATTGTGGTGGTCTTGTAGTAAGGTTAAAGCTTATTGGGAAATGATATACAGTGGTACCTCAGGTTAAGAACGTAATTCGTTCCGGAGGTCCGTTCTTAACCTGAAACTGTTCTTAACCTGAGGTACCACTTTAGCTAATGAGGCCTCCTGCTGCTGCGCGATTTCTGTTCTCATCCTGAAGCAAAGTTCTTAACCCAAGGTACTATTTCTGGGTTAGCGGAGTCTGTAACCTGAAGCATCTGTAACCCGAGGTACCACTGTATAATGAATTGAAAAGGGTGTTCAAAATAACCATTGTAAAAAAAACAAAAACAAAAACAGAAGCTTTCCTTTTGGTAATTATAGGGACAGAACTACCTAAATTGTATAGAAATTTATTTATGTATGCTGCTGCAGCGGCAAGGAAGCTACTTGGCAAAAGAATGTCCCAGCAAAGGAAGAATGGATACAAAAACTTATGGAATATGCAGAAATGGCAAAACTTACCAGAAGAAATCAAGGTAAGAAACTTTTTATAAAAGAATGGAAATGGTTTATTGAATTTTTGCAGATAAATTACAAACAGATAAAAACATTGGCAGGATTAACCTGCAGTTTCATAAGAGTATATATTTAAAATAGATAATTATGTGAGTAAATTAAATGAATTTGGATATGCAGAAGATATTAAAAAATAAATTTAAGGAACCGCAGAAAGAGGGGGAAGGAAGTCAAACTTCGAAATGTTAAAATGACTGTAAAATTAATGAAATGCATAAACCTGAAAAGTATACAGTAAATAAAAACTTAAAGAAATGAAAACAATCTACCGCATCCACCTGCCTGTTCGTTTCAGAGACCCATTTCTCCGTGCCTTCTGATAAATTAATGCCAGCTCACTGCCAGCATGTAGCCTCCTTTATGCTGCATGTTTACAAGCTCTTGCTGGAGAGAATTTGGGAACGCAGAAATAATGGCATTACCGCTGCAAGGCTAAAACAAGTGCTCTCACTTCGTTTCTCCGAGTTCCACTCTATCAAACAAATAAAGGAGGGAGAAATGAGAGACAGGAAGCAATCAGATTCCTGTACAAGTACAGCCATGCCAAGACCTTCAAGGTGCGTTTCGTGGATAGGATTGCCAGCTTTGGTGGTGGTGTCGTCTCCTCTGCTTTTAATTATAGCCCAGCGTGCAGGAATTTAGCAGGGAGAGCTTTTCCTGGCAAGGAGATTAAGAGAAAGGGAAAGTGACACCTGCTTAATGCCTCTGTGTGCCAGGCTACAATTAAAGGCATGGGAGCAGGGCCAGCGTAAAAAGGAGGCAGAGCTGGCAACCCTTTTCTTGGCAACTGTAAAAAGAACAGAATACACACACACATAATATTTAGTAGCCCAAGGCTCAAAGACACTTTGCATGTAACACTAAGCCATCATTCAGCACTAAGAGCACAAGATAGAATAATCTTGTGTGAAGCCTAGGGCTTCTGTGCTTGCCCCCTCCTGCCCAGCCAAAAGGAATTTGGCTACATTTAGCTACTTTTTCAAAGAATCCTGGCTCTAGGCATAAAACAAGGGTAGAGAAAACTGACAGCATCTCCTCCATTCCTATAAGATAGGAAGCTTGCATGACATTTGGTTGCGTTCAAGGGATGTTGGCAGCAGTACTCTTTTTCTAGAAAAAGAGGTGCCAGAACTCACCATGAACACCTCCCTTGTGGCAGTATAGCTAGCCGCTCGGGTGCCTGGTGCGGGGGCGTGTCCTGCAGCCGGGGGCGGGGTGATCCGTGCCGTGGGGGTTGGGCAAGCTGCCCATGGGGGGTGCGAGCCTCTTCGACGCTTGGAGCCTCTTTGCCACTTCCCCTTCAGCTGTAGGGTGGCTGAGGGAGAGGCAGTAGGCAGACACAAGTCCCACGCTGCGGTTTCAGGCAGCGCGAAACCTGCAGGCGCCTAAGCCACCACATCACTCCTAAAAGGTTTCGTGAGCCCAGTTTAAAAAAACAAAACATAAACCTCAATTTGTCACCCCCTTTCAGTGATGACACCTCCCCGCACCCCCTTTCTCCGCCACTGCTCCCTGGTTCTCTTAGAACGGCAATGGCGCTCACCTGAGAGGTCCCGGAGCTGAGTTTTGGTGAGTTCCAGCTGAAAAAAAGCCCTGCTTGGCAGAATGAATTGCGTGTCGAGGTCCTCAAGCCACCCCCCAAGAATTAGACACAGAGACAATAAATTTTGTTTGGGTTTTTGGCAATAATTTAGGCCACAACTTTATTTAAATACAAATTCGGTGAGTGGTTGCGTAGGCATTGGTTCAGACTATCTGTCCAACCGGGACAGCTGCTGACCTCCAGTCAGCGTCGGGAGAATGCAGCTGGGGAGAGTTAAGGAGGCTGGGGACAGAACCTCCCCCTCCCCAGCGGTCCCGGGGGCTCTGGCTACGGCCCTATCCCCGACCGGGGGTTCGGACAAAGCATAAGAGCCGCCGGATTCCTTTAACGGAATTCCCTGTACCATCATCATCATGATTGCGGAGGTGGGGCATCACCCTTCCAGCAATCCAAAACATAACCAATGCCTAACCGCCAACCTTACAAGTTGTGACAAATTGCTACTGCAGTAGGCGAAAACCAAATGGCAACAGCCAATCAGCCAGATGGAAAAATTCCTACTGGGCCCCTGCCCCAAAAGCAGACGACCCCATGACAGGCAGTTGCAAGGTCAAAGCAGAGGCCTATGAAAACAGGGGGGCGGGTGGGTGATCCGAAGCTCGAAGCCAAGAGAGGGATCACCCTGCGTGCAGAGGATTATAAAGGACGCTGGCCTGTCCATCACAAATTGTTACATCTAACTTTGCCCAGTAACTCCACCTGACCCAATCCCAGCTAAGGTCAGCGTCCAGCCACTCCCCACAGGAGAATTTAAGTGTCTTGCCAGGCCCCAACCGCAACACGTGCTCTTACTCAAGGTAGAATCCCGATTTCCCTGATGTTTGCAAAGAGGTACAGATGCTACCACAGTCGTGTTAATGCTTTTATCACAGTGCCAGAGTTCCTTACACTTGGCTTTCTGGGTGTAAAGCAGAAATCATCTTGTGACCTTGTGCGGCAAGTAATTTGCTTTCAGAATGCAAGACAAAATGCATCATTTCTTATAATTCAAAACTGGACTTTTGGACTCAGAGTTGGCAGACGGAGTCAGATTTCACGGCTGACCAACCTGACAACTGTGACTCTGACATACTGACAGCTGAATCATACAGATAGCTCAACTGGTAGAGCATGAGACCCCTTAATCTCAGGGTTGTGGTTTCAAGCCCCACGTTGGCCTTGCAGAGGGCTGGACTAGATGAACCTTCCAACACTACAATTCTATGATTCTATGATATAGCCATTTCTGAGTATACAAAAGGATACCCTCAAGAACCAACTGGATCCTGTGCTAACAAGAACCAACTAGCACAAGAAAACAGGGGAAACCGAGGCTCAATTAAAGCTAGAGCTCAGATTTTCTTACATTGGATCACCTATCATTTCCCAAAATAGATCATCTCCAGAGGAAAGAATGTCAGAAGGTCCTATCGACTTAAAAGGGAGCTCCACGCTGCTTGTTTTTCATTCCGATGTTAAGTTAAGCCGCCTATGCACTCATCTGCAGATGTTTGCCAGAGCTGACTCTCAACTTGTTAATGATTAAAGAGACTGCAGTGCCAGTCGGAAGGCATAATGGAGAGCAAACACTGAGTTACATAATGCCATAAAGCTACTCTGTCTGCTGAAAAAGAAAAAAAGAAAAAAAGGAAGTAACCTAGGCAAGATTCTTCATACAAGATGCAAAAATGCAACTTTCACAACCGGACTCTGTATCTCTCCATTAGCTCAGATCAGAGAGAGACAAACACCTGCCAAGATTTGTAATAATGCACAAAAGATGAGCTAGATTTTCGTTTTTGAAGTAGCAGAACTGATACACTGCTAAGCATGTTAGCAGTCTCTTAGATGGCAACCCTCCAACACCTTGAAGACAAAATCCATGACGCCATCTTCCCGGATACCATCTCCCCCCATCCCTTTTTTTAAAACGCGAGAGCGCAGCAGCCATTTTGGTTGCCCTGATCTCACGTGAATTCACACCACAGTTCCCCCCCCATGGTTTTCACGTTTTGGAGATTGCGGTCCTGACAAAAAGTGCTTTTTCCAGGGGGAAATCACAGCATGAGATCACAGCAACCAAATAGGCCACCCTTCTCTCGCAATAAAAAAAATGGGATGTCCCCGTTTTTCCGGGACACTTGCTGGGTGTGTACTCTCAGCACCTTCAACAAACAACAGCAACATAGAATTCTCGGGAGGAAGCCATGACTGTTTAAAGTATTACCTCAGGGACTTAAATATATGATGTGAAAGTGGCCTTGCTGCAGTGTGTTTCAGTGCCATGAAGCAGCCCATCTCGGAGGGGTACGATTAGATAGTCGAACTGCTTTCAATGCCAGCATAATTCCCAAGCACAGCAAATACAGGCAGTAAAACAGGGAACCAGCTAAGGGTGGGAAAAGCCAAGCAGAGACAGAGACCAACCCTTTGTTCATCCCTATTATCAAAGCTTTTTGGCCCTCACTCTTCTGTTATTTTCCCACCAGTGGCATAACCATTATGGGAGTCACAAAAAGGTAGGGCCACTTGAGCTCTTTCACATAATTATTATCCGTCGCCTCATCTGAAGGACGCCTATGAGAGTCCCCTGCAGTTTCAGCTGTGATTATCTTGTTCTCCCCTGACAAGGTGACATTAAGGAGGCCGTTCCTCTTTCGATTCCAATCAAACATTGAAATCCCACTTCCCCAAACACTAAAAAAAAAAAAACACCTCACAAAAATCTGCAGCTTTACTTATTTATTTGGCACCACTTTTCATAAGCTCACTTGTAAGTTATTGTCTCAATTAAGGCTCATTGTCGATTCATGCCAGGTTCCTGTGTTATTAAACACACACACACCAAACCAAAATAGATTTCAAACCAGACTAAGGGAGGATAATCGTCTGGAGGTCTGGGATAGATATGCCATGATTTGTTTCATGTTTGTGGTGCGCGGGGCCAGCCTAAGTAAGACCTATGGCTGCCTGAGGGGAAGGACAAAATGGCGCCTGCCCCCAATTCATGAACAGATGCTGACTGGGTTGGCATTCGAAGCTTCATCATTGGCAACAGAATGTCTTCCCTGCACCTGAGGGAAGTTAGCTAGTTTAGGGACTGTACAACGGGCGTCTGCCAATGCCAAACGCAGCTTGGGGGAACTTTGGAGGAATGGCTAGAGGGCCTGCTCCTCAGCATCTGCCACCTGAGGCAATTGCCATACACTGCCTAATGTTAGAGTCGGCCCTGAGGCAGGGGGTTTCAGAGGGGGAGAAAGGTAATAAAAGCCAGTCTCCTGGGGAGAGGGGAAATCACAGCACATATTTCCCTTGCATGTCAAGTCTTGGCTATTTCCCACATTCAAAATCAATGGCAGACTAGGCAGCTAACTGAATACTAATTTGGCTAACTGTCTTCCTTTCTGTTCCTTCATGATGTGGATGGGTTGTCCAGCTTTGTAAATAGCATAAAATAAAGGGCAGTGTCTCTCTTTCTCTCTGTGTGTGCATTCATTGATGTGAAAAACCATTTCTCTCATTTTATTTTTTGTTCTATAAATACAGCCAACTACAGTGGTACCTCAAGTTACAAACACTTCAGGTTACAGACTCTGCTAACCCGGAAGTAGTACCTCGGGTTAAGAACTTTACCTCAGGATGAGAACAGAAATTGTGCGGCAGCAGCGGGAGGCCCCATTAGCTAAAGTGGTACCTCAGGTTAAGAACAGTTTCAGGTTAAGAACGGACCTCCAGAACGAATTAAGTTCGTAACCAGAGGTACCACTGTATTTCAAAGTTGGAGCGCAAAAGCGGAAGTCGCCATGATAGGATATCATTGGCACTCTATGCTTCTGCAGAGGGCTCCCTCACTCAAAATTAGGTACATTCTAGTTCTTCAGGTTAGCAAATGTGTTGCTTCCTTCCCCCTAAGGAGCATCACCTGACCAGCTCTGACCTATTGGAGTAAAGGGACCTTTCTTGACCACTCTTACAATTCTGTCCTTTGGCCAGAGTTGAGTGACAAGGCATGCGTGACATTCCCAGCTATACATGACATGTCTCAGGTCACTAGTTCAGATACACTACAGGGTTGTGTCTGGGCACCAAGGGAATCTGCAAACGGACTGGTGGATGTGACAACTCTGGCAGCTCAAAATTGCCAAGTTTCTGCTCTTGAATCCAACAGTTCAGAAGACTGGCAGCCAAAACATTCCAGTTCATCCTTGGGGTTATATTCTTATTCCAGTTCTTAATTCGAGGTGAGCCGTTGTGCACTCTGGAGTATAATTTTGGCACAGAGAGGACCTCAGTAAAAAGGGGTTTGGCAGCCCCTTGTGCCAGAGAGCAAGACATGGCACACTTTGCTCCCAAACCTCATCAGCCACAAAAAGAGCCATGCTGTTTCAGAGGAAGCTTAAGGTAAAGGGCATGAGGACACTGAGCTGCTGTCATGTTTTATATTGGTTGGAGTGAAATGCGTTGGTGCACAGTCCAACTTTGGTGTGTTCTTCAAAAAGGGAAAGCAGAATGCAGTTCTCTCTCTCCCTCATCCCCTCCTCCCTCATATGCATATTCTCTACATCACTCGGAGAAACAGCAGCAATGCCTTCAGAGTTTTAACTGTTCGGAGCCAAATTCTCCTCAGAGGCCAACATAAATGAGAATAAACACAACTGCGTTCTGTAAACCAGCCCTGTGAGATCACAAAGTGCGGGGAGATGATATATCACAGTTTAATCACCCTGATTACTCCGTGCAGTTTTAATGATGAAGGCAGGTGACTCATCAATAACTTGGCACAGAGGACTATATATTATACAGAGGTTCTAGAAATCTACGTGGCTGTGAACAAGGGGCAGAGCACAAAAAAATGGCACCAGAAAGGCTTGACCCACCTTTCTGACCAAACTCCCAGGAGTATGAGGCTCGGAGCAGCAAGTTCATTTCCCCCTGATGTGTTTCAAATTGCATTTGCACCAGAGAGCCAGTGTGGTGTAGTGGTTAGGAGCCGTAGACTTGTAATCTGGTGAACCGGGTTCGCGTCTCCGCTCCTCCACATGCAGCTGCTGGGTGACCTTGGGCTAGTCACACTTCTTTGAAGTCTCTCAGCCCCACTCACCTCACAGAGTGTTTGTTGTGGGGGAGGAAGGGAAAGGAGATGTTAGCCGCTTTGAGACTCCTTAGGGTAGTGATAAAGCGGGATATCAAATCCAAACTCTTCTTCAGAGAGGGTAGAGGGTATGAGGATGCCGTCCCCCAATATGTGCAATAAAAACATATTAAAACAACGCCAGAAAGAAGTTGCCTGAAGTTACTTCTTACTTGCCAGAGGCAACCAATTTATTTATAGACCTAAATCAAGCCCTGTGTGGCTCCAAGGCTATGTACGCCATTTACTCTATTTTTAAACGTCCTTCGCACACGCATTGTCTGGCCTCCACTTGGTAAAAATCAAAATGACAACAGGGATAATAAACTAGATAAATGTGAACGAGTCTGATAGTGTATTAAACCCTCTTAATGAAGCTCCATTGGATGCCAGTGAATACCGCTGGCTGTCAGTGTTGGAGAAGGGGGGGGTGGGGGTTAGGACTAAAAATACAAGCAATAAATTGTTCCCTGTTGAAACCAAGCGGATGATCAATGTTCAGACAACACCAGTTCAGAGATTTCCCAGACAACTGCAAAGCTGTAATGTAATCCCTAAAGCAGGCGACATTCAATGTTAACTGTGATGAAATCAATAGAAAAGAACGAGGGAGAATGTTTGTTTTCCACTTCTGAATTCGGTGAGCGGGCATCTTCCGTATCTGTTACAAGTAAACATATGCAAGAAAAGCTACAATACAAAGATATGTTAATTGTGTTAATGCAATTCATGTTCAAATATCACACACACACACGGGCTGGGGAATGTATCATCCAAAACTGGTTTGATATCAGTTTCATAATTTGTGACCTGACAATATACTGTGAATCGTGTTATTTGTGTGAGTGCTACTTTGCAAAAATCACAACGGGAGAAAAACAGCGAAGCCAGCCAATGCTTTTCTCGATTCCCGCAGCAGTTGTTAACCCTGCTGGCTCAGCTCCCCCTGCCTCATGTATCCCGATTAACCCTCAAAAAGGTGTCTAATGTTGATGATTTGCAATATGCCCATTTGAACGGGATGAATCGATCAAATTGGTTCAGAAGGCAGCTGATGAATTGACTATGTATTCTTCAATCTAGTTGATGGGCCAAATTAACACAGCCATCACAATTCTGGAATGCCGGGTTTTGCAATACCCTTCACTGTGTGAATAAAAAAGGCTATGCACAGTTAAAGTTCTGTCTCAGATCGCTGAAACATATTTCTGAATATTTATCACAGCCCTAAGATGGATGTAGCGCATTCACATATTCATACAGCTGAGATGCATTAATTTGCACACACTCTGTGACCTAGATCTCCAGCTCTTGAAAAAACTTTTCTCTCTCTTTTTTTCTTTAAGTAAAAAATAAAATAAATTAGCTGCGGAGATTGTAATGCTTAAGCAGCAAGCATCCATTGTTGCTTTCAGAAGGCAGAAGGAATGTGCATCAGTGTCAGGAAAAGCCTGCTCCACCCCTGAGTCTCTTTCTGGGAAGCTGTTAAGATTGTTTGTGTTGTCGGCTGCGGGGTGACCCATTTAACGAAGATTTCAGAAGGCTCCCCAGCAGTTCGCAGTTCCTCTTTATGCAAAGCTGTGGTGTTATAGGCAGCAGATATTCCTGAAATTGCACTTATAGGAAATTAATAGGATTTTTTTAAAAAAGAAAAAAAAAAGATCTGCCAAGATCAGAATGCACAGCCAGTTCAAAATATTTGGAGTTTAATTAACATTGCAATCCTACCTGTGTCTACTCTGACGCAGGTGCTGTTGAGCTCAATGAGGTTTACACCAGGCAAGTGGGCTATAGGGTCCCAGTTCAATATGGGAGCAAGATATCCTTGCCAGGTGGATTGATAAGGGATATGTGTTCTCACAAATGGCACGTAATGCTGTAAATTTGTGTATCAACTGCTCTGTTTCAAATGGCAGACGAAGGATTTCAGGATCAAATGCTCCCTTCCTCAAGCATGCTCACACATAAGAAAACTAGCATGTAAGGCAGAATGGGGGAAAGAACTCATATTCCTGATATGCTACTTTTCTATGTGCAGGGAATTTTTAAAATAATAACCTAAAGTGTATTGAAAAGGTTAAGACTCCCTTACCTACAGTCTGAGGTCTAAACCACAGGGGTGTTCATTTAATCAGGAAAATTATAGTGAGGACTGTGCCATTCTAGTCTGTCTAAATACCCCATCCCCGCTGCTATTTCCCCCCAGGCCTGAACAAATAGGAGGTTCTGGTGAAAATTTAGACTAGGGATAAACACAGAGAAAGAAAAAGCTAAACCTCTCAATATACACTACAGCTTCATAGAAATGATATTCGCCAGGAATCAGAGCAAAGGAGGAAAGGGTTAAACTCTCCTGCGCCTTCGCTGTGCTAATCCTGATAAAATGTTGGGGAGCTATTTGCACCCAAACGTGCATGTTTGGGTCTGAATTTGAGTGTTTCTGTGTTGTTTCCCCACCCCTCTTTGTATAACGTCTATTATAGATTGTGAACCTGCTGGCAGGAAGTGTGCAATCGCCATCTTTGTATGCCTCGCTAAATATTGAAACACACGCATCTTGGTCTTTTTTTCCAGGATGGCAGTACCGATTTCCGCATGTCCCATGCCTCTTGGTAGATATCTCAAAGTAGGGTTGGAAAGGAAAGGTCCACAAGTCTCAATTGGCCCACCAGCCTTCAATACTAGCACCTCTTCCTTTTTAGTCTCAAGAAAATACTGACCATTATTCTACACCCATCCCAAAACCAAGAAATTGACAGCACTACAAGCTAGGAGAAGGTGCTGGAGGGCTCCCTAGGCACAGCCCAGAATCTCACGGCTCTGGTGCGCACTGCAGAACTCCACGTGTACAGAAGAATCAATGCCCATCCCACAAGTGGAATCACAGTGTGCTAGGCAGAGGACGTCCCTTGGCACATGTAGGGTTCTGGACTGTGCAGAAAATGTCCAACATTAGATGGTTAACCTATCAAGTTCCTCAAGTTCCTCCTTGGTTCTCAAACTTAATCCGTTCCAGAAGTCCGTTCCAAAACCAAAGCGTTTCAAAACCAAGGCGCACTTTCCCACAGAAGTAATGCAAAACGTATTAATCCGTTCCAGACTTTTAAATGATGATGATGATGATAATAATAATAATGCGACAAAACATCAAACATTAAAAACTTCCCTAAACAAGGCTGCCTTCAGATGTCTCCTAAAAGTCTGATAGTTGTTTATTTCCTTCACATCTGATGGGAAGGCGTTCCACAGGGTGGGCACCACCACCCAGAAGGCCCTCTGCCTGGTTCCCTGTAACCTCACTTCTCCCAGGGAGGAAACCACCAGAAGGCCCTCGGAGCTGCACCTCAGTGTCCGGGCTGAACAATGGGAGTGGAAACGCTCCTTCAGGTATGCTGGGCAGAGGCTGTTTGAATTTACCAGTATGCCCTGTGATGTTTTAGAATGATATATCTAATATCGTTCTAATAACGTTTAAAAGGTCAGTGTAGATCCAGCCCAGTTGCTGGAAGCCACAGCAAGGGAGAGTGCTCTGGTGCTTGGATCCTGCTTGCGGGTTTTTCCACAGACATCTGGGGGCCTCTGTGAAAAGAGGATGTTGGGCTGGATGAGCCATTGGCCTGATCCAGCAGGCTTCTCATCTGTTCTTATGTATCTGATGTGCTCAGGGTTTTTATATGAGCAGTGCCAAAGATCAAACTGTGAAGCTGTATTCTTTGCCTTGGAAGATCTTGCTCCCCTCATAGAATACTTCACCCTATTATAACAACAAGAAATGTTTGGGATAGCTCAGTTGGTAGAGCATGCGGATCTCAGGGTTGTGGGTTCGAGCCCCACATTGGGCAAAATATTCCTGCATTGTCAGGGGTTGGACTAAATGACCCTCAGGGTCCCTTCCAACTCTACAATTCTATGAAAACACTGATTGTGTGATTCTTTGCCTACTGTAAATTGCTATGAAGATGCTCTCTCTCCTTCACTCCCCCACCCCAAAAGGGCAAATTGCAGTGAAACAGCAGCATATGGAAAAGTTCCATTAATATCACACATTTCTAAACAACAGGAGACATCAATACAGAGACAGAGGAGGGGAAAAAACCAGCAGCCTCCTTCAGCAAATACCAGGAGCAATTTGTAGTCATGTTATTGTGTATTGTATCAACTCAATTGAGCAGGGCCTCTGCTGGAACGGCCGCATAAATCATTCACATTTATTTCCATTTAGGAGGACTCCGATAAAGTCAATGCCTCCGGCTGAAGGGAACTAATGTGATCCACAAATTACTGTGCCGAGGACTGAGGGAGGAGAGAATTAAGCCGGCTAGGTTAAAAATAAACAACAGCCATTCACTCATGACAAAGCTAGTTGGTAATGCCAGTACACTTGTCAGCAATGACAAGCTACAGCTTAATTGCTGACAAAATGCAACTTCCATGCAGATGCAAACTTCAGCTTCAGGACAAGTACCACAATCCCCTTCCCCTCCAATAATAACTGCTGCTATTGCTTTGTGGATTTATTTATTTTAAAAAATAAAATAAAATAAGAAACAACAAAAACTTTTACAAAGGTAATATTAATGTATCTGTGAAGTACTCCCTGGTACAAATCCATGAGGACATATGTGCAAAAATGATTTTCTCTAAACTTGCTTTCCATGCAACATCTCTGATCCAGCGAATCTCATCTCTCTGGGACATCTGGTCCCCAGATCGCACACATATAGCGAGCATCCAAGAGCTCTGTTTTACCATGGTGATGTGTGGACAGATGAGGTGCACTTTCCTCCAATCAGAGGTGTTTATGTGCGATGAAGGAGTTATCATGAAGAAGGTCAGAAGATGACAGACACACACACACACACACCAGGCCAGGTACAAAGGAGAAGGGAAATGTACATGTTGAAGTTGTATAGAACAGTGATATTCAATCCCCTTATGTTGCTGGACTGCAACACCCCCAACCAGCTTAGCCAGGAATAATGGGAGTAGATGTTAGGAACCCAGGCTGCCATCTTGATAACACAGCACACGAGTTGTAATTAGCTAGAAGATTTATTGCAAAACAAACAATTAGCCTCAGACGCTCTATCGGTGCTTCCATACCTTACGATTCAGTTGACCCTTCTGAGGAGTTCTTCCTGCTTCTGCAGAATATCCTGAACCTATGACTTTTACGTTTCTGGTTTTGTTTCCTGCCTAAGACCTTCCCCATATGTCAACTCCTTGGACTCACAGGATTAATTGCCTCCTCTTCCGGTGAGGAAATGCTCTCCCTCCTGCGTTCCGAGCCTGCCCGTCCTTCTTGAGCGAGTTGGCTTCTCTCCATCCCGCCCTCTGCTAGCATCTTATCTGCATTCCTTTCAATGTCAGGGGGACGGGGAGTAGACAGCTGACATGCTCCCAGCTGTCTGAGAGAAATGCAAGCTTTCCTGCTGCCGGCTGCTTCCTAACTCATGCTGTGCCTCTCTACTTGGGGCAGGTGTGTTCATGACAGTAGAAATCTAACAGCTTCTGGAAAGCTAAAGCTTGAAGAACAATGCTATGGAAGAAAGTGCTTCTCTCTCACCACCTAAATGATGCATTGTTGGTTTGGAGCTGCTCACATGGTAATCTAGGGTAACCCGGTGAAAAAAATTGGACCGGGCTCCTGTGGTAGTTGTGCAGAAGAGAGGATTTCAGCATGAAAAACCACACCTCCTGAAACGCCCCTTTTTATCACCTGGCCACCCTATAAATTGCTGTGTGTGGAGCCCCTTCCTGCTGGAAGCCATCCCTCATTCCTGGTTGTGATATGGCTGCTGCACTTTCCCTTTGGATTGCGGTCTATGAGTTCTGGAAAGAAAGGCAAGCCAGAGAGCCATCCCTAGTCTTTCTTCAGCTTAGTGTCATCCCTGCAGAGTGTGGACAAATAGCCCTTTAAGTCCGTGGCTAAATGCAATCTTCCCTCCATAATAATCAGTTACTTAAAAGAAAGAAGGGGGGGGGGAGAGAGAGACTTTCTGCACTTGTAATTGCCCAAATGAAGAGAGCAAATGTGTGCGGATTAAAAGGGATTTGTCATTTTGGATTAACAGGGATCAAGCCACCGCTCCTTCGATGTAACAGGTTTCCACCAGATATGGAGAGCACCATTTGATCTTTCTGTTCCACATGCAGGATATACTGTTTACCTTGAAGTGTCGCCCTGGTGGTTTGTAGAAAGAAACCCAGGCAAGTACCCACCTTTAAGGCCAACCCAGCAGAGCTTTCAAAGGCCAGCTTTAGCCCCTGGACTCTCCAGATAAAGATGGATCAGGTAGCTGGAGATGTTGAAGACCTTAAACAGCTACTGAAAGTCAGGATGGCCAGAATTGAGACAGATGTGCCATTGGCACACCCTCCTGCATGGGCAATCTATGCGGAAGATAATTGTATTTCGAGGAGATAGTGCTCTAACATGGTTACCTTCCTCAGGGCCGTCTTTACCCAGGGGTGCAGGGGGCACCAAATTCTGGGTGTGTGTGTGTGCCTAAGCTCTTAACTATCTACCTGCTGTGAAATAATAAATAATTTTGATCAAGCTAGAAAAACAAAATACATATATACTTAGGAATTACTGAAATGTATACCTACTGTTCCACTAAAGGACTTTCGACTTTGTGCGCTCATTTACCAAAGACAAACGGCGGCGCTTGTCAGACTCGAGGAGTATAAGTGTATTGTAAATAAATGAGCAATTTAAAAAAGTTTGTTTCTTTTTCATAAGGCGTAAGTGTGGTGTCTGACATAAGCATAATAAAAGTTAATTTGGGGGGCTAAACTAAATTTGGGGGTGCTGGGCAGATCTTTGCACCCCAGCGGCACATATGCTAAAGATGTGGGAATGTTAAGGGATGTGGGGGAGGATATATTGTTTAAGATATCCTGTCCCAACTTGTGTTTACAAGTTCTATAATATCTGCAGAGTTAACATTCCCTTTTTAGCACACACACAGCGGATAGCTTGCACAGACTCGCTAGAGTCATTAGAAATATTATCCTGGTGTCTTCCCCTTTTAATCTTTTAATAAGACACTACACAGTCTTCAGTAAAGTATAAAACGTTTACTCACAAGAAATCATCTGTTCACACAAAGGATCCCAGAGGCAGACTTAAAAGTTACTAAACATGTGGTGACTATCTCCTTATGGGAGAAAGTCCCCCTTTTCTTCTCTTGGCCTAGAGCCAAGGGTGCATCTTAGTAATGCTGCTGTTAAGATGGCAATGAGAGAGAGAAGACTGAAGAGACAAAATGGAGGCCCGGCCTGTGGTTCTTCAAGGAGAGGCCGCACCCATCTCAAGTTACATACAAGGAAGTTTTGTCTCAGTCCAGGAAGGCAGGAAGTTCCGGCTGGAGGACTGAGACAACCTTTATGTCTACCCTAGCAAAAGTTGTGTTTGACTGCTCCTGTCCTTTTTACATCCCACAAAAGACTCCCCTGACCTTCTTGCCTCTGTTTGTTTTCCCCTCTCTAACTCTTGTTCAGATCTTTGCTAGCTGAAGAACAGCCTTTAGTGCCTTAATCTGTAAGAAGGGAAGGAAGTGATATCGCTGAGTACCTTCTTTTGATGTTAGACATTGTTTGAAGAAATTAAGGGATTGGGAGAGGTGGCTAATGAGTAATCTGTACGTAGCTAGTACCACGTAGGCAGTCAGGCTAACAGATTAAAAAAGGTAAAGGTAAAGGACCCCTGGCGGCAGTTAAGTCCAGTTGTGAACGACTCTGGGGTTGCGGCGCTCATCTCGCTTTACTGGCCGAGGGAGCCGACGTTTGTCTGCAGACAGTTTTTCCGGGTCATGTGGCCAGCATGACTAAGCCGCTTCTGGCGAAACCAGAGCAACGCATGGAAACGTCGTTTACCTTCCCCAGCAGCGGTACCTATTTATCTACTTGTACTTTGACGTGCTTTCGAACTGCTAGGTTGGCAGGAGCTGGGATGGAGCAACGGGAGCTCACTCCGTCGCGGGGATTCGAACCGCCAACCTTCCGATCGGCAAGTCCTAGGCTCAGTGGTTTAGACCACAGCGCTACCTGTGTCCCTAACAGGTTAGCTGTCTATAAATCGGATGGTTTGGGTATAGTTTTTGAGAAGCTCATGCATGGACTGATTGATCGCAGGGCTGTGCAAACTGAGGCTACCTGGGGGAGTCGCTTCACCACTTCTTGAGGGCTTCCAAGTGGCAGATCGAAGTGCTTGCTTGGTAATGTATACAATGCTTGCTGTTTAGAATAAAATCTTTAATCTTCTCACTCACTTGTGTTTGTATTGCTTCTGAATCTCATTTTATAAGAACCACCTTGCATTTGGAAAGACACTTCCAGCATATTGAGCCCCAAAACCAGGACATATGTCTTCCTATCTGTGAAATATCACAGAGCCCATAAGACATGCTTTCTTTGGGGCCATGCTTGTACGGCACCCAAAAATGTGTGTTGGGATATGCCTTGCAAAACCGAGGGCCCAATAAAAATGTTTTTTTGGGGGGGAGGGCAAGATCTCAGCGCAAAATCACATGGGATCACGGCACCCGACATTTAGAAGATGTGGCTGTCAGAGATATGAAACTATCAAATTGTCACGTTTTGATACAGTATGGGCAAAAAACTATCCAAGAAAATCCATGGCTGAAAGATCACTGAAGTGTAGGTGGGTTCCCACAAGGCAAGACACAGTGATAACAGCAAGAACATTTATTGAACTACCAGAACTGAACAACAGGGGCAAAGCAACTGCTTATACAGTGGTACCTCAGGTTACATACTAATTGGTTCCAGGTCGCTGTACGTAACCCAAAAAGTACGTAACCCCAAAAAATTGGTTTGCGCATGCGCAAGCCAGAAAAACCGCTTCTGCGCATGCACAGACTGTGAAAACACTTCTGCGCATGCGCGAATCGCACACACTTCTGGTTGCGCTTCCAGGTTAGTGGAGTTCGTAACCCGAAAAGTACGCAACCCAGCACTTACGTAACCCAAGGTACGACTGTATACATTTCTGAAGGCCTGGGCCTTCCCACTCCCAACGTGATTGGCTGTCTAAACTTCCAAGCTGCAAATCATGACTCAGAGTTTAAGGGCCAATGGCAGAGGCCCAAATCCTGAAATGTTCTGTGATTGGATATCATGTACTGAATCAGAACACAGGGGCTCAGAGTCCAGACTCAAGCTCAGGCAAACACAGATCGCTGAATACATAACAATCACCATTTGGACTGAGGCTACATTAAGCCTATGACAACGAGGGGTAAAAAAATTAATAAGCCACCATAAATACAAAACCTAAGACAGAGTGGCTTCTTGGCTTCAACTGCTTCCCTTTGGATTCCAATACATTTTTCCATTTAACTGGGCCAAGATAATAAGCTTTCCTGGCATTTAACAACCAGCAAGCCTGCCAAAGTACTACATGAAATGAATACATCTTTGTTTGATCTGTGGCCCTGTTGAAAATGCCCCAAACCACTCCTAAAATACATCAAGAAACCAATTAATCCATGTTATGGGCAACACGCTCAAGGTGACATACTAAATACATTTATGCATCCCTCTTCAAAAAGAAAAGTAGAAAGCAGAGTTGTTTACATTCTTAACCAATTGCACTTGGCTCTCACTACTACCTCAAATATAGAGATGGAAAACCAAGGCCAATAAGTAATATTCTGTCCTAATCCATGGCACAGATGGAAACTGAAACCTGGTATCCCAGTCTGAAGTCCAACAGTATTGCCTCTACAGTGGACACCCGGGTTGTGAACGTGATCCGTGTGGGTGTCTGCGCATACGCGTGACGCAATTCAGCAGTTCTGCGCATGCGTGACTGCCGAAACCTGTAAGTAACCCGTTCCGGTACTTCCGGGTTCAGCACGTCCCTATCCCGAAAATGCGCAACCCGAGGTATGACTGTAGTTTTGTCAAGTTATTCTCACCCCATCTCTCCCCATTAGAAATTCCTGGGTAAAAAAAAAAACCACACACATCCAAATCCTAGGACGGTCTTCCGGGCTTAACTAGATGAAACAGGCATTTAGCTCTTTGATGTGTAAACAGGGAAAACAACAATATTTTCTTTTAAAAAAAATTCCCCTCATTTTACATACCTTTTAACAAAGAAAAAATAACTGTACACAAAGCCACCTAAATTTCTTGGTATGAGCTTTCGTGTGCATGCACACTTCTTCAGATACACGCATGCACACGAAAGCTCATACCAAGAACAAACTCAGTTGGTCTCTAAGGTGCTACTGGAAAGAATTTTCTATTTTGTTTCGACTATGGCAGACCAACACGGCTACCCACCTGTAACCTAAATTTCTTTTAGCTTCCCTCCCTTCCTTTCTGCAGTTACATAATTTATATCTTTCCTCCACTGCATATCAAATTTATATCTATATACTAATATCTCAATCTCATTATTATTCTTTTTAATTATCTCTAACTGCACCAGTCAACCCTGCTAATGTTTTAAGTTGTTTACAGTGTATCTTCAAATAGCCAATATATTTTCTCCACTCATAAAAATGAATGTTATAGTTATAAAAAGTCTCTCTTCTTGATTTCTTATTCTTCCGGTAAGCTTTGCCATTTCTGCATATTCCATCAATTGTAATTGCCAATTCTCTTTCATTGGAGCTGTTTCTTGTTTCTACCTTTGAGTATATATCATATGAGCTGCTGTAGTAGCCAGGGGCGTAGCAAGGGGCGCGGGGGGGGCCATCCCGGGTTCCATAACGGAGGGGGTGACAAACAATTTTTTTGAAAAAAAAGTTGAAAAATTTTTTTGATTTTTTTTTTTTAATGCCTGCTCCGAAGGTCTTATCTTACTATACTAGGGATTATATAGCTATATATGAAATTTCATGCATATCGGTTAATATCTTGACCCTCCTCCACCAAAATAGCTGTTCACTTGGCTGTTTTCCTATGTCATGAAGGCTGAAATTTCAGTTCAGTGGAGCACTTACTGTTCCCAACCCTAACCCTGTGGAAAGCCATCTAATTAGACTTTAATTTGATTTTGAGATGTTTTTAGGAGGTAATTTAATTATTGTTTGATTTTATACCAATGTTATGTATCTGATGTTAGCCACCCTGAGCCCGACTTCGGCCGGGGAGGGTGGGATATAAATAAAAGTTTTTTTATTATTATTATTACTTGTTATTATTCCTTTGTAAGAAAATATGAAATAACGTAAAACCATTTTTGCGGGGGGGGAATCAATGGGGGGGTTGACAAGAAATTTTCCGCACCGGGTACCACCTGACCTTCCCATGCCTGGGGGTGGGGTGACAAAAATTTTTTTGCCCCCGGGTACCAATTTACCTTGCTACGCCCCTGGTAGTAGCATACATGAATAGTTTTCCCCCCTGCTCTAAACAACCTTGTTTTCTAAGGCTGCGCACAAACACCCTAAGTTTAAAGCACATCATTTCCCTGAAGAATTGGGGGAACTGCATTTTCTTAAGGGGCTGGGAATTGTAGTTTGTGAGAGGTAAACCACAGTTTCCAGGATTATTTGGGAAAAATAATGTGCTTTCAGTATATGCAGCCTAAGAGACAAATCTGTGAATAAGCATGCAAGGATACAAACTGAGAGCTGCTTGCAGCTTCATCTCAACAACAGGAAGCTAAGTACGAAAGACTCCTTTATTTCAAAGTGCCATATCAATTTTGGCAGGAAATTGTTTTTTCATCTTTTTCTGATATATCACAATGTCTAAAATAAGGATGGAGGTATGTAGAAGCACTGGCTGGCTTCACGGTTTTCCCCACATTGTGATTTTTGCATAGCACATGCACACACACACCCTGATTTGCAATATATTGCCAGGTCCAAAACTATGAAACCGATATCAAAATATAGACTTCAAAACAGTTTTGGATGATATATATCAATATATCGCCTGTAGTCCTAATACAGGGACACGGGTGGTGCTGTGGTGTAAACCACAGAGCCTAGGACTTGCCGATCAGAAGGTCGGCGGTTCGAATCCCCGCAATGGGGTGAGCTCCCATTGCTCGGTCCCAGCTCCTGCCAACCTAGCAGTTCGAAACCACATCAAAGTGCAAGTAAATAAATCGGTACCTCTCCAGTGGAAAGGTAAACGGCGTTTCCTGCTTATTCTCAAGTGAGGGCCTTTAATTATATTCTGAACAGAAGGTAATAGAGATGGATGTTACTGTGCTTTCTATTTACAGTCACACTGCCTTTGTAAAATCATGCATTATGTGGCTGGCAATTGTGTCTGACATGTCCTGTTATCATTCATCTCTCTAATCACTTCCTCCTCCTCCACTTAATTGAGTCAACTAAGCTTTTTTAAAAACACACACACACAAATATATCATCGCCCTGCTAGTAGGGATGTAAAATCTAAAGCTACCCTGCTCAGGGAGCACTCTGTACTGCTCAGAAGGGATGGGCTATTGCTTTGAATGGAATGCAAGTTCACTTCCAACAATCTGCTCAACAAATCTTAAGTAGGCAAAAAGCCTCCGATAAGTGCAGAAAGACTCCCTGGAAAAGACGCTGGAAGACTCCCTGGAAAAGACCCTGATGTTGGGAAAGATGGAGGGCACAAGGAGAAGGGGACGACAGAGGACGAGATGGTTGGACAGTGTTCTCGAAGCTACCAACATGAGTCTGACCAAACTGCAGGAGGCAGTGGAAGACAGGAGTGCCTGGCATGCTCTGGTCCATGGGGTCACAAAGAGTCAGACACGACTAAACGACTAAACAACAACAAAGTGCAAAAAAAGGCTCCTTTAGGCACAGAATTCTGGGAATCTATAAGGAACTTTAAAAGCAAACCCAGAGAGTGAGAATAGAGGTTTGGCGGGGGAAGGATGAGGAATGCACCACAGGGCATCACAATTACAATGTGCAGAGGTACCTTGGTTCTCAAACTTAATCCGTGTTACAGATTTCAGAGTTGCCTACGTGCAGAAATGCAGCTGTCTTATCTTCAAGCAATTAACAGTTGGCAGAAAGCCCAGATTGCTCTCTCTCAGACCCTTAGCAACGACCTTGTGATTGGTCAATGAGTTCCTGATAAGGTGAGCTCTGTGTGAGAGCTGTGTGGTTAGTGTGGTTAGTGTGTGGAGAACATGGTCAGTGTAGAGAGAGAGACAGAGAGGAAAGATTTTATGTTTTGTTTCTTTTATTTTGTAAAGTCTGTAAATAGTAACTTATGGATGCTAGTTGCTTCAATCAATAAATACTGTATATAGTTATCCAGTGAGTTGCTGAGTTCCTGCGTTGAGCTGTCTAGTCAATTTCACAACAGCCAGAAGCTTCCAGAAAAGTCTGCGTCTAACTCTGCGGTGTCCAGGAATACGTTATACTCCTGACACTAAATCTTAAGAATCCGGTCCAGAAGTCCGTTCCAAATCCAAAACATTCCAAAACCAAGGCACGCTTTCCCATAGAAAGTAATGCAAAATGGATTAATCCGTTCCAGACTTTTAAAAACAACCCCTAAAACAGCAATTTAACATGAATTTTACTATCTAACGAGACCATTGATCCATAAAATGAAAGCAATAATCAATGTACTGTACTATAAAATAAATAAGACAGTATTGTAGATGATAAAAATTAAAATTATTATTTTTTCTTACCTGCACTGATGATAGTCATTGTTTGGATGGGGGGCTTTTATCCATTTCCGCAGTCACACAATCATCAGTAGCTGAACTGGGTTCCACACAGTCACAAAAACAAATTAACTGAAAAAGCCTCAAAAACAAAAACGCAAAATAAACAGCAAAAACAAAAGCGCCAAACTTAATCCATTTCGGAAGTCCGTTTGACTTCCGAAATGTTTGGAAACCAAGGCGCAGCTTCTGTTTGGTGCAGGCACCCCGGAAACAATAGCCAACAGTCACATCAGACGTTTGGCTTCCAAAAACATTTGGAACACTTACTTCTGGGTTTTCAGCATTTGAGAACCAAGGCATTTGAGAACCAAGGTACCACTGTAGTAAACTGAGCAGAACATAGAGGTTGGGGGTGGGGGTGGGGGTGCTGAATTTTGGCTTTGCAAAGGGTGCCACTGAAATTTGATAAACCAAATTCCTCCCCTGGAAATGTCTTCCCCCAAATTCACCAGCATGAAAGTGTTCAACTTTGCATCAAGCTCTTAATATTAACACACACAAGAAATCTACAGCTTCATAAAGGAGCAGCTAACTGGCTAACCACTGATGTAAGACAATATATTCTCCTTTTCAGTGCTTTTTTCCTGGGGGTTCTCAAGGCTACACAGTACTGACCCCTTTTTTTCTAGAAGATCAGCACTGGTTAAAAATGTGGCAATTACTTCATGGTGATTAGGTAAGGGTAAAGGGACCCCTGACCATTAGGTCCAGTCACGGACAACTCTGGAGTTGCGGCGCTCATCTCGCTTTATTGGCCGAGGGAGCCGGCGTACAGCTTCCGGGTCATGTGGCCAGCATGACTAAGCCACTTCTGGCGAACCAGAGCAGCGCACGGAAACGCCATTTACCTTCCCGCTGGAGCAGTAAAGTGCTAGGTTGGCAGGAGCTGGGACCGAGCAGCGGGAGCTCATCCTGTCGCGGGGATTCAAACCGCCGACCTTCCGATCTTCAAGCCCTAGGCTCTGTGTTTAACCCACAGCGCCACCCACTTCCCATGGTGATTATCAGCCCTCTTCCCCCCCCCCCTTGAAGAAAGGCACTGCTCCTTTCCCATGTTTTCTCTCTCTGCACTGTGATTTGACTCGTCATTCTGCTCGGCTGCATTATATTTTAATGAGCCGTGTATTTTTATTAGATGTTGCCTTGATTGTTTTACACACAACATTAGATGCTCTGCTGCTTCTTTCAGAGCCATGAAATGGGATACACTTTATAAACAATGGGTCAATATGCAGAGCAAACCTATGTCTGTTCAGAAGCAGGGCCTTCCAAGGTCAATAAGACTTCCTCCACGATGATGTAGGACTGAAGCCATGGCAATCCTGCAGTGGAAAAGGGGCAAGACCTTTTCTGTTGGAAAGCTGTTTCTTGCGGAAGTCCCTCCTTAAGAAAACTCCACACATATGTTCAGAAGACAAGTAAAAACTTACGTATTCAGGGAAAGAACTCTCTACTCTTTGCTCCCCACCTCCACCGCAATGCTGCTGCTATATTGCCTAGAAATTAGAATGGATTCCTTTAAACTATTTGAAATTATTACAAAACAAAAGGCACTCCTATCATGCGATAAAGTGAGTCAGCCAACAAAGAATCACGAATTCACTTTACTAAATATAGAAACAGATGTGTGTGTGTGTGTGTGTTTTTAAAAAGAAATCTCTTTTATTCTTCTACCGTGTTGGCTGCTGACAGATCAGCTATGCAAAGCTGATGACACAGCTCGGAGATCAAAAAAGGCCTCTCCTACCAGCCACCATCTTCCCAGCAACATTAATTGTACAACACGGCACACAATTCATTGTAGCTAATCTACATAATACGCCTTCCAGAGCTTAATGACACTGAGGAGAAAGAAAACTCCACATGCAGGAGAAATCTGAATATCAACAGGAATAAAATTTCTGAAGATTGCCCAGACATAAATGCCAATGGGTATGTTTGAAAAGCGAAAATTGTCAGGCACAAAGGGGAGGGAAAAACCAACCTATAAAATATGCAGCCAATTATGCAAAGGAACAGATGTCTAAGCGCACAAATTTCATGCTCTGTCTCCAAAAGAATACAAAATGGAAGGCTTCCCTGGATCTAGGAGGAAGTGTCTTTTACAAAGATATGTCAGGACTGTTTTCGCCTTTATCATTATGTGTCAAGGCAAAACATAGGAGTTACAGGAAGGCAGATGCTTGAGAGAGATGTAAAAATGGCAGTACTTGAAACAGAAACCAAAGATCATTCAAAGCTTTCCCTTCTCAGTGGCTCTGACATTAGTTTACTATCAGACTCGCGCATGCAGTTTCTGGGGTAGTAGCTAGTTTTTAGCTCCATGAATGGACACCTTTCAACGCTTGCCTCCTAGGCATTTTTTGCACGCTGGTCCAATAGCAAACTGAAGCTGACTAGTGCATATTCACTAGAAAGTACTTTGACATCATGGGAACAAATGGGAATTGTGCAAAAAGTATTCTGGAGTAAGTTTCCTTTGCACTGATTGAGTAGGACTATTTGTCTATCTATTCACTGAATCACAGAATTGTAGAGTTGGAAGGGACCCCAAGGGTCATCTAGTCCAACCCCCTGCGATGCTGGAATCTCTGTTAAATCATCTGTGACAAGTGACCATCCAACCTCTGCTTAAAAACCGCCAAGGAGTCCACAACCTCCCAAGGGAGACCGTTCCACTGTCAAACAGCTCTTACTGTCAGAAAGTTCTTCCTGGTGTTTAGTCGGAATCTCCTTTCTTGGAGTCCTACCCTCCAGAGCAGGAGAAAACAAGCTTGTTCCCTCTTCCAGGTGACAGCCCTTGAGATATTTAAATATGGCTATGTTATCTCCCCTCAGTCTCCTCTTTTCCAGGCTAAACATGCCCAGCTCCTTCAACCGTTCCTCATAAGGCTTGGAAGTGTGGTGAAAATGTGTCAGAGGCACACCTCTTGTTAAAAAATGTGTCAGAGGCACACCTCTTGTTAAAAAATGTGTCAGAGGCACACCTCTTGTTAAAAAATGTGTCAGAGGCACACCTCTTGTTAAAAAATATATATGGAAAGTGAGGGCATCTTGGGGTCTGCACACACACACACACACACAGAGAGAGAGAGAGAGAGAGAGAGCAAATGAAGTGTATCCCAATGATTAAGTTGTGTTTATACTACTGAGGCAGTTGAAACTTGATAATAGATTGCTTTGTACTTGTGTAGGATGACCTATGCACTTCTTCCCTTGGATGGAAAAGCTGAATTAGAATGGGCAGCCAAGAAATAAACTCCAACCTCCTTGAAGAAATGAGACTCAGCTGATGAGACAGGTGGTTGCTTCTTAATGAATATACATACACACAACAGTAGGTTTTGCTTCTGTTGTTGTTGTTAAAACATGCCAAAGCACAAACTGTGCATTAGTATTATTGGAAAGAGTTCGGCTGAGGTAGGGGTTGCCGATACAAAACAATAATAAGTATTCCTTTTTTTTTTTTTTAATAATTTTTATTAATTCATTTTGTTCAACAAAAAAAGAAAAAGGAAAATAACAAAGTATTACAAGCGCTGCCATACAACACTACTCAACAAAATTTAACATCCCACATAAACATATCTGAGTCATATTATTTCTATCTTAAGGGGAAAAAGAAAAGAAAAGAAAAGAATATATATATATATATATATATATATATATATATATATATACTATCAAAAAATAAAAATAAAAATAAAAAAAAAAATTTAGAGAAGGAAAAAAAAAAAAAAAAAACAACCAGCCAAACATATAATTAGATAGTCCATATATCCACTTGCTTATACATACCTATATATACTTAGACTCTCTTACCTACAGATACATAACAGGCTTAACTTAACAAAACTTTAAATTCACAAATCCGACTTCCTGTCAAGTCCCCATGCATCTACCTCTCTTATTGTTGAATGTAAATCAAACAGTTCGAGTTCGTTCAAATATTTTCCAATACATTCCACCATGTCATATATCTATCTTTCCTCGACTCTTTGCCTTTCCTTTAGCACTCAAAAGCTGGCATGGATGTAAAATTATTATTATACTTTTGGGCATATTTCTTGTATATATCCCAATTTTCAGCAAATTTTTGTTTGGATTTTTCTCTGATATTATTAGTTAATAGGGCTAATTCGGCGAATTCTTGTAGTTTGCTCTGCCAATCTGAAATTTTTGGAAGTTCTTGTTCTTTCCAGCTTTTTGCCACCAAGATTCTGGCCGCCGCAATTGCGTAGAGAAATACTTCTTTTGATTTATTTGGGATTTCTTTTCCCACCATGCTTAATAAGAATATCTCCGGTTTTTTTGTAAAAGATACTCCCATCATTTTTTTTAATTCCTGATAGATCTCCCCCCAAAAGACTTTAACTTTTTCACACCTCCACCACATGTGAATCATATCCCCATTATTTGCACCACATCTCCAACACACGTTTGCCATGTTTTTGTACATTTTTGACAGTCTACTGGGAGTGAGGTACCAGCGGTGATTCATTTTTAACATATTTTCTCTTATGTTATAATTGGCTGAGAATTTCAAATTGACCCTCCACAGAGTTTCCCAATCCTTGAACATAATTGGGTGACCAACATCCTGTGCCCATTTTATCATTGAGTCTTTAACGGTCTCTTCCATTACTTCATAATCAAGAAGCAGTTTATACATTCGCGAAATTAATTTGGTCTTGTTATTTATCAGTTCATTTTCAAATCTAGTGGGCTCCTTTTCGAAGCCCACCAGTTTGTCTTTCTTATAAACTTCATTGATTTGGAAGTAATCTAACCAGCTGAAAAGGTATTTTTTGACCTCTTCATAGTTTCTCAGCTTAATTTGTTCCTCCGCTCCTGTCAGTAACATATTATATGTTATCCATTTCTTATTAAAACAATAATAAGTATTCCAATGGGTCATTTGCAGAGCAGAATTTTGTTTTCTCCTTGGTCAAAAGCCACAAGGAGTGCTTTGTTGTGGACAACGCACAACAAAATGGGAAGTGTGGTGTAATGGTTAGGCCTATGACCCGGAGACCAAGGTTCAAATCCCCATGCAGCCATGTAGTTCACTGGGTGACTTTGGGCCAGTCGCCATCTCTCAGCCTGACCCACTTCACAGGGTTGTCGTGAGGATTAAATGGGGAGGAGGAGAACCGCACGTACCACCTTGAGTTCCTTGGAGGAAAAGGTGAGTTGCAAATGTAGATAAATAAATACATTTATTAAACATTCAGATGACTTCTTTTTAGGAGCACAAATCTGTCTGACATGGCAAGGGGGAGCATATCTGGTGGGGTCAGAAAAGCTGCCATTCCTTTTGACGTTTAACAATGTCAAATTACATTGACTATACAGTGGTACGTTCGTATTCGAACAGCTTGGCTGCCGAACACCGCAAACCCAGAAGGGAGTGATTTGGTTTGCAAACGTCTTTTGGAAGCCAAACATCAGGCACGGCTTCTGATTTAGTGCAGGAAGCTCCTGCAGCCAATCGGAAGCTGCGCCTTGGTTTTCGAACGGTTTCGGGAGTCAAACGGACTCCCAGGACGGATTAAGTTCGAGAACCAAGGGACCACTGTATAGAACTTTGTTTTGCTGAGTTTTTCAAGTGTTACAAATCAAGAAACAAATTAATAAGGGACTTACAAACCCACCCCTACCATCATTGCTCAGTTCTTATTGAGGCTGAAACTTCTGAGACCCATATTATACATTGAGTGACCATAATTCAGATGACATATACGTGTTTCGCAAGCAGAAGATCCCAGATTCAAGCTCCGGACTTTCAAATAAAAATGTTCACGTAGCACAGCATCTGAGACCCTGGAGAGCTCCTGCCAGTCAGAGCATGCAATATTAGGTTAGATCAGGAGTACCCAACATGTTACCCTCCACTGCAACTCCCAACATCTCTGCTTCCTGAGGCTGCATATTAACTCCATGGAGGGACCACTTTTTTCTTTCTTTGAAATAATTTTTTATTTGATTTTCAAAAATATAAACATACCACAAAAACAATTCCAAATGTCGAGATTACTCTGAATCTCCTGACTTCCCCCTATCCCTTCCATGGGCCCTATTAATCCTATTTTCAACTGCATAGCATTGCTTCTCCAATTTTTAACTTCCTAAATTATCCATACATACTGCTACAATACAAGTGTGCTTAAGATCCTGCCAATGTTTAAACCTGCTTACTATAATCTTCTATATACATTGTAAACTTTTCCCATTCTTTTTTTTAAAAAAGATCCTGTCTTCTTGATTCCTGAGCTTCCCAGTTAGTTTTGCCATTTTGGCAAAGTCCATCAGCTTGGATGGATCGCTTTCAATGCTCATTAGCACGTTTATTTAAAAGATGCGAACGAAAGGTGCTGGCTTTCACAGGCAACTTCACAACACTAGCTTAGTTTTTTTTTTTTTTTTAAGTTTAAAACGAATTAAATGGTGACTACAGCAGCAAGAATGCTACTTGCCCCAAAATGGAAAGAAGCAGAAGTCCCAGCAAAGGAAGAATGGATACAAAAACCTATGGAATATGGAGAAATGGCGAAACTTACAGGAAGAATAAGAAATCAAGATGACAAACTTTTTATAAAAGAATGGAAACGGTTTGTGGTGTAGTGGTTAAGAGTGGCAGACTCGTTATCTGGGGAACCGGGTTCGCGTCCCCGCTCCTCCACATGCAGCTGCTGGGTGACCTTGGGCTAGTCACACTTCTTTGAAGTCTCTCAGCCCCACTCACCTCACAGAGTGTTTGTTGTGGGGGAGGAAGGGAAAGGAGAATGTTAGCCGCTTTGAGACTCCTTCGGGTAGTGAAAAGCGGGATATCAAATCCAAACTCTTCTTCTTCTTCTTCTTCTTCTTTGTGGAATATTTACAGACAAACTGTAAACAGATAACAACCACTGGCAGGATTATTGTAATAACCTGCAGTTACATAAGAGTAATTATTTAAAGAAGATAAAAAAATGAGTAAGTTACAGGGTCAGGTTTAAGGTGCTGGTTTTGACCTTCGTACCTAAGGGACCGCCTCTCCTGGTATGTCCCGGGTAGGACCTTAAGGTCCTCAAATAATAACTTTGTTGGAGGTCCCTGAGCCACAAGGATGCTAGGTTGGCTTCAACTAGGGCCAGGGCCTTCTCAGTACTGGCCCCGACTTGGTGGAACGGTCTGTCACAAGAGACCAGGGCCCTGCGGGATTTGGCATCTTTCCGCAGGGCCTGCAAGATGGAGCTGTTCCACCTGGCCTTTGGGTTGGTTTCAGTTTAACCCTGATGTTTCATTCTTTTGGTGTGGTTGGTGGGCTACTTAAAAATGAGGCTGCAGTCTAGATTAAATTTTAAATTGTATTTTAATCTGTATTTTAATGAATTGTTTTATGTTTTGTTGTGATTTTATTGGTGTTAGCTGCCCTGAGCCTGGTTTGGCGGGGAAGGGCGGGGTATAAATAACAATTTATTATATCATTATTATTATTTGGATATGCAGAAGATATTAAAAATAATTTTAAGGAACCACAGAAAGAGGGAGAAGGAAGTTTTAAAATGTCAAAATGACTGTAAAATCTATAATGATGATGGTTTATTATGTATACCCTGCCCATCTGGCTGGGTTTCCCCAGCCACTCTGGGCGGCTTCCAACAAACTTTCCTAAACATGAAATGTATTCTTTCAACATACTTCCCTAAACATGAAATGTATATACCTGAAAAGCATAAACAAAATTTAAAAAATAAAATTAAAACTAATTAAATGGTGAAAGCTAACAAGACAAGCTATCCGTTCTAAAAGCACATTTAGAAATACATAGCAAAGGAATAGGTTCTAGGAGTTAAATGGAAAACTCTCCCCGCCCCCGCCCCCCGCCTTTTCCTTTCCTGTTAAAATGATTACATAAGCACAGAATGTATAAACTTCTAAGAGACTAGATTAGATGCCTTGGGGATTCATAAATGAATATATACACACCGGCTAATTACCAATCAAAAAGTCACACACACAAGAGAGGCAAACTGGTACTCACATTTTGCATGTGCACAGAGACAAGGATCTCCTAACGTGTCATTCGTGTCTCCAAACAATTGTTAATTTTATGGGAGTGCAAAGAAACCATGTCAACAATCACCCATGTAAGGGTGGAACCCAGGGCCAGATTTAGGTTTGATGAGGCCCTAAGCTACTGAAGGTAATGGGGCCCTTCATATGCCCAGCTGTCCTTTGTCAACAACAAATTGTTGCTGTCTTTTATGTTGAATATATGCTCTATGGGAATTTATGAACCTCATAGGTATCTCAAGCCATTTACACATGTTGCCATGCAACCAGTGCCTGCAGAATGTAGGCACCCTATATACAGAAAGGAGCAAACCAGTGATCTTTTAGGGAGCAGGCTAGCAGGCAGGGCCCATTACTTACATCATAGGAGCCTACACAACACAAAACACTGTTGCTGTATGTAGGTTTTATTTTATTTGTTTTTTATCTTATATTTTGGAAGTGTACATTCAGGTTTTTTGGAGGGGGCCAAGAGAATGGGGCCCTAAGTTATAGCTTGTTTAGCTTGTATGTAAATCCGGCACTGGTGGAACCACTACACTAAATGGGGGGAGCCCATCCATAACCACCATATTCTCATTTAGAATATGTATTTTGACTAAGTTAACCCGTAGATGGTCAATGAAATCATTTGAAATCATTGCTTGGTGCAGAGGAGGCAAGCAAAGGCGAAGGTAAAGGGACCCCTGACCATCAGGTCCAGTCATGGACTACTCTGGAGTTGCGGCGCTCATCTCTCTCTATAGGCCGAGGGAGCTGGCGTACAGCTTCCGGGTCATGTGGCCAGCATGACTAAGCCGCTTCTGGCGAACCAGAGCAGCACACGGAAACGCCGTTTACCTTCCCGCCGGAGCGGTACCTATTTATCTACTTGCACATTTTGGGGTGCTTTCGAACTGCTAGGTGGGCAGGAGCTGGGACCAAACAATGGAGCTCACCCTGTTGCGGGGATTCGAACCGCCAACCTTCTGATTGGCAAGCCCTAGGCTCTATGGTTTAACCCGCAGAGCCACCCGCGTCCCATTTGAAACCATTGCTTGGCGCAGAGGAGGCAAGTACTGAAGTTAAAACAGTACCTTCAGCACTGGCTCTGTGGACAGCTCCGGTTAATCTATAGGCAGGTATGATGTGGCATTCCATGTCTCCCCCCCCCCCCCAATAATCTTGAGCTTTGCTTTTTAATCTGAAAACTAACTCTGGAAGCTTCAGCCAAGAAGAGAAAAGCAGAGAGAACGGAGACAGGGAGGGGGCTGGGGGAAAGGAGGGCTTGTTAACCCCTTCCCTTCCCATCATTTGATCTCTCAAAATTGCCCCTAGAATCATAGAAATGTAGAGTTGAAAAGAGCCCTTCTCCCCAGTGCTTTTCTTCTTGGGGGGGAGAGGTGTTGGTGCTGCGTACCCCCAGAAAAAAACCACTGCTTCTCCCTGCAGCTGAACTTCCTCCATAGTGGCCCACAATTGGGGGGGGGGGGACTAGCACTTCATATCCCTACAAAAACACGTTAGCCTCTTGTCTCCCATTTCCCTGGGACCAAAACTTAGAATATAAAGGAGAGCTGGCCATTTGTTTCAAGCAGGGAGAAGGTTGGTGTGGAAGCAGCTTCGGAAGAAAAAAAGCAGTTTGGGGAGATATCTCTTTAATCAGAAATGTCACCAATGCTGTTTCAACTTCCACGCACCCCATCTCCTCTCTTTTGAAAGTGTGTGCCCAAACTACATTTGTAGTTTGGGAGGGGGGGTCAGCAGGGACCACACTCTGCGAGGCAAAAAAATAAGAATAGAGAAAATCAGGCACAGATCCTCTGGTTTGCAAACAATGATGTACATTAAGCAGCATTTTCTGTCTCCAATAGCTTATCAATTAAAGTCAAAGGTATATCCGGGGGGCCACTCCACAGACCAAAGTAAGGACCTGCTTCGCTTGCAGAAGACGTAGACACAGTGCAATCTGCTCTGAAGAAGAAGAAGAAGAAGAGTTTGGATTTGATATCCCGCTTTTCACTACCCAAAGGAGTCTCAAAGCGGCTAACATTCTCCTTTCCCTTCCTCCCCACAACAAACACTCTGTGAGGTGAGTGGGGCTGAGAGACTTCAAAGAAGTGTGACTAGCCCAAGGTCACCCAGCAGCTGCATGTGGAGGAGCGGAGAAGCGAACCCGGTTCCACCAGATTACAAGTCTACCACTCTTAACCACTACACCACACTGGCTCTCACTCTCTGGACCCTCTCCCCCCCCCCACCCAGCAGCAATCATAGGACAAAGTCTCCTCTCCTTTCCTCAGGAACAACCCTAAATTGCTGCCACCAACTTTATGCTCAGACACAGCTGCCAGGGTCATCAGTTTTCTGGCTTGGCAGTTGCCCAAGCCATTTGCAATGGACATAAACCACACCAGGAACCTCAGCAGGGACCGTACAGTAAAGCCGTAATAGGTCTTATAGCACAGCGTCATAATAGTGCAACATCAAAGGATATCAACACAGCCTTTTGAAAGGGTACGGCCTTATCTGTCCTCATGACAATTACGTTATCAGGCCTCCCTGAAGAACAGGATTGCTAAAGTGCACATCAGAGAATAAGCATTTAACTTTAAAATCACTGATAAAGTGAGAAGCAGGGTTGCAGCCACTCCTAGCTCCTTCTCCTCTGCTCTTTTCTTTTTTTTCTTTTTAGCCTGTCCTTGCCCACCTGAGGTAGCAGAACAGAACTCCACTCCTGCCCCTATTGCAGGCACAGGAAGGTGGATGAAAAGGAACAGAGGAATTGAGAAGATGATGAACCTTCCAAAACTTGAAGCATGGGGAGTACCAAAAAATAAATTATAATTTGGCAGAATATTTGGATAATATGATTTGCATATGGATAATTTGGCATATTTAATATGATTTGAATGAATTGTTAATTTGGAAATTTTAATAGAAATGATTGATTTAAAAAAAAGAGAGAAAAGGAACAGAGGAGGAGGGGAAATTGTAATTTCTAGCCTCCTTAGATATGTGTTTAAAGAGGGAAAAGTTTATTTCCCAGGCTGCAACCTGGCAACCCTACAGAGGATTGCTGTGCTGTGAGTGCTAGTACTGAAAACCTCCTGCCTTTCGTGACTTCCAAAGGAAGAGGAATCTGGAGCAGGTCTTTGCTCAATAACTTGAGCATGCTCATTTTTCCTTAACGAATTCATCAGAAATCAACAGCGGACTGACTTCTGTCTGCTTGGGCAGAGATGGGTTCGTTGCAAGTCTCCCTGCACCACTGAAGTCCAAAGGTAGGCCAGCATTGTGCCCCCATTATGATAGCACATGTCATGGCAACTCATGAACAAAACACATAGTTTGAGTGCCAAAGGTCCCAGATTCAATCTCTGGGAACCCATAAGGCATGGGGCTCATAGGCCAGTGCCTATTTGGTACGGTGGTACCTCGGGTTAAGTACTTAATTCGTTCTGGAGGTCTGTTCTTAACCTGAAACTGTTCTTAACCTGAAGCACCACTTTAGCTAATGGGGCCTCCCGCTGCCGCTGCGCCGACCAGAGCACAATTTCTGTTCTCATCCTAAGCAAAGTTCTTAACCTGAATCGTTATTTCTGGGTTTGTAACCTGAAGCGTATATCACCTGAAGCGTATGTAACCCGAGGTACTACTGTAATCCGCCACTGCTGAAGTCACTCCTCTAGGTGTGGATAGTCATCACAAACTGACTTCATCAAATCTAGGATTCATTTCATTCCATTATGGCCTTTTGTTCCCAGCAAGTGAGTACATATGGGAGCACATAATTTATTCCCAGAGGGTGAGGTTGAAACATTCTGGATATCATTGCCCAATCTGTCTAGATCATGCCTTCGCTTTAGGCGGCAGGCTACGATGTCCTCATGTCAAATTATGGCACATTGCTTATCCATGCTAATCATCTTAACTACTAAAGCTACCCAGAAAGCAAATGTGAAGAGCTGGAAAAGATTCCACCTATTGAATTTCTCTTGCCACAGGGGTCCTATCACACACACACACACACACACACACAAACAAACAAACACACAAAATACACATGCCTCCACCACAAATCCTGTTAACAATACACAATTGTAAAGCTGAAGGCACAAAGCAAATGTACACTCTTGGTAAATAAAATCACGCAGCACAGGAAAAAGAAAATCAGAAGTAACACATTCCACAGATAACAATAATAAGATAGCCATATCCAGTCCAAAGTATATATATATATAAAACAGCACTTACAGTTTGAAAGGGACACGGGTGGCACTGTGGTCTAAACCACTGAGCCTCTTGGGCTTGTCGATCAGAAGGTCGGCAGTTTGAATCCCCGCGATGGGATGAGCTCCCGTTGCTCGGTCCCAGCTCCTGCCGACCTAACAGTTTTAAAAGCACGCCCAAAAGTGCAAGTAGATAAATAGGCACCGTTGTGGCAGGAAAGTAAACGGTGTTTCCATGCGCTGCTCTTGTTTCGGTGTTCCGTTGTGCCAGAAGCGGCTTAGTCATGCTGGCTACATGACCCGGAGAAAACTGTCCTTGGACAAACGGCGGCTCCCTCGGCCTGTAAAGCGAGATGAGCGCCGCAACCCCAGAGTCATCTTGGGCATGACCAGAGCCCTTTGGATATGCTACCACTACAAGGCTGCTGATGAGAAACCTGTCTCTTTGGTCTAAAGGAGAATAACATGGGCTACTGTGATCAAACTCTGTGATCAACATCTCTATCGAATACTACTCTAGGCCACATTCACACCAGGCATTCACACCAGAACTCTGAGAAGTGTAGCTCTGGGAGGGGCTCTGAGATGAAAGGCTGCTATTTAGTCACCGGGGACCATGAGTGGAAGTGTGCTGTTGTCCTCGTGCCCTGGCTGTGGGCTACCTATAGGCCTCCAGTGGGCCATTGTAAGAACAGGAGCTCCTAAAGCTCCACATTTCCCCACAAGCATGTATGTGTATTATGGTATTTACTTTTCAGCTGTTTCCATTTCCCAAGGCATCCAGTCTAAATGTTCCACCAGAAAGAAATTAACTAATCTTATTTTCAGATAGCGCCTTACTCTTCTTGCTGTGTTGAATGAATCCATTCCCAAGTCTACGCAACCTTTGCTGATTCCCCCCCCCCCCACAGTTAAACAGAGCTGTTACAATGCAAACCTTTCCCACAGCAGAAGACCAGCTCCAGAAATCCTACTATCTCCCTAAGCAGATATGAAATGAATACGGCAAGGACAACCGATACACGAGGAAAAGAAGATTTGTTGCAGCACACATTAAATTTGGCAGGGATTTGTTCTGTTTCAGCTGCAAAGATTGATAGAGGTAGCCGGAGGATTGGAATAAGAGACTACCAAACTCCATGGGAACCGATTCATCAACACAGAAGCTAGGCATTATATAACACCTGTATGCATGCACGAACAGTCTGCCAGACATGTTTTAGGGTCCCAATTGGCTGTTCTGCATCAGCCAAGAGAGGCAAATGAGGGTGCCTTGAAATGTTGCAGATGAAATGCTCAGAGCACACAAACACCCCACGCAGTAAAACAACTACTTTCCCCTGGATTCCGATATCAGGAACTTCTTAATTCTTCCCGGTTCCAGTTCAAGAGTTGCCTTCAGCAGTCAGTTGGCTGCCAGCTTTTCTCTGTAAGCCTCTCATTAAAGAAAGTCCCAGCTGGTTGTGTACCCTCCCTGTGACTTCATAACATGCACTCCATCTTATTTCTCTGGCTCTTGAGGGACCAATTAGGGACACAGGATGCTGCCATACTGAGTCAGATCATTGGTCCATTTGGCTCAGTCTACACACACTGACTGGTAGCAGATCTCCAGGGAGTCTCTCCCAGTCCTGCCTGGAGATACCAGAGATGGAACCCATGACCTTCTGCATACAAAGCAGATGTTCCACCACTGAGCTACAGCCCTGGCCCTAATGCTAAGTGACCACTTGAGCTGTGCAATATACAACTCTTATGATGGAGAAAGAAAGTCTTGGGTAACCAGTGTCATAGAGTATACGTCAGGGGTGAGGAACTGGACCCACCAAGTGAGCTGGATTTTTCCCCTCCTCCACGCCCTGTGGACCAAGTTTGAAAGTAGGTGGGGCCATCTACCTGTCCATTGCATGACATCATGCACCTCAATGAGCGTCTCCACCCCCATCATCCAGCCCGGATACTGAGGTCCAGCTCCGAGGGCCTTCTGGTGGTTCCTTCACTGCAAAAAGTGAGGTTACAGGGAACCAGGCAGAGGGCATTCTTGGTAGTGGCGCCGGCTCTGTGGAACATCCTCAAATCAGATGTCAAGGAAATAAACAACTATCTGACTTTTAGAAGACATCTGAAGGCAGCCCTGTTCAGGGAAGTTTTTAATGTTTGAACTTTTATCGTGTTTTTAATATCCTGTTGGGAGCTGCCCAGAGTGGCTGGGGAGGCCCGGTCAGATGGGTGGGGTATAAGTAATAGTTTGTTTGTTTGTTTGTGCATAGGTGAAATGTGAGCCACAGTTCCGATAAAGACTACTTTACTGACATTGAAGACTCTGGACCCTGAATCTGGTTCCCTGCCCACCTCCGTCAGAAATACAGTAAATAACAGGGCCTTTTCACCTGTGGCACCCACAACACGAAACCGCCTCCCAGTCTGAAGGAAGCTCCTCCTGGCTCCTTTGCTGCTCGTTGTTTAGACAGGAACCCAAGGCTGTTTGATTTCAGCCAATTTTTGTAGCTTACCAACCTGCAGATGTTTTATGCTGCTACTGCTTTTGAAACTATTTAAAAAAACAAAACACCAACATTAGTTTTTATTGATATTTTGCTCTTTTTCGTATGTGTTCTGCTTTTTGTTGATACCTTGATTTATTATCATGTCTTGTTTTACTTTAGATTGAGACTGCCTTGGATATTTTGATTGCAAATCACCTTTAACGTTTCAAATGTCAACTAAGAATTACCACAACGTATCACAATAATATCTTTAAATGCTGCGATAAAAGAGAATTTCAGACAGTGCCATTTTCCCCACCTTTGTACCATGAAACAAACCATGTTTCCAATTTCTAGAAGCTACTAGGAACCTTGTTTTTCACTTGCATTAGTCAACTCTGCCAAACACAGAGAACGCATCAGCCCTTTTAAAAATGACCAGCATTGGCCTTTTCCCTTCTTCACCTCATCTACGCAGGCAGGAAAAATCATAAATACTTTCCACTTTAGGTCATCTGCAAACAGGAGCCCTGACTGAAACCAAATTTCAGGAACTCCTTCATTCCATTTGCTGCACAAACTACACTGAATTGTTATGTTTTAAGCGAGCAGCTCAGTTTCATTGGGTTCATGAATTATCAGTGGTTTTGCTACAATTTCTAGCGTCCTTTGGCACATTACAGGTTAAGTTATTCCACTTTCTATTTCATAAAGGGTTGAACTTTTAATCCTCTTAGGCTCAGCTCGGCTGCCTCCTTTGCAGAGCTTAAAATATCTACACCCAACGCATAACAAGTACACTCATCCCAGAATGTGCACTGGGCTTGCTACTGTACCATCTTAGAGCTGCAAATTAGAATCTCCTAAAATGCCTTTTCCCCATCAAGCTGCATCAGTACAGTGGTACCTCGGCTTACGAACTTAATCCGTTCCAGAAGTCCGTTCCTAAACTGAAACCATGGCACACTTTCCCTAATGAGGCCTCCCGCGACCGGTGCCCTTCCACCATTCGGATTCTGTTCAGAAGAAGAAGAAGAAGAAGAAGAAGAAGAAGAAGAAGAAGAAGAAGAAGAGTTTGTATTTGATGTCCCGCTTTATCACTACCCGAAGGAGTCTCAAAGTGGCTCACAATCTCCTTTCCCTTCCTCCCCCACAACAAACACTCTGTGAGGTGAGTGGGGCTGAGAGACTTCAGAGAAGTGTGACTAGCCCAAGGTCACCCAGCAGCTGCATGTGGAGGAGCGGAGACACGAACCCGGTTCCCCAGATTACGAGTCTACCGCTCTTAACCACTACACGAAACAGGACTGTTCTTAAACCGAGGTACCATTGTAATGGGAGAGGATGGGGTGAGAGGCACCTTCAGGACTTTTTCTCATCTGTGCAGCTCTTCAAAGGGAATCTAGTGTATCAGGCCTCACTCCTCTGCAGTCTTCCACTAAATGTTCAGTGCTCATCATCAAGAGGGTAACCTTCTATCATCCTGGCTCCCATCCATATTTGAATTGCACTGTTATTTACATCATGACAGCCCAATCCATGGGTAGGCAAACTAAGGCCCGGGGGCCAGATCCGGCCCAATCGCCTTCTAATTCCGGCCTGCAGGTGGTCCGGGAATCAGTGTGTTTTTACACGAGTAAAATGTGTGCTTTTGTTTAAAATGCATCTCTGGGTTATTTGTGGGGCATAGGAATTCGTTCATTTTTTCATCCCAAAATATAGTCCGGCCCCCCACAAGGTGTGAGGGACAGTGGACTGGCCTCCGGCTGAAAAAGTATGCTGACCCCTGGCCTAATCATAGGACTTGCTGAGGAAAGGGCAAAAAATATTACCAATGCAACACCAAAATCAAAACCAATGAAGCAACTCAGGACAGCATAACTGCATTTGTGTAGCTACACTAGCCAAGGCTTGTTGTTGTTGTTGTTGTTGTTGTTAATTAAATTGGTACACCGCCTTATACTTAGGGCAGTTCACAGGCTAAAATCACAATATTAAAAACACAAAATACATAATCAAAATAAGAAATAGAACAACCCAAAACGCCCCCACCCAAACACATTTTTGAAGGCCATTAAATGTCAACCAAAGGCCTGGGAGCAGACATAGTCAAACTCAGCCCTCTAAATGTTTTGGAACTACAACTCCCATGATCCCTAGCTAACAGGACCAGTGGTCAGGGATGATGGGAATTGTAGTCTCAAAACATCTGGAGGGCCGAGTTTGCCTATGCCTGTCTGAGAGGAGTGTTTTTGCCTGGCACCTAAAGGTGTATAATGAAGGCACCAGGCGAACCTTGCAGGGGAGAGCATTCCACAGATGGGGAGCCACTGCAGAAAAGGCCTGTTTAGAACTCCCCGCAAAATAATCTTTAAGAATTATTTTTAAATATTTATATTTTATTAAGGCGATTTCAGTTAAAAGAAATAAAGTGATACAGAAAAAGAAGAAGGAAAAGTGAGAGGAAGAACAACGACGATACATATAAAAACAAAAATATACCCCAAAAAAGCAATATACAATATTCCCATACATTCTTGCATAAATTGGTATAGTGTTGTTGTCCTAGTGCTTATGTAAATGCTAATAGCCTACTACATTTTGTATAAATTCATTCCAAATGTTATCATATTTATCCTTACGGAGTCTGTACCTGTAAGCAGTCCGTTCATAAATTGCCAGTGATGTCATAGCATCAGTCCACTGACTGAAGGGTATCCTATCTTTATCTTTCCAGTTCCTCAATATCAATCTCTTGGCCACCATTAGGGCACAGAAAATCCATTTCCGTTGTCCTGTTGATAATTTCCATAATAATTCAATAAAACATTCTCCGCTAAAAGGTATCTTTAAGAATTACAGTATGTAGAGTTGGAAAAAATGTCAAATGCAGTATTTCTCACCTGCTGCCCGTATCTCTCAAGGACTGCCTACTCCTATGAAAACCTGTCCAATTACTCACATCATCTCTGGTGGTCCTACTCCTAATTCCTCCACAATTCAAGACCCCATAGGGCATCACAAGAAAGAGTACCATCTTGTGAGTCACTCTTGATTAGTGGCAAAAAGCTCACCTGGCTCCTTCCTTGTAGGGATCAAACCAAAAACCTTACAATTTTGTGAAACTTTTGTGGCTGCACATTAATTGTTTTGGTTCCCTGTAGTTTAAGCATCACTTTTATTTTTAAGTCTATTGGTGCCGATATTGTTAGTTGCACCCTGTTGCTATGTCCAAAGCTGGTTTAAATAAATACGTGTGTTCTTATCTTTCAATTGTTGTAAGCCATCCTGCGGATCTTTCTGATGGGAAGACGGCATATATATGAATAAATGAAAGCTGCACCTGCTAAAACCTATTTGTCTCCATTAGAGGTGGTGAACCTGTGGCCCTCCAGATGTTTTTGGACTAAAAATCCCATCATCCACAGCCAGCATGGACAAATAGTCAGGGATGGTGGGAGTTGTAGTCCAACAACATATATAAGTTTCAAAAAAAGATGATTAAGCTGTTTGTGTATGTAAGGACAGCAGCTAGGATTCTTCATGCACAAAAATGGGAGGAAGAAGAAGTTCCCACCAAAGAAGAATGGATAAGCAATGTGATGGACAATGCAGAATAGGCAAAGTTAACAGTCAAAATAAGAGAACCTAATGATGATTGTTTTGTAGAAGAATAGAAGCTTTTTTCGGATTACTTAAAGAAATACCATAATATGATGAACTCGTGAGCAGGATTTGAACTACGAGCAACAGAAGGAATTAGAGATTAGAGTATTGTTGTTATGGTATAAGAGATAGAAGATAGGGAGCAGCAAATGGGGAGAACTAAAAACACCATGGAAAATGGGGTGGGAAGTCTACAAAACAAAAGAAAAAATTTACTATGTATGGAAGTGTGTACGTTAAACTTTTGCAAATTTAATTATATATATAGATATATAGATATAAAATAGAAGGCTGAATGTTCACCTGATCTGAGATTAAGTGTCTTCAGGTCCGGCAAGGAAATTAAAACATGCCTAAGGCAGGCATAGGCAAACTTGGCCCTCCAGATGTTTTGGGACTACAACTCCCACCATCCCTAGCTAACAGGACCAGTGGTCAGGAATGATGGGAATTGTAGTCTCAAAACATCTGGAGGGCCGAGTTTACCTATGCCTGGCCTAAGGTGACATTGGTGCCTTTGAAACTACTATCACACAAGGGAGTCAATGGGCATTTTAAGTAAAAAATTATGTCATAGATAAATGGTGAGGAACCTGTGGCCTTCCAGATGTTGTTGGACCACAACTCCCATCGTTCCTTACCACTGACAGTGCTGGTTTGGGTTGATGGGAACTGGAATCCAACAACATCTCTGGAAGGCTACAGGTTCCCAGCCTGTGGCATAGATCGTAAACAAACCAGCAAACCAAAAACACCTTTGACACTCAAACCAGTTTTGATGTCCAGTAGTTCCGTCCAGCTCCAAAGTAAGTTATGATCTTCAAACCAATTACGATTCTCAAACCCAGTTGTTTTAGAACTGTTGATTGCTTCAATACAATACAATACATTCATTGGATGCCTTGGTAAAGCTACCAACCTTATTGACACTCCGTATCAGAGCAAAGGGAAAACAAAGACGAACCAAGTTCAAACACTTTGATCAAGCGCAAAAGCCCTCTCTCCGTATTTACACCAAAAGAAATTGTCAGCAAGACCAATACCAAAAACTTCCAACATTCCCCCTTTGTGGGATGCCTGTAGGCTGTTTCAGAGAAAGAAACTGTGTTCTAGTCCTGTTCAGCAATCACGCAAATAGTTTGAAGAGCTTTGCCCTACAGATATTGACATTCTTCGCATAATCACCCAATGAAACAAGTCAACTGCTAGTGAGATCAGGCAATTAAAAAAGGAGAAAACCAACAGCAGGTAAGAACTATACTAGTGGCCAGGGGAGCAGGGATGGGTAAGAAAAAAGGTTGTTGTTGTTTTTAGTCTAGTAGGCTACGGGAAGTATATTGGGAAGATGAGAAAAAAGTCTGCCCAAAATCTGTAACGCAGAAGATGTGACTAAGGAGCAAACATGTGATGGTCCACAAGCAAGGGGGTGGGGAAGGCAATTCTCACAACGGGGATTCAGTTTTCATTGCAATAACTGCTTTTAAAGTGTTGTGCCCATCATCTCCCTGCCTAACGCTATTGGTGAAATGTTGCAACTACATGCAGGATTCAGGGCCATTAAATTTATCTCAAGTCATTTGGAAGCATAGAGCTATGAAACCAGGGGTGGCCAATGTGGCCTTCGTAAGACGTCACACCGCTCCACAGATTTTCATGCAAGTACATTCCGTTCTGTGACACAGGGATATACCTCCAGTCCTGACTAGGGCACTTGGTGCTTCCATGGGGTTCAGTGCCAAAGACATGCCTCTATCTCCATTTTATGGTGTTCCAGTGCTGCTCTCTCCAACGCACCAGTCTTCTGCGTGGGGCATCTGTAGGAGTTTCTGATTCCCCCCCCCCACGAAGTGTGCTCCCTTAGTGCGTATTTCCTAAAGTACGGGCCATGAAGATAGAAGCCAGCACAAAGGCCCAACCGGCTTACTTAAACATATGGCAACCACAGCAGTGAGGGGAAAGACCCTCTGCACATGCTCAGAGGCATGCCATTATCCCACACCAATTCCAGGACCACTGCACACCATTTCTGAAATCCTGAGACCCCGCCTGTGCTGTAAGAGACGTGTATCATTCTAATAGAATCTGGGGGCTGTGGGTGAGGGAGCAATCTCAGAAATAGGGCTTAGTGAGATTTGGGGAGCCCCAAGGATGATCCATAATTAGGCTGGCTCCCCACCCCCTGAAGGAAAAGCAGTTCTTAAATATCCGGCGGGAACGGAGGTCCCCCACCCACCAAGCTGCCGGCCGCCTTACCTCATCCCCCTGGCCAAACTGCAGCCCCAGGGCGACAAAGTGCTCCACCCGGATGAAGCCGTCGGCGTCCTCATCGCACACATCGAAGACCTCCTTGAGCTTCCGCAGGAACTGCATCAGGTTCGGTGGCTCCCCGAGGCCATTGGGCTCCATGGCGCCCTTTGGGGATTAGCTGGACGCCGCCGCGGGCGAGAGACTCTCCCAGTCCATCACCGCAGGAGGAGAAGCGGCGGTGGCGGCGGAGGCAGCGGCGGCAGCAGCAGCCATGATCTCGGCAGGCGAGCGGCACCTGCTCTTCTCTCGCCTTCAGCCTGAACAGCTTCTGAATGACATCAGCAAAGGGAGGAGAAAGGCGCGCGGGAGGCGGCGGAGTGGGGGAGGCGGAGGGAGGAACAATGGCGAGAGGAGGAGGAGGAGGAGGCAGGGCGCGAGGGGACCAGCTCGCGAGGGACGAAGAGGATGCACATCAAAGAAGATGCCCGCGGCCGCCCAGGGGATGCGAGCGCTGGGTACCACCAGGGGGCAAGACTGCCGGTCCGGCGCATGCCACCTCTCCTCAACTCTTCTCTCTCTCTCTCTCTCTCTCTCTCTCTCACACACACACACACACACACGTACGCGCTCAATCTTCCGTTTTCACGTTTCTAAGACGCCGGATTCGTTTACACGAAGAGCTACCGCCGCCAAACGCGGCACCTGAGCCGTCGGCATACATTGAAAAACGAGAAGCGAATGTGCTAGATCACATTCCAGGGGTTGGTTCCTTCCCTTGACATCCTTGCACTGCTCTGTTATATATACCAATACCAACAATCAGTTTCCTGCAGTTTAGATCCCCTCCGCCGCTTTTCAACAGCTGGATTTTGGCAAACGTGAGGATTGTATTCTGCGTTGGTGACGGGGGAGGTGGACTGAGTCAAGGGTGCTAATCTAGGTTAATTGACGTGGTCTTCAAAGGTGAGGTTGGGGTAGGTGACGTTATATCTCCCCCACCCCCAGCATAGAAGCCAACTCCTAGGAGCTGAGATCCCTTCAGACCCCCCAAAAAAATAAAATAATGCCCCCCAAAAAGTTGATGCACATTGCCATTCAAATGGTGTGCATGTGCCACATAATGTGATCGATTATATGGAGTGGGGCTCATCTGGGCCCCCTCAATATTTTATTCAAGTTCGGACCCCTGACTTTCCAGTGTTTAATCACCTGGGTGCAGCTAACCGTGTGGGTTAAAGTGTTTAAAAATGTAATACTAGAACCAGGGAGACACAGAGTCAGCTTTCTGCTCAGCTGAGAAGCACACTGGGAGACCTTGGGTTTGTTGCTATCTCTCAACCTAACCTACCTAACAAGTACAGGTGGGTAGCCGTGTTGGTCTGCCATAGTCAAAACAAAATAAAAAATTTCCAGTAGCACCTTAGAGACCAACTAAGTTTTTCTGTTTCAGTGTATCTGAAGAAGTGTGCATGCACACGAAAGCTCATACCAAGAACAAACTTAGTTGGTCTCTAAGGTGCTACTGGAAAGAATTTTTGATTTTGTTCTACCTAACAGGGTTGTTGTGAAGATGAAATGGAGACAGGGTGAATCATGCACATTGCCTTGAGCTCCTTGGTGGAATGGTGATTTTTTAAATATATATATACACACTGTATGATTAAATGTTATGGAGTGAATAGGCTTTGCAAGCTTGCTGGGTTTATACCCAGCATGTCATGCTTAATTTAAACCAAGATTCAGCAATTGGCCTCACCCAGGATGTCAGGTGGTAAATTATTAGGACCCCAATCTCCCGACTAACCGTGGAGTAAATTCCATTGACATCTGTGGAGCTCATTTTCCTAGTGGGACAGTAATAACTGCTACATTGAATATGACCGTGTGAAATAGTCCTCAGACACGAATTGTTACCTATTCTGGAAAGGGAACAGTGAACGACCATTGCTCACTTGCAGGTGGCAATTCCTTTAGGTGCATTCACATCAAAAATTGCCCCATTCACTAGCATTTCAGAATGAGAAAATACCAAAAAAAACAAAAACAAAAACCTTGAGCTCGAATAATATTTCACACAAAAACGGCTTTCAATTTTGGGTCCCATGTTTTGCATGTTTACAATTTTCATATTTTCTTTTTAACTATTTGATTTTAAGGAGCATGGTGGTGGTAGCTAGGGGGGAAACATACAGTATATTTATAGGTAACAGTAATTAGTAATAATTAGCCAAATTCAGCCTCTTGCACTCTGTTAGGAAAATATATACAGGTGTGGGTTCCACGCACTCCACTAGTAAACACCTTGTTACACATCCCTAAATCAAATCTTCCACAGCTGGGAGGCATATAAATTAGGTAGGATCCAGAGATCAACAGCTCAGGTATCCCGGAGAACTAATGTATTAGCTGTGAAGAGCTGGGTACTAGAAAAAAAGAGACTCTCGCTGCTGCTAGATTTCCAGCCGTGTAAATCTTGATTACAGCCTTCGAAGCAAGTGCTGGGATTCTTGTGAAATCCAGTTACTTGAGGGCTTGGACTCTTGCCAGGATTTCTGCAGCTTGATAGCTGGGCCCTGCCTGTTAATGAGTTCACACTGTGCCATTACAGATGTTTTTTTTTTACATTTCCTACCATTTTTATGAGTGATGTTTTGAAGAGCATTACTGGACTTCAACTTCCAGAGGCATTTTCTACTACTACTTCTTTTTCTGGAGATGTTAATATTGACACTTGCAGTTGGAATCAAAGGGCACCTCTTTAAGTACCGTACTTTTCCATGTATAAGACTAAGTTTTTTTTTTCTTTAAAAATTATGCTAAAAAGTGGGGGCCGTCTTATACATGGATAGTGCATAGTGCAAATTTCTTAAATTTGAGTCCCCAAAAATAGGGGGCGTCTTATACACGGAAAAATACGGCACTTGATTCTACCAGCAAAACGATTCCATTTCAACTTCCCCCCCTAGAAATTCTGGATTGAAAGGAGGATGTGGGGAAAGTAGTCTAATTTCTGCTTCTCCATCGTGCTACCTTCTGCAATGTTATCCAATTGTGGTGGTGCTCCCCTCCCCCCTTTTGCTGCTGGTTTTAATGTTTTAATGTTCAATTCAAAACATATATTAAGCCTTATCTATAAGACATTTTTTTAGAAATTGCATAGGAATATCAGAATCTGCCTTACACACAGTCAGACCACTGGCCCATCTAGCTTAATATTACCTACACTGACTCGCAGCAACTATCCAAGATTTAAAATAAGGCTGGGAGAGACACTTATCTTAAGAAACAGGAAACTGGACCTGGAACCTTTTCCATCTAAAACTGATGCTCTGCCACTGCTGGGTGGCAAGGCGTAGGCATGGTTTGCAGAGACAGCATAAAACAACATTGAAAACAGCTTATACAGAGTCACACTCTTGGTCCATCTAACTCAGGGTTGTCCAACCGGTCGACCGCGATTGACAAGTCTATCCCCGGATGACCTGCTGTAGTGTTGCATTCTTCTGTTAGAGGCTGAGTTGTTGGTGAGCAATTTATTGCAATTCTGCAGCCTCACTGTTAAAAATGCTCCAAAAGCTCCCCTTTTAAAAAAGCTTGACAACTCTGGACTCCCCCCCCCAAAAAAAATGGGTAGATCACTGCCAGTCCCCCCCCCCGGAGTATCATAGAATCATAGAGTTGGAAGAGACCACAAGGGCCATCCAGTCCAACCCCCTGCCAAGCAGGAAACACCATCAAAGCATTCCTGACAGATGGCTGTCAAGCCTCTGCTTAAAGACCTCCAAAGAAGGAGACTCCACCACACTCCTTGGCAGCAAATTCCACTGCCGAACAGCTCTCACTGTCAGGAAGTTCTTCCTAATGTTTAGGTGGAATCTTCTTTCTTGTAGTTTGAATCCATTGCCCGTGTCCGCTTCTCTGGAGCAGCAGAAAACAACCTTTCTCCCTCCTCTATATGACATCCTTTTATATATTTGAACATGGCTATCATATCACCCCTTAACCTTCTCTTCTCCAGGCTAAACATACCCAGCTCCCTAAGCCGTTCCTCATAAGGCATCGTTTCCAGGCCTTTGACCATTTTGGTTGCCCTCCTCTGGACACGTTCCAGCTTGTCAGTATCCTTCTTGAACTGTGGTGCCCAGAACTGGACACAGTATTCCAGGTGAGGTCTGACCAGAGCAGAATATAGTGGTACTATTACTATCACAGTCTCTTGGGAGTTGGACGTCCCTGATAACTCAACCAGGGATCAATGGAACCTTTTGCATGCAAAGCATGAGAAGAGAAGACAGACCATCCCATTGAACTGCAGTACCACTCACGAAGAGTCGGACACGACAATGGTGAACAACAAAAACCACTTCAATGGGTGGAATGCTCCTGGGTGTTTTTTGTTTACTGGGCTTGCCTATGCCATATGATGTCAGGTGTGGTGGGACAGGTTGCAAAGGGACAATCAGACACTGCAAAGGGCGCTCCCAATCGCTCCATGGCAAGCAGGGTTTGTATCAAGTGCCTTTTAAATTTGGCACCAAATACAGGTCCCATTGCGATGGGCTTGCGCAGATGATCCCTGCTGAAAGGGAGGGCTTGGAGCCACTGCTGAATCCAACTCACACCTGCGAAGGAACTTTCCCCTTTTTTCTTTTCTTTCTGAAAATCATTTTTATTTGATTTTACAATACAAAATTATAAAGAAAAATTCAAATACATATCCATAAGCAGAGATTCCTTTGAATCTCAGGACTTCCCCACCCCCTCCCTGGAGTCCCATTTTAAACGTTTCATGCTGCATCTTCTTCAATCTCTAACTATTGTGCCACAGTCCATATTTTCCATGGTAATTGTTACACCACATGGAATCAAAATCCTAATTGTTACAGGTGATTTATAATCCCCCCACTTTTGTAAAGTTTTTGTCCTCTTGGTTCCTGTTTTCCAGAGTTTTGCTATTCGGCAAGTCCATCCGTTTGGTTTGCCATTCTTCTCTGGTTGGGATGTCTTCTTTCTTTCTGGGTTAATAACACCTGGGCAGCTGTTGTTTACAGTCTTTTCTGGTGGTCTCTTTAAAAAAGCTTCTGGTCTCTTTGTTTTTTAACATTTTTTTTCAATTCATTGTAGATCATCTCCCATAAAGCTTTTACCACCCCGCACGTCCACCACATATGCTAAAAGGTACCTTCTTTTTCTTTACATTTAACTTTCCCCCTTTTCTCCTTGCTGCTTCAGTTTAAGCCAGGCTGCATAGGAAAAAGCTGTCAAAATGGCTTGTGAGGGTGGAGGACCTCGGGAGCCTGGACGTGCAAAGGATGGTGTCTTGTTTCACAAATGACCACCGATGTCACTCAGATTGAGGTGAGAATGAAGCAGAGGAGTGGAATTATTATCATCTAAGGGTGTTCCACCCCACCACCACCACCACCACCCATCTAGCCCAGCGAGGTCTACTGGGGAGATTTTCCAGGCAGTGGTGATGATATCACTACCGCTCCCTGCATGAAGATGAAGGAAGGAAGCTTTAACAATTTACACACGAAAAAAATGCTCAAGTCTCATTAAAGTGCAGGCCAAGGGGATAGAGTGTTGGACTTGAATATAAGACTCTGGAATTCAGATTCCAGGTTTGTGTCTTGGGTTCACGGTTTGTTTGTTTGTTTGTTTAAACAAAATAAAATTCTTTCCAGTAGCACCTTAGAGACCAACTAAGTTTGTTCTTGGTATGAGCTTTGTGTGCATGCACACTTCTTCAGATACACTGAAACAGAAGTCACCAGACCCTTAAATATAGTGAGGGAGTGGGGAGGGGTATTACTCAGAAGGGTGGTGGGAATGGGTGATCAGCTGATAGGTGTGGAAAACCTGTGACGGCTGCAATTGTTTGTTTGGCAAGCAGCAGTCTCATTATTTGCATCTTCAGGACAGAAAGGAGCCTGCCAGGTTTGGTTTGTTCCCTGCTGCCTCTCTCCTTGTGACTGGTGGCTGAAATAGACCCCCATGCAACATGGGAGGGGGTGAATGGGTTTGGGAGTAGCAACAGGTTCCAAGTAACACCATCCCTATTGTTGTAACAAACAAATAAGGCCACATGTCTGAAAACAGCACAGAAAGACAGGCCTCACTCCATTTTGACTCCTAGCTGGCCAAGTGTTTTCATCTGCAGGGAGGAGGTGAGAAGTCTCTGCCTGAGGATGGGCCATTTCCCTCACAATGGACAGCCATTAGCCCTACCGGCCAGGGAGGAAACCTTTTGTTTTGCAGAAATGTGTGTCTGGGAGGGGTCAAGGAGAGATGGCACAGGTGTGGAAAATTCCCAAGTTACCTCCTCTGACCCCCCCAATTTGTGATGTAGCTCTGATGTATGGGGGGGGTCTTGGGTTACACCTGTTCTGTGATTGGATGCTGTTTCTGGGGGTGGGCTAGACTCCAGGAGGGATTTTGAAATGTCTTTATAAGAGCATGCTGCTTTGTTCTGGGTCTTTTCCCTGAAAATCACCGCTGTTGCAACAGCTTCAATAAAGATCAAGCTTACTAGCTGCTTTGCTTCTCAATCTTCTCTGGTTGGCCTCTGTTTTTTACTCCTACCAATGGCAGAACCTGCAAAGGACTTTGCAAGGGTTCTTGTGTACCCCATAAGGGAATAAGGGCAGATTTTTTTCTTATTACACTATGTTCTGCAGATTTCTGCTGTATTGAGATTTTGCATGCAGCTTTCATGTTTTGGAAACCTCGTATCTGCCACACTAATGGACATTTCACAGATAGGTGGGTTAACTGCATGCGTATGATGCAGGACAAGTAAACGGAAACCTTCCATTTTTCTGATTTGTTCCTCAGGGGCTTTTAGCTCGTGTTCCCTTCCAGCTCTACAGCTCTGTGATTTTAAAACCACATGCTCTTGCTACAGATCACAAGGCACTGAGCAGCCGCAGTCTGACAGCTGCCCATCAAATGTCTGCGCACACTAATGAGATCTGGGAGAGGCAAGGGATGAGGAATCTGGATGGTGCTGTAGGACTTGTCACTGGGAAGCAACTGAGAATCCCCATTTGCGATGTGACAGCTTTCAGAGGGGGTGAGGGGTCTGAGAATGAAGGGGGGTGGGGAGGAAAGAGAGGAAACGGATCTGAAACCAGAAATGATCCACAGGAAAAGCCAGCTATTTTGTAAAGACAGTGTTAGAAGTTTTCAGTTAAGTCCTCAACCTATTATTACTGCATTTGCTTCCTTTAAGTTGGGCATTGTTTAAAGCTTTGTTCAAAATTTGCCATTTAGGTTTTCAAACCTTCTTGGTAAATGCAGTATTTGAACTGTTTCTGTCGAGTTTTCAACCCTATATTACTGCTCTTCACTTCCTTTAAGTCGGGCTCTGTTTAAAAATTTACATAGCTCGTTTTGAACTTGTGCAATCTAGGTTTTCTAACCTTTTTTTTTGTAAATACAGTATCAGAATCTTTACTCTTGAGGCCTTAACCAGTTAGGTTTTCAAACCTTCTTGGTAAATGCAGTACTAGAACTTTTACAGTCGTGTTTTCAACCCTATATTACTGCTATTTTTGCGTTTGAACCTTAGTCATTTAAATATCTTATTTCCTTCTGAGGAAACTGAATAGTTCAGTGAAACGAGGCTTGTAGCCGGCATCCCGTTAAGGTCTTGTTTAGTTGTTTAGTTTTTTCCTGTATTCACTCCATGCCCTTAGCCTTACTTTTTATATAATTATTAAAGTCCATTCCCCCTCGTTTCAGGGATTTTCATGGTACCTTATTTGTTTTGTGCAGCTATTTTAGAGCTGCTGGGGAAACCCAGCCAAATGGGCAAGGTATTAATAATTGTTGTTGTTATTTTGACCCATGAGCTTGTTTGGATTTTTTGAGTGAGTGCCATGGGAGCCACATCCCGCTCTGATCCATGTGTAAAGTTAGATCCCACAGAAATTTGAGCTTTGAAAAGCACATAGAGCTGAAAGAGGAAGTGGGGAAGAGAGTTCACAGTAGCCCTGTGAACTTTTCCAGAAAGAGAAAGGCTACTGGCCTCGCCACCCCACAAGAAAGGGGGCAGGGAGAGGGCGGTTCAAGGGCTTCCTGGACCCCAAAGGAAGACATCTTGCGAAAACAGTCAGAAGGTACTCAACTGGCTTCCTTCAAACCCGCTACAAAAAGGAATCAAAATGAGAGAGAAATTATTGACAGCAGAACAACAAACTTTATTTGCGTAGCCTACAGGCCATTGCATCAAAAAGACACATATTACATACTGGTAAAAAGCCCTATACAGTATAAACCAATGAAATGAGCTGAATCAGAATTTCATGAGTCAGACTTTGGACCAAACTGAACGCAACTAGCATCGATAAAAGACTATTGCTATTGATAAACTGTCTTTACAAAGATACCAAGTTTTATGTAAGAACATCACTCAATGGGCAAACGAGGGGGTCAAACAAGGTTGCATCTTAGCCCCGGCCCTATTTAACTTATACATCAATGATATGATTAACTGTTTAACAGCCCCGGAGTTCCACGCCCCCAAATTGGCCAAAAAACCAATCTCAGCGCTCCTGTACGTGGATGACGCAGTTCTCCTCTCACGAACTAAAACTGGCCTCTAAAGATTGATGAGGGAATTTTCGGCTTATTGCAGGAGAGAACAATTGGTGGTGAACTGCCAGAAAACTAAGGTTATGGTGTTCGCTAGGAGACAGAGAACACGCAGATGGATAATGGATGATCAGAGCAGGTCAAGGTCTTCAAATACCTGGGAATCGTCTTCCAGTCGACAGGGTCATGGGTGGCACATCAAAAATATGTCAGAGAAAAAGCACCCCAAAGGTTCTGTCGTGCTTCTTCTATATGAAGGGAGGCAGGTATATTCCAGCAGCCCTAGAGGTATTCCAAGCAAAATCTCTGGCACAATTGACAGCAGGTGGTGCAAATAGCAAGCTTTGCTTCCTAGGGTTCCTCTGTGGTGGAGTTGAGGAACCTCGAATCCAGAGCACCTCCAGGGTTCCCTACCTAGCTGTGCAGCAGTCTGACTGCTGCATTTTGGATCCTATTCAACTCAGTACATAACACTAGCCTTCAAGACTCTGCCTCCCATCCCACTCCCTTCACTGGCTTTGCTCTGCACCTTCCTCTGGTGATTTTTGCCTGGCCGGAATGTGTCACTCAACATGATAATGCCTCTTGCTTGCTTGGAGGGAGAATGGAGAGTGGTATTCAGAAGCATGGCTCATAGCCATCAGCAGCCTTGTTACGTAGCAAAGAAGTCACCATCTATGGATCAGAGGGGGGGGGGTTATATCAGCAGGCTTGTGGGAACCTCACAGTTTGTAGAAGTATGAGATATAGAAGCAGCAATCTTGGGGGGAACTCCAGACAGCCCAGTGAGAGGGTCTACATACTCGGTGTCTATGGAATACTGACAATCTGGGAAGTGAAGGTGGTGGAAAATGAGGGAAGTGGAAGGCAGAATGGTATGGTGTCACTGAAATTGTTTTTCTTCTTCTGTGAAATGGTTTTTATTGGTTTTACAAATACAAGTACAAATAAACACAGACGAGTAAAACATATCTATATAAAGAGATTCTCTGAATCTTGAGACTTCACCCCATCCCCTCCTTGGGGGTCTCATTTTAAACATCTACAACTGCATAGTCATCCGCACTCCAAT